>OU015763.1:14483747-14624654 GCA_907173295.1 Fagus sylvatica
CCTAGCAAGCATCAAGTTGCAGATATTATGACTAAGGCACTCAGGTTTCCTCTCTTTTCCAGTTTAGTTGTCAAGATGGGAATGCAAACCTGTACACTCCATCTTGAGGGGGAGTGTTAAAACAGAAGAAAGAAAATACTAAGCTAAACGACAGAGAAGCAAGTGGAAGGAAGAATGAAAACTACAAGCAGCTTAACCAAAGAAAAGAATAGATCACATGCAGCACACATGAGTCTTCTAAACAGCGGTCATTGATTAGCTGTTATAGCTGTTAAGAAGTTGTTAATTCTGTTATTAGTTCTTAGCCTTAATCAGTTAGAGTTTTAGCTTAGTTCATACACGATAAGCTTAAGGATCTTCTGTATAAATACTTCAATAAACTCTCTAATCAAGCATCAAGTAAATACATAAGAATTTCTTAGTTTTCTTCTTCATACACTATCAAGGTTCCTTTTACTTTTGCTTTCTCTGCATTTCTGTTAATTACCATCAGTAGAAGAGGTTTCTGGCCTTTCAGGATTTGTGTCATTTGTCTCAGGTTCCTGAGATGACTTTTCCATTTGTGAATCTTGATGCCATGATTTATCTTCTGCTGTTGAACCTGATTTTCACCAAGAAATTCAATATCAAGAGCTTGAGTTTTCTATCTGATTCTAATAGAATTAAAACATGAGAAATCCAGAAGTTCAGCTATGAACTCAGAAAAGACCGCTCTGGCAAGGGGAATGTAGTTTGCAGTGCGGTGTGTGACATGAAAAATTAGAGTGATGGTAAGCACTACTGTAGGCCCTTTTTGATACATCTCCTCAGGTCAGTGATCTATAAGAGCTTGATCCCTAAGGTGGATTTTGCAACACAAAAAACAATTTAGAGGAAGGTGGCAATTTGGGTGAGGTAGGAATAAAACACAATTTAGGATTGTTCCATCTATGCATCTCTTTGATGATACACTAACACAATTGATGTAATTAATTTCTAAGCCAAAATGCATACCGTGAAATATGAAATGAGATTCACAACTTAATAAATATAATCATCTCTAATGGGCCAATGAACTCTAGCCAAGTGGGTACCTCCTCCCCTTATATAAAAGGGTGGAAAGTAAGGTCATGGGTTCAAAATCTACTAGGTGCATGTGTAACCTACCAATAACAAGAAGAAAAAAATATCCATCAGGTAACATGCGGTTTTAGTTGAAGTTCCATTGCAAAAAAATTAAGACAAACTTAAAATCTAGGTCAAAGTCAACCAATGAGTTGTTTCAAGGCACTTTCCTAGCACTATTGCCCACTGCCCATTTATTCGGAATTGTTCTGGTTGTGGATGATTTTGGAAAATTAAAGTGCCCGCTTCTCCAGTGAATATAATAGATGAGCCTTCTTAGAAGACACAGTTCAAAATCACAGGGAAATCAATACCTAGTAAAGGAAGATATCATGTTAATGGTTTTGTTCTTACAGATAAGTTAGAAGCATTAACAGAAACCTTGTTACACCCAGGCAAGGTATCTGCTGTTTTAGCAGTGATTTCATTTCGCCATAGAAGTAAGAACATTACTACTCCAAAGGTTTTAATACCTGCATGTGCAGCATCAGCATTCTTCTTTGGCCGTTTCAGCGCCTCATAACTTTGATCCAGATTAACCTCTGGCTGGACATTACGAAGTCGTGCACTCGCTCTGGTAACAGTTCCCAGCTGCACAACAGGGTTAGATGGGAAAGTAGAACCCCCCATATCATCAGGCAAATTCAAAGGACCACCTTGGGCAGCAATCTTGTCACAGTATGCAACCAATGCAGGGTCCATTTGTGATAGCATCCCCTGCACCTGAGGGGGGAAACAAAACAAAGGAATGACTTTATGACAAAAAAGTGAGCACCCCAAAACTCAAAAGCAATGAACAAATAAACTTACTGCATCTCGAAGTTCATAAGCTCGACTAACAATCCTAGCGCCGTTATAATCATCTCCATTATAAGCCTGAACCAGGACAGCAGAATACATCAAATTGCCGCATGATAAAATTTGTAAGACAAACATTAAAGCATAATTACAATAACTGTTTTGAGTTGATCTTTGTGCAACATGTTCTTTGACTTAGCACCAAGGAACTCAGAAGTAAAAAAACGTAGTAACCAAGTCACAATTTTTTTTAATAGCACCCTGTTTCTTTGGTTGAACTTCTGATTTGCAAGGCAGTCATACGTAATTGCATTGGTGACTAAACATGAACTCTTTGTATAGAACATAAATAAATTGCAATTCTCAAGTTAGCTTAACGCAAACATTTTGGTAACAGAAACAACAGTGGGTAAAAGCAACACCATAAAACACCCTACGTCATGAAAGAACCAGCATCCTTACAATAGCATTGGCATGAAGACTCTACCAAACAAACAAAAATAGCTAAATTCCTGAGTCCTGCCAGGTCACTGGGTAATGAGGAGTTGATTGGCTAATAGGGCTTTCACAATCACCTAGAGATTGCAAATGTTATTAATTTTCTTTGGCTCTTTTTTCTAAGATAAGTTCCTTTTTTTTTTCTTTTACTTTTTTTTTTCAAATTTTTGGTGTGCAGTCAGTGCCGGTCACCAGGTGTTCGAACTTCAAATAATTTCATATGGAAGAAATTATTTGCTTTTACACCAACAGACAGCATGATAATTCAGTCAATTACAAGCAATAAAAATAAGTTCTATAAATCCATAGGAATAAATCGTACTTTGCACCATTTTTGTGCAGTACTAGAGAACATACAGATTTTAGTATCTTTGACGTTAACAAGACGCTCTGATTAGCCCTTTATACAAAATCAAATTATTACCAACATTAACAATAATGTCAATAACAAAAAAGATATAACTTTAGCAAACATCTCTTAAAGTGATATCTGAGATTTTTTCCATCGCATCAACTTGGTACCATGGTTTTTTAACCAGGACTAGACTGGATGGTCCGAACAGGTGAACCACGAAATGGCAATCAAGCTGGTTCTTTGAGCTTTCAAAAACCGGATAGTTCACTTTGTGCCAGACTGGGTCTGAAATGTTGGAAAATTTGCAAATGGGTGGTATGGGGTTTCAAACCTGTGACTAGTTATTAAGCAAATGGTTGGTATGAGGTTTCGAACCTGAGATTAGTTATTAAGGATCTTACATACCAACTATTAGATTATTCGTGCTGGTTGTGAAAATTAATGAACACATAATATATTTATAATTTATTTGAATTCAACCTCTCTCTTATACTCAAAACATACCAAATTAATATATTAATTAATGGGCGACTAAAATATTTATTCTGAAAATAATATTCTTTTAGATTAAATTGCTTTGTACTTGAAGGATTAATAAACCCATTATTTATTTATGCTTGTTTAAGCTTTATTATTTTATTTGTCTAATAAAAGTTACGAAAATACATTTGAAAGTTGTTTAAATTTCTTTATATATCACTTTTAGTTACTTTTGCTATTTTTTACAAATTTAATCCATTTATTTGTATTTCAATTAATTACTAAATTAATTATGACATTATCATGGTTCATCCTCCATTCTGACCTAAAAAACTTGTCGTTCTAAAACCTTGAACCTTTGCCTTTTCTGGTTCTTTAACGGTTCGGTTTTTAAAACATTGCTTGTTACAATGGTTTGTAATAATATTTTCTAATATCCATTAATGACATATTTAGGATTTTCTAAATCAATATTCTTTTGGTAGGTATTTTTATGTAGAAAGGGTGTCATTTGTGAATATGCTTATGTAACTCACCAATCAATATATATATACATACACACACATATATCTTTCCATTTTTTTTTTAATTTAGTTATTTATGAATACACAAAGGTGTTTTGAGGTCTAACATAAGAACTAATATCATACATCTGCAGGCTGTAAGCTAGTGTTAAAATAATCTTACAACGTTTCCTGCTCACTATGAGACAATTCAACAAACATTTAGTTACATGTAAAAACCATAGCCAGGAATACACACCTTCGCATTGGAAACAATGAGATCTACTTCTTGCAGGAATACTGAACATGTGATATACTGCCCAGAATCAACACGCTGAAGCAGAGTAGACAAGTCCATAGGGTTCTGGATGATTGAACGATAGTTTGGAGCATCCTCATCCAAGACCGGAAAATGGAAGGCGCTAAACCGTTTATCATATAAAATCCTGCAAACAAAAGAACAAAAAACATATATAAAGATATATATATATAGAGAGAGAGAGAGAGAGAGAGAGAGAGAGAGATTTCTGATACAAGAAGAGCATACGCTAAATGCTGACTAAGGGTGCAAACATCCCCAGCCAAGTGAAGTCACTAACAAGAATTGTTCTGGTCAAGCGTTCAGTACACATGCCATGGAAATCTTTCAGAAGTGGAGTGAGAAGGCAAGTTTGCATCACGTAATAGAGTTTAATAGGGAGGAAGGAACTTTTCAAATCCAAACACAACCTAGTCTAACCAGTATGAATAAGGGGAACCATAGACATGTGGTGAAATTGGGTAATAGAACATGCAGTTGTGGGAAATGGCAAGCGTATCATATCCCTTGTTCACATGTAATTGCAGCTTGCGCTAGTCAGCACATCAATGTGTACCAATATATTGATCCATTTTATAGTCTGACGGAAATGCTAGCTTCCTATCAACCACACTTTGAACCGATGAAAGATGCCCCGTATTGGGAGGAGGACCCTAACTTCCCTATGTTGCGACCTGACCCAAGATTGCTTCGACAACGTGGTCGTCCAAAGTCAACAAGAATTCGGAATGAGATGGATTGGAGGGAGAATCAACATAAGCAGAGTTGTGGATTGTGTAATCAAGAGGGGCATAATCGCAAAAAATGTCCTAATGCAATTTCAAATCAAGAAGCGGTGATGCCTCAAAGTTGATTTTTTGTATCCATTACGCTTTTGTAATAATGTTATGTGTAATCATATTATTCTCTCCTCTCTATGAAGGAATGTATACACTACAAAGATGATTTTTTGTATCCATTACGCTTTTGTAATTGTATATGTGCTTGTAATCATGTGAAATGGTAGTATTTGATGGGGGTGCTATTAGGTTTTTTTAATTTTAAATTTTGGAATGGCTGGGAACTGCAGAATTCAAAACAAGGGCATTCCAGTCGACTGGATTTGGAAGTCCAGGCGACTGGATTATACCAGACCTTAATGATCCAGTCGACTATATTGGTGTACCAGTCGACTGGATCAGACAGAAAGTCCTGGGGGGTGTGGTTTCAGTCGACTGGGCCATTTTTTAGCCACCTGGATCAAGGATGCAGTCGCCTGGATCCCTGATGCAGTCGACTGCATCCATTTGATTTTTTTCAGCCATTTTTCAACCTTTTTATTTTATTTATTGGGTGTTGGACACACTATCAACTAGTATATGCAGTTGCCTAGTTGGACAGAAAACAGCTTTTACACAAAGCCAACTGATTATTTGATTTTTAGGAGGTTAGTGGGTCCCACCAAGCAACTTATATATATATATATATATATATATATATATATATATATATATATATACAGTAATTATACAAATTAGAAACAAAAAAAAAGAAAAAAAAAAAAACAGAAGAAAAATAAAATAATTATAAAATTAGCATCATTGAACAAAATTGGTTGGTATGTTTTGGATTTACTACTAACAAAGTTAATGAGAATTTGATGTGGAGGCTTTGCTTCTTTGCTTGCTTTTAATTATAATCTTTGTACAAAGACACCAATCTCGCCCAACCGTGATTGCTCTTTTTCACCACAATGACCATTCATCCATGTTACCAAATAGCATGCTTGCATCACATTGAAAATAAGAGAACTAAGGACAAAGAAAGAAAAAAGCACAAAGATGAATACAAGATTGATAACACTAATTAAGCACAAATTCAACACTGTTTAAACACTAACAACATAGTAAAACCATTCAGTTTGACATAATGGTACAATCACAACCTAATAACTAGATGCCCTCAGCATCATCAAAAACAAAAAAGTCAAATACAAATAACTAGATGCCCTCAGCATCATCAAAAACAAAAGCTCCATCAAAGACAAATAACTAGATGCCCTGATTAATCAAACGCTCATTGATTTCCTCCATGGATGTTTCCAAAGTACCGAAAGTGCTCATCATAAGTGGAGAATCTTTTAGTCACCATAGTTGAGAAGTTGTCGATGCTTGTTTGCATATTTCCTATGCTTGTTTGAATATTTCCCATGCTAGTGGCCAAAGAGTCCAAACGTCCAAGCACGAGTTGGAAGTTGTCCTCATTGATACGAGAGGAGCTAGAAGGTGCGCTTCGAGGCTCTTGATCCTCTTGCATTGGTTCTTCATTCCCTGCAGCTTCAGCTTCAGCTTCATCCATTTGTGCTTCTTCACCCACTTGTTCCATCACAGGTGCATTTTTCTTAACCCAAGTGTCATCCTTAAACTCATACCTCATTTGTCTCATGGTAGTTTCTCCATAAACATCCTTATGACTTACGTCTCGAGTCTCTTTTTCACCACTAAAATCTACTCCAAAATGATTAAGAATAGTAGTGATCTGGAGACCATATGGGAGGGCGCCATTCTTCTTGTTGACACAAGTCTCCATGTGCCAACCAATATAGAATGCAAGATCAAGTTTGACCTTGTTGAGAATAGCCCACATTATGAAAAGGTCTAGATAGGAAGTGTATTCGTATGAACCACTCCTAGGAAGGATGTTGTGGGCTATGATGTGATGAATGAGTCGGCTTTCTAATGTGAGGTCCGCAATTTTGGGTCTAGAGAGTTCTTGAATGTTAGGATTTCCACACATTTGCCTAATTGACTCTAAAGGGTCATACCCTTCAAATTGCACCCAACTATTTGTAGTATAACGTTGTGCACCGGTGCGAGGAACTCCTAATATAGAGGCTAGTGTGGAATGGGGGAGTGAAATGGATTTACCCTTCACATAGGAGGTGATTTTGGAATGGATAAATTCAAAGTGTGTGTAAAAGTGTTTAACAAGAGTGGTGTATTGTTTTTGACGCGTTGAAAGGAAATTTTCCCATCCTTGAGCTTGAAAAAGCTCTCTAATATGAATGTGGTGATTAGCAAAATAAGGGAAATCAACAATTTTCCCAAAAACTACCGTTCTACGGCTAATGTCGTCATGGAATCTTACCGCATGTTCCGAAGAAGCGAAGCACGTGTCCAATGATGGAGGTTCATCCCTTTGAGCCTTCGATTTCAGCCTTTTCTTTCTTGGATCTTCACTACTCACGGATTTCTTTGGAGCCATTCGAATTCAAGGGTTTTGAATTGGGGGTTTTGGGAATGTGATAGTTTTGAGAGTGATTGGGAGTGATTGGGAGTGATTGAGAGTGATTGGGAGTGATTTTCGACTAAAACCCTAAGAGAGAGAGTGAGAAAAATCGAGAGACAATGAGAGAAAATGGGGAAAATGAAGTCTGTCAATTTTATTAAAAACCCAGAAAACGCATATCCAGTCGCCTGGACTCCCTGATCCAGTCGACTGGATCTAGGTCAAATTTTTTAAAAGCTTTTAAACCTTAATCCAGTCACCTGGATACACTATCCAGTCGACTGGATTAAGCTCCAAAAACTCTCTGCCTGATTCAGTCGACTGGACACACAATACAGTCGACTGGATTTTGGTCAAACTTGTTTGAAAAGTTTGACCAGCTTAATCCAGTCGCCTGGATACACTATCCAGTCGACTGGATTAAGCTTCAAAAACTCTCTGCCTGATCCAGTCGACTGGACACACAATACAGTCGCCTGGATATTGGTCAAACTTTTTTGAAAAGTTTGACCAGCTTAATCCAGTCGACTGGACACACTATACAGTCGCCTGGATCAGGCTCCAGTATTTTTTTTAAATTTTTCTGGGCATAATCCAGTCGCCTGGACTCCCTGATGCAGGCGCCTGGATTATGCCCAGAAAAAAATTTCTACCAGTTTTTAAAGCATAATCCAGTTTTTAATATTGGAAAAATGGGTTTAGGCCCTTGTGCATGTTCTAGATGTTGGTTGTTGATGCTTATGAAGGAATAAGGAATACTATGTAAATCTAGGTTCAACAGGAGCAGGAATGGCTTTCCAACTTCCACCACAGCAATTGGGCATGTGGACATATTGATATCTTCAAATGTTAACTATTATCATTGTAATTTCTGTTAAAATTATTAATAACATAATAAAATCTAATTCACTCCATTTTGACCATAACAATTTACATATTAACGTCACACCATTCCCATAAGTCACCTTCTCTATAGTAAAATTAACAATACCTTAAAAAAAAAAATCATTTGTAAAATCACAAGCCATACTAATAGTAATCATTTGGAGCTAAACTGATTTCCATTTCCATTTCCATTTGGAGCTAAACTGAGCTCAATAAAAAATACAAATATAAATACATATCAAATATAAATACATATCAAACTCACATCTCAACCTATCACTCAGTCCCACAACAAGGCTTCCTCTTATTGCGAGGTGGGTTCCTCTTCAGTACAACAGGCATATCTGGTTCTGGCCGTTTTGTACCTCTACCCCTACCCCTACCCCTACCCCTACCATGATCACCCACTTCAATATCCTGAACCAAGTCCTCTGACTGGGTGACTAAGGTTGGGACAACTGACTGGGGCACTGAGGATGGACCAACTGACTGTGTGGGTGAGAATGGGCCAACTGACCAACTGACTGTGTCGGTGACGATGGGGTAACATCTGAAAATGATGCAAGTGGGCTGAATGTCTGGGTCAAAAAACTGATCGTATGCTCATGGTGGGCAGCTGAGATGGGAGTAGTAGTGTGGGCAACTGAGATGGGGGTGGTAGTGTGGGCAACTGAGATGGGGGTAGTAGTGTTGGTAGATGAGATGGGGGTGGTAGTCTGGGCAGCTGAGATGGGGGTGGTAGTCTGGGCAACTGATATGGGGGTGGTAGTGTGGGCTGGGCAACTGACATAGGGGTGGTCTCAGTAACGGTGGTAGCATCTCTCAACTGGATGGGAGGCACACTCATACTACTACTCGGATCGGATGGAGGTGACAGGCGCTGGGGACGTGGATGTGGCGGGCGCTGCGCACGTGGACGTCGCCTCCGAGTAGCGGTTGGAGGAACAGTTGTATGAGTATTGGTGTCTGAGTCTGTGTTAACTCTTTGCACAGAATCAAGCCGATGCAGCTCATTCGAAGCTTCTAGTGCATTAAATGCCAATTGATATGCCTCCGCTGCTAGCTCCATAAATTTTGCCGGATCCAACTCTTGTTCAGGATGAAACATTTCGCATATTCGCATGTTGCACAACGTCTGTCAAAATGCATAGTATGTCAGTAAAAAATTGTGTCTCAAAGATATCCAAAAGATGCACGGAATTATTAAGTTAAAAAATTTACCATCATCTCATAACAGCCGCTCCTGCGACTGATAAAGCGTCGAGTAATCCGACGGTACCAATCCATATATGGATCATGATATGACATAAGACCAACCATTTTGTCACGAGTGACAACATGCTCACGTCGATGGTCCCATATACTTATGTAATGCCTCCAACGTTGCCTCCAATTCTCATGTACCTTACCCCTAAGATCACAATCATGTAGTTTCACATCGGTATTAGCAGGCTGGGGTATGTCTTGTTGCATACCAAATTGACGTAGAGCACGATTAGGTAAGTGCCACTCTACGATCTGGAAACATATTAGAGGCGTCACTGAACGCCATACCTCCTGCCCTATCCGACAATACTCAGGCAACGAACTCAACACATCATCTGTGTATGGTTCCCAAATTACCTACAAAAGCTTAAAAATAAAATGCATTAATAAATGATATATGCCCAATAACAATATAATATAATTCAAATTCACCATGTATTGAATAACAATATAATAACAATAACAATGTAATTAAAACAAGCACGTTACCTGATCAGGACGTTGCCTAGAGAAGTCCGATCGATATTTGCTCAAGCACATGAGTGGACACATCCTTTATGTCCTTCGCATTGCGCCACCTACAATGGAAAGTATTCATCAATGGAAAATTTTGCCATAACCTTATTTTCTAAGGCATAAAACATGTTCAATGTCTATACAAAAAACTAAATAATTACTTACCTAGTGCCATAAGGACCCCCTGGCAATGGTTGGGCAGCATCAGCAGGCACTTCAACATCAGCATCAGCATCATCAGCAGGCACTTCAACATCAGCATCAGCATCAACATTAGCATTAGCATTGGCATCATCCACAGCATTAACAATCGGTTGAATAGACTTTATTGCAGGTGATATGTGTGGAAATCTAGACCATGCCCACAACTGCACCAAGATTAGTGCACCAGCAATGTCACATGAGTCCGGGTCAGTGGCTCTACATAACTCTCTATATAACCATGCTAGAACTGCACTACCCCAACTATACCGTCCAGCAGCATCAAAATCCTCCAACATTGGCAAGAACATAAGGTGTACCTTCTCTCCAGACTTGTCAGCAAAATAACTACCTCCAAGGAGCTCTAATATGTAAGCTCGTGTATACTGCTGCACGGTCACCTCATTAGCATCATCAGGTAGGACAGCAAACGTGTCCTGGAGCCACTTCATATTTAAACGTGACCCATCTAACTTATTTGGAGGAGGAGAGACACCAAGTAACTGAAGACATAATCCGGACCAATTTAACTCGGTACTCCCTACCAATACTTCTCCATCAACGGGTAAACCCAACATGACCTCAACATCTTGCAAGGTGATGGTCATCTCACCGTGGGGAAGGTGGAAGGTATGGGTCTCTTGGCGCCATCTCTCAACTAATGCTGTGATCAACGCCCAATCCATTTTTATAAAACCAAGCTTGGCTATGCCATAAAAGCCAGCTCGCTGAAGGTATGGGATAAAACGGGCATGAAGTCGTCCAGATCGTTCTCTTACTGCCTCACGACGACGACAATGTAATAAAGTATACTACAAAATGAAAAAAATATGTCAATTTATTTTATCACTAATGTAAGCAAAAATCAAATAATAAATATATTAAATACATACCAATCCCTCTTCCCAAATTTTGTTGGAGATGTGTTTATCCTGTCTAGTCAACACAGAGGGGTCACTAGGACCTGGATCCATCACAAAACGGCGAGGCTCCATAAGTGAAAACTACTGCAACCATCAAATCAAAGCAGTGATATACCCAATCAACCATCAAGTTGAGAGCTAAAGAAATATATTAAATCTTGAATTATATAATATGGTTACATATCTTAATTAAGGAGTTACCAATTGAGAGCAAATTGATCATATTACAACATTCTTTTTCTCTTATTCTTTCTCACTCCAAATTACATTTATTTTTATTCTTAATAATTGATTGATTAATGACTATTAGTATTAGCACAAGCTTTAACTCCAACATATATAAGTATTTTAACACTCAAGAGAACTTAGATCAACCAAGTTATTATCCAACTTTCTCCTTCATATGTACATTGATCATAAACTCTTACCTATTCAAAATAAAGTACAATGACTCCCATACCCGCCAATGTTTCTCCATTTAATCTCCTTGAAATATATTCGATTCAAGAATTGCACCAATTTAATATTGATTTGAATACAATTTTTTTTATGCTACTCACAACAAAATTAGAATGAATCTTTGGGTTGGTGCTATTATAGTATCTCTGTTTTTTGCAATTTTCAAGTTCTTTTAGTTTTTCATGAATTCTTACCATCCAATATAAAACCAAAAATTAGTATACATAGGCTCAAATGAAAAGGTCCCTGAAATTTGGCCCTAAAGTTTAGGCATTTATGTGTAACTTTTTTTTTTTTTTTTTAATTTTTTTTCTAAGACAACCTTAAAACACACAACAGTATTAATTACTCTTAAAACTTGAATACTCTAAAAGAAAAAATTTCTAAATATACATTTGCAAGGTACATACAATGTTATAGGAAAATTTTTATTTAAAAGGGGGAGATGAGAGAGAAATTTTTTACCTGATTTCCGGTGGTCACCGGAGCCAGTGAGAGCAAGTTGCGACGGAGAGAGAGAGGGACAGAGAGAGTTGAGACCGAGAGAGTTTCAGCTTTTGAGACAGAGACAGATGAGACCGAGAGAGTAGAGTTTCAGCTTGAGTTTCAGCTTTTGAGAGCCAGAGAGTAGAGCTTCAGCTTTTGAAACCGAAGTTGAGAGAGAGACAGAGTTTTTCTTTTTCTTTCTGGTTCTTTCTGGCGGGGAGTTTTCTTTCATTTTTCATTTTAAGTGGAACTCGTCTCTAGAAGAGACGAGTTCCAGCTCAAAATTTTCTTCCAGCTGCGCATCATCAGTGGCAATCATGCGTGGCAAACTGAGGAGGACGTGGCAAGCTTGAAGTGCAACTCGTCTCTAGGAGAGACGAGTTCCAGTTGGAACTCGTCTCTCCTAGAGACGAGGAGGCTATCCCCCAAATTTGTTTTTCAACAGTATTTTTTTGCAAAATAGTTTAAAAAATAATATTATTAAACAAAAAAAATCTCTCAATAAAATATCTAAAAATTTCTGGTCTATAATTTACATAAAACAACAAATTCTAAAATTTATTTATGCACTTTTATTAGATAAGACTATAGGGTTATAAAATTCAAGTTGACAATATTAAGTAAGAAACAATTTAGAGGATCCATGCATTATTACACATGACTTTGTCCCATCTGATGTGAAACTTGTGTCACATATGACCAAACAATTATTGCATTCTATGCCAGTTGCACGAGGATGTGTTTTGAATCTTATATTGAGTGTGTAGTAAGTCGATTTGAGCAATATAAACAATTATGAGGAATTTAATTGTAACTTGATTAATCTTTATTGAAGTATAAAACAAATGTGGATAGTTTAGTTGTTCCGATCATAACATTTTTGTTATGGGATGTAATAGGGTTTCACACCCTTGGTGTTGTTTGAAATGAGTTAAGCTGAACGGTACGGTTTTGTAGGAAAAACAAGAGACTACAAAAATCTAAATACAAAAATCCTTACAACTTATATAAATTCTGAATTGCATTGAATATATTTTGAAGCATAATATATTGAACCCCACAACTCAAAATTGTAAGGGTTGTTAGGTATATGAACTAGTATCCAAGATATGGGCCAAGAGGAGATTTAAAATGAGCTACCATTCAAAGACTAGCTATTCTTTGTTGGATTTTTTTTGTTTTTGACATTCTAAACCAAAATATACAATATATAGCATATTTGTTGGTAAAAATAATGTTAAATTAAAACACACATTAAGAATTGAAGATTTTTGGTATGTTTAGCTGGCAAAGGGTCATCGGGCTTTGAATCCTTCCTGAAGCTTTTGAGAAGAGGATTTATTGGTTACTGCAACTCTCCAGATTAGAGGAGTAAAAACTAAAGACGTATTTTTAAAAGCACATGGAGGATCCCTACTTTTGGATTTTGGTACAATTTGCATATACAGACAAATATAAGCAATAATAGACATAGTACTGTTTATCAAAAAAATAATAGACATAGTACTGATTATTAAAAATTAATTTTCATCAAAAGCAATGCTGTCACCCCCGTGAAAATAATGTCAGATCTGGATTTTTCTTTTTCTTTTTTTGCTTCCAATAACTTTTACAAATAGTGGGACTCAAACTCTGAAACCATCAGATTTTTTTTTTTTTTTTTCCTTGAACAAAGTATTTAATTACAAAGAGATTGTTAAGGCCCTATAGAATTGTCTTTTCTCTTTCACAAGAAGAATTAAGATTTGAATATTATTTTCTTATTGTTATAAAGGTTGACTAAAGAAAAACAATATAAAGAGGTTAATATTCTTATTGTCTTGACTTAAGAGCATCTTAATCTTAACTGAACTTCAAATTTTTTTTATTTTTTATTTTATAATTCGATTGTTACAATATTGGTGAAGGCAAATTTAAATCATTCATAATGGAGAGGAACCACTTCACTAAGTTACAAAGCTTTTGAGGTGCGAATTAAATCTGATTAAAATACAATTTACACCCTTAAAAAGACAAGGATTTAAGAAAAATTATATAATGTAATGTAATTAAATTAATTGAAGTAAAATCATAATTTTTTTATGAGAAAAAAAAAAAAAAAAAAAGAGTAGGAAGGGACAATTAGAGTGGCTTTCGTACTTGGGTGTGACTATAGTAACATTCTATTCATTGAGTATAGAGGAAAACCAGTGAGTTATAACTGATTACTTAAGATTCATTCAGATAGAAATCTCCAAATTTTGGGGACTTTAAAGTAACCACTAGACAAAATAAGTTAATAATTAATCATTAGCAGACAAGAAATGTTAATGAATAATATAAAAAGCACAAGCAAACAAAAAAAATTATTTAAGTTGTGGTTGATGCATGAATTTATAAGTAACACCATTTTATTATATTTAGTAGTAACATGTTATTCATTAATTTAAAAAAAAAATAGTAGTAAGATGTTGCTACAATAATTATGAATAAAGTTAAAATATATGTGTGTGTTTTTGTGTGAGAAGAGAGAGAGAGAGACACAATTATGCAAATCATTTCTTACAGTAACATTAATTAATGTTTCAGTTAATAAGAAATTGAATATTAAATGATTATAATAAAAGAAACCGAAATCCTATGTAAGATAAAATAGTAGCAGACCAGAAGGACCAGACCTGGTGACTGAAAAAGCAAGCTGGCCAGTCAAAGTGTCACAACAAAGGGACAGGATATCTTTCAAGGTTTTCACTTTCACCTTTAGTTTTAGTAGATCGATAGATTTCAGAAACATTGGCCCTTCATCATTCTTCTCCTTTTATATTCCTTCTTTTTCCTCATTGGGCTTCACAAACGACTGTAATTTCTCTGCTTCTCTGAGCTTTCATTTCATATTTTTGTCATCACCAAAGACAATGTGTGAGCTTCTTCTCCAACCACACACAATATTGCTTCATTTTCAGGTGCCTTCTTTGCTCTGAAAATGCCTGTCTTGCATTTTGCTGCTTGCCTTCCCTTCACTTTCTAATGGGTGTTCTGTGCATAGAGGTAAGTGGGCTCTTTCATTTTTCACTTTTCTTTAATGGGTTTGACACTATTTTCTCAAAGTAAGTTTTTTTTTTTTTGGGAAAAGATCAGCTGCTCATTGCTTTGTTTCCTTCTTTGGTTATTTTCTTCTTGGGTTTTCTTTTGAATCTGATTTGCTTCCTTGAAAAGATTTATGTGTCTATGTGACTTGTTTTTCTTTTCTTTTTTTTTCTTTTTTAATTTTAAATTATATAAATATATTCATGTATGGAAATGGCCAGCTTATCCACTTACTAAATTTTTATTTGATGTCATCAATTTCCTATTGTACTTCCCAGAATAACATATGTTGTCCTTCCTTATCTGTTTGATACTAAAACAGCAAAAAGTCCATCTCCTTACAAATGTGAATGTGACTTCTGTTGTCTGCAATTATTGAAATTTTATTATGGGCTCGGGGTCATAATCTGGTGAATTAGGAAATTATTCATGTCTGAGTTATCTGGTAAGTTGTGATTTAAGAATATTAGAGCTTTGTAGATTACCTACAATATTGAAGTAACCCAAGTTCAAACAAGAAAATAAATGCAGCAGAGATGGTATGTACTGATGAAGTAGTAATTAAACTTATACTAACATGGAAGTCTTCCTCAATTTATTGTGGGAGTCACCAACAACAAACATATTCGCATCGAATATTTGCCCTGTCGAACCATCGGCTCTGATACCAATTTTTAGGATCTTGGGTTTGTGAGAGTTAAGAGTTAACACTTTCAGACTTTCAGTAGTCTCTTGTAAGAGCTTGGTACAACATGTTAGAACACCTCTTTAATCCAAAAAGTTTAAGCCAGTGAGTTTGGACAACAATACTATATTAATTATTCACTCTTTTCACTATTACTTGATGTAGGACTTGACCTGTTGACCAATTAACCAACTAACACCTAAAAACCAATTCACAGATGTGGTTGTGGTCTAGAGTGAAATTACAAATGGGGTTAGTATACTTGGAGCAAAAAATCATGTAAAGTAGATGAAAGATATGCAGAAAGTAGCTGAAGGAGTGAATAAATTACGGAAATATGTATAAATAGTTCTTGGGAAAAAATAAGGAATAACAATATTATTACACATAGATCTTAAGATTGTTCTACTTGTTACTTATTTAAGAAAGGTGAAATTTTTTGAATGATGGAAGATATTTCCTTTTGTTTTAATATCATACAGTTTTATGCTAGAATTAAGGCTGGATTGTGATTTTCAATTTAGAAAGATTAACCGAATAAGTTATAATGCTTGTTAATGTAGGCTAGTATGAGACCAAAATCATGTGCATCCTCAATCTATTACTGGTTTCTTTTGTAATTTCTGAACATAGGCAGATGATGTTGTTATCTCCGTTTTTACAGGTTGGAACTAGGCATTGACAGATCCCTGGTTTCACCTTTAATCATGAAATCAGGACCAAAGAATGGCTGGCACTCTATTATGCCTCTTTGTTTAAGAGGCAAATCAGCCACACGTTTCTGCATGTTCTCAAAAGTTAAGTCAGCAGGCTATGGTCCAGGCAACTCTCCTGTCTATCTAAATGTGTATGATTTGACACCCATAAATGGATATGTCTATTGGGCAGGCCTTGGTATCTTTCACTCTGGGGTGGAAGGTTAGCTTACCTTTAATCTACATTTCTCAAAATCATGAATTTTATATTTCTATTGGTTGCTCTTAGATTTTATAATTCTTATGTCATCTAGTATTAAAGAGCATATGATGTTTCTCATGAAGTTTGTAACTCAAAATGAGCTGGCTATGTATATTGCCAATAGTGAAAGCATGAGTTGATAATTCAATTAGTACAGTTTTACAACTTTAATGAGAAAGGGAAAATTCCCTTAGTCTTCATATTAATATGCGGTGTGAGATAATAACATAGCAAGTAACTAATTGAATTTTGTATACAACAGATGAAATATTGTCTTGATTCTACTCATCCCAACCAGAGATACTTTTCTCAAACTATATAAGCCAGAAAGTAACAGATGTTCATTTGTGTCTCATTTCAAAGTTGGGGGGGGGAGGTAAGGACAAGATGGGGCTGACTCTCAAACATGTTAATCGGGTTCAAAAATTTTATATTAAAATATAAACATAATGTGGCATGAGTACATGTTTTAAACACTAAGTAAAATTGCTGTATATTCATGGGATGCTTATGCAGACACCCAAAACCTGCTTGTAATCTCATATGACTTTGAAAATAGAGATGTTTAAAATATTTTGATTTTACTTGAATTCTTTGGCCAAACTCAGTCCAGAATACTTAATAGGGTCTTAATCCCATCTATTTGGAGTCAGTAACATGAATCATGTTTCACAATTTTTTCTCTCTAAATCTATGATTTGTATGCCGACATTTCTTCTATCACTTATGCAACCTGCATCAAATTTGTACTTACATCCATCCTTGCAGCACTTTCAACCTTAAACCATGTGAGCCATTTCTGGTGGCTAAACCATATGTATAGTAATTTTCAAAATCCATAATTTCTTTTCTAGCTAAGATGCAGCCAAAAAAAAAAAAATTGACATATTTCTGTGAAGTCTCAGTATGCACGAAGAATATTTTTACTTTTCGTTCCCTCCTCTCAATCCCTTTTCTACTTCTCCAAGGATAAACTCCTGGGTTCTCCCTTGCATGCATGTGACTGTGAATGTACAGACATAACCTTTGAAAGACCAGGACATGTAAAAGATCCGCATATGTTAAATGTTAATATTCTGATTGTTCCTATTGCACTACAGTTCATGGTGTTGAATATGCCTTTGGAGCTCATGACTACCCAACGAGTGGTGTCTTTGAGGTTGAACCTCGACAGTGCCCTGGTTTCAAGTTTAGGAAGTCAATATTTATGGGGACGACATGCTTGGATCCTATCCAGATTAGAGAGTTCATGGAGCGCCAGTCAGCAAACTATAATGGTGATACCTATCACTTGATTGCTAAGAACTGCAATCATTTCTGCGGGGATATTTGTTACAAGCTGACAGGGAACCCAATGCCAAAATGGGTGAATCGACTTGCAAGAATAGGTGAGTTACATATATCTTTCCTTATCATACACTATATGTTAGTTTGAGGTTTTGCTTGCATGTTTGGCTTCAAGTATCTTTAGATGCTTAAGGGCTACATGGTTCACAGTATCAGTTGACTATCAAGAACTAACTAAAACTATTTGAGTTTATTTCTTGTATATTATGCATCAATATCACTGACCCATGCTCTATTCAGCATTCAATGGAAGGTACTTCCATGCATATGTTTCATACTTGAGGCAAATAAGGCTCACACATTGTGTAATTCTAAGAGCATGAGGCTCTAATGTGACATTTGAATAAACCTTAAGCTCGGCTTTTGCCTGATAGGTTGCCTTGCATATTAGACACATACAGACTTACATTCTTATATTTCATCTTCAAAGAACTAATCAAAAGAACCAGGGAGCAACTAAAAAAAAAAAAAAAAGAACAAAATAAAATTGAGGTTGAACAGGATATTTGTCAAGTTACCTGCCTTGCTACTACACTAATTACTTGAACATTAGTTTCCCCTCATTCAATTGTTGGTTACTATAACTCATTCGTGTGTCTTGTGTCATCCTTGTAGGTTCACTGTGCAACTGCATACTTCCTGAAGCCCTTAAAGCCACCACTGTATGCCACGACCTTGATTGCCAAGGATATGACAATGAAAAGAAGAAATTAAGGAGTGTCTTTAGTTGTTTGTCATCAATCTCAATGAATCAGAAGGAAGTATCAATGTCGTCATTGTTTCTACATTCTCACTATAAAGGCTGCTTACCACCATGGGAGTTGAAAAGGTCTAAAACTGGCTCATTGAAGGAACGGTGAGAACACTTTAATTCTTTATCACTTTCCTCGGTTAAAAGGAAACCCATAGTACATCTTGCAATATTGAGATATTGGAGGGGTGTGGGGTATCACACTACTGCTCATTCTCATTCATAAGCCCTTGGGAGGGTGATGTCTATGCAAGTTTGTTGTTGTGAATGTCAAAGTAGAAGGCATATTCTCCTGGTTTTGTGTTTTTGCTAACCTGTTTGGAGTTTGCTTGTTGTATTTGTAAAATTGTATTCTGATATTAGCTCCATTGATGTGCAGTCATATTTTTATAGCACGAGAAGAACCCAAATAGAGTGCTGAACAAAATGCCATTTCTGTTACTGAATCTGTAACTTTTCACCATTGTGGTGTTGTTAGTGTTGTATGTGTATATTTTCCCCACATTCATGTCTTGCTTATATCTTTTGTCTCACCTTTAAGCAAATAAGCTAACCAAACTCACAATCTTTGTGTCTTTGGCATATTGAAACGAAAGTAAACCCAAACGTATCAACCTCAATCTCCACAAGGTTTGACCATTCATATAACATCAATTGCTTCAAGCTATGGCTTCAAACTGTAACCCTTCTAGTGTACCGCGATGATATACACTCAAGTTTATGAAATAACACATGGAAGTACTCGTTCGACATGATGGCACAAACGTGTTACTTTTACATTTACCTACGTACCCCATGAAGATAGAGAGATTAGACTCCTTTTTATTGTCAAGCCTTTCAAGTTCATTTTCATTCGTGCTCTTTTATTTTTGTTAGAATACTACATAAATACAAAAAGATACTGTAATTCATAATTTTATACAACAATATGGCATACCGTGATTTTGTACCACCACAATATTTTAAGGTTATCATGTCTTATATTATTATGATATATATCCTTCAATATACATCGTAACTTATTACTTATGGGAAGAATATAAACCTTATGTGTGAATGCCCTTAGATTACACGACAACTGAATTTTAACAGGTGAGGTCAGTTGTTCATAAGTTTTACTGCCTAAAGGCGAGTCTAAATAGTTCTTATTTAGAAAGGTACCCTATGTTTAGTAAAAATCTTGTTATTTGGAACCTTAGGGTTTTATGTTGCAGATATAGGTCGTTAAGGCTGAATTATGTTAATCCGTTAATGAAAAGAAATCCAATGTCTTTGCCAATTTGGATGTTTGATTGGGTCCTTGATTTGAGAAAGAGAGAAATTTGTTACAAATTGAACCCCTTCTTCTACCCTAATCGCCATAGTACCACTCAAGTTGAGCCAATTTGTGAATTTCATGAGATATGGGATTTGTTTGGTTACCAAGAAAACAAAGGAAAAATGAGGGTAAGTGAGAACACTAGGTTACAAAAGAGATCTTTTTAGTTTAGATTAAAATTTCTATTATATATAAAAAATAAATAAATAAAAAAGTTTTATGGGTGAGTTGGAAGGTGAGTTGGAAATTTAATTGACTTGGCGTGCTTTAATTGCACTATTTGGGTCACCATGCAAGAATTACACCTTAATATGATTCATTTTTAAAGTAATATTTTTCTCATTCTATTAGTCAAACCAAAAAGCAAGAAGTTGGAGAATCCAAGATCCTTTGTATTGGTGGATGATGGAGATAATAATTTCACGTCCAAGTAAAAGGTAACACGTCTCATCAGAATTTCCAGTGAAGTATTCGAATCATATGAGAAACGTATTACTGACATCTTTCCTGCTAAAGAACTCGCTGTCTAACTGTGTTACACTCTTTAAGCTTTAACTATATCTAAAATGCCAGCTATGGTCTTAAAGCTCCAGACAGCTCAGAATTAAAATAAAAGGTCAACATCAAGTCCAATTCCCATGTTGTCTTTGTTGCTGTACTTCATGATAGACCATTCTCCAAGTCTTGCAGTTCATAATCTGGTAAGCCTTTGATTGAATTCTTGTCCAGTCTTGTGTATATGAGTTTCCAGAAGAAACACAATTCAGTGCTTATATTGTAGTATTAGTGAAAAAGAAAAGAGCTTTATAAGACCCAGTTGTAGTTTTTATGGGTAAAGGAGGTGGGTGTATACCAAGCAAGCAAAGGGCACCAAAAGGTGTTTCTGATCAAGATCCTCAAAACCCAGAAAGGATTGGTAGTACTATTGTAATTTCTGGCCAAAACCAAACCCCAAGTATTAATACAACAACCCAAGTTCAAGATGGGTCAGTACAATTGCAATTGCCCGAGAAGCTCAAGATTTTTGTAGTGTTTTACTCAATGTATGGTCATATAGAGATTTTGGCAAAGAGAATGAAGAAAGGGGTTGATTCAATTGAAGGTGTTGAAGGGGTTCTTTATAGGGTCCCTGAGACTTTGGCTCCTGATATCTTGGAGCAGATGAGGGTGCCTCAGAAGGACAATGAAGTCCCTGTGATTTCTGTGGAGGAGCTGGTTGAGGCTGATGGGTTGCTTTTCGGGTTTCCAACAAGGTATGGGAGCATGGCGGCGCAGATGAAGGCGTTTTTTGATTCAACGGGGCAGCTGTGGCAGCAGCAGAGGCTGGCAGGCACGCCTGCTGGTTTTTTTGTGAGCACTGGCACACAAGGTGGCGGGCAGGAGACCACTGCGTAAGTATGGCCTTTGGTATTGATTTATTGGACTGATTCAAGAATTGATGTTTTTTGTTGGTTTATGTTTTGCAGCAAAATTTTGATTGTACTTGTTAGTCTTGTAAGAAGTATTGGTTTGAGTTCTTGATACATAAAGAATTCTGTGGAATGGGATGAACTAGAAACAATATAGAGTTCCATACAATTTGTTAGTTGCATGAGTATAGGATAATAAGAGTCCTTATTAGATGGTATTGTCTGTATGATTAGTTTTTTATGGCTTGGCGCTTTTAGAGATTGTAATTGTGATTTGCTTTCAAAAAAGGATAACTATATGGGTGAGAATCATTTGGGAAAAAATATGCTGGATATAAGCATCAATTTGCAGGAAGTCAGACCTCTTTACTAGTATGCTAGGATGCTGTCACCTAGAATTAGTCAGAGTGATTTCACCTTGACAAAGAGAACTTCTATCTATGGATTTCAGTTTTGTTCCCTATTGGTAAGTGGTTGAGAATAATTGGTTGATTCAACTGAATTTCTGGGGAGAGATGAACGAGTGATCTGAACAACATCTATATATAAATATTATTTTGATTAGTTGGAAGGGGTTCTGACATCAGCAAAAGTAACTTATGTAGTTGACATTCAAGAAAGGTGATAAACAGATGGGTGGGAAATACATGGATCCTGCTTAGAAAGCAGTTGTCCCTTTGGGGACATCCGATATTCTTAGGAACTATACTTAGAAAGCAGTTATATGGTTTGAGAGGCTGCTAATCAATGGTTGATCACTAGATTCCAGAATGAAGGTCCCTTATGTGCCTTTTCGGGTGGGTTCAGAGATTATGATTAGGGAATACCCTTATCTGATCTGAGTGCAGCACATAGATGTTGTGGTTTTAATCTTTTTTTCTCCTTGTTGCTTTTACCTGATTATTCTGTTTATCTTGCCTAGAATCTTGATAAACATGAAATTTATTATATGAAGCTCATAATGTACCTTGCATTTCTTACATCTATAAACGTGACTATTTAAGTTTATGCCAACAACTATGTAAAATGGAATTTAGACTTGAGTTGGTAACAATTTACTTTTTCCTATCCTCCAAAGCATTGTTGGATGTTTCATATCTTGGATATAGTTTGCAGCTCCAATAAGTTCTGAGTTTTGGGGATTTTGCTTGTAATCAAGGTCTGTTATGTACCTAAAGTTTACTTGTGTTACAAAATACAATAAAAAGTTTATTCCAGTCCTATAATAAGTTCAAGACATAAATTCCTTTCAGTAACAGCTGACACAAATGTATCAGCATTTTCCTGCTCAAGACATAGCTACCGCTCTTATCCCAAACAAAACGCATCTATTCACTTGGTATGCCACTGAGTGCCTCAGGAATAAGGGTGATCATTTTTACCCCCAATCCAAATTATTTTTCTTTTTTTGGTCATAAGGCAGTGCTACAAAACGGGCTATCCTTCCCTACCCATAAAACCTCCAGCATGGACAGGGGTTCCATATACCTTTTGTTGGAGAAAGAGAAAGGGGTGTGGGGGGGATAAACATTAAAATTGGTCTATGCTCAATTTAGGGCAGGTTTTGATATTATGCTATAGTTACATCAATATAACTTTGTTGAAGATATATGGAGTGAATTTCAACATTATCTTTGTAACTATCGATTAAGTGATCAAGCTTCATTTAATGAATTGTGTTAATATGCTGCAGTTGGACAGCAATCACTCAACTAGCCCACCATGGGATGCTTTATGTACCCATTGGGTATACCTTTGGTGCTGGAATGTTCAAAATGGACTCCATCAGAGGAGGATCTCCATATGGTGCAGGAGTATTTTCTGGTGATGGCACTAGGGAACCAAGTGAAACTGAGCTTGCTCTTGCAGAGCATCAGGGAAAGTACATGGCTGGTATAGTCAAGAGGTTTGCCAAAGCTTCTTAACTTGTGTCTGGTCACAGCTTCAACTCGCCTTACTAAATCAGTGTTATGTCCAACTCCATTTTTTCTGTTCTTCAGATTTTCACTCGGTTTTGTGAGGTCTTCAGGCATCATGTGTGAATAGATTTTAGATAGCTGAAGAGAATTTCATTTTTTAGCTTGAATACTTGTACTTCCCACAAAGCAGATTCCACTTCATTGATTGTTCAAAATGTTGTATTTGTATATGGTCTGAAAATCTTGTGTCTTGATTGTATCACTGTATCATCAATAATATAGAGGTTTGTGTTCTACTCCAGAGGTTTCTTCTCACCTCTCTACTTGTAGTTGAAAAAACTTACTTATATATGATTTGATGTTTTCCCAAAATTCTGTTATTTTAACTTTAAGGAATCTCCTCTGAAATGGAACTGCTCTCTCACAAAGCTCAGGGTCACACAATCAGTATTCTTTTTCTTTTTTGTTGGGGTCTATGTTATGTTCATTCTCATGGAAAGTCACGATCTATATAATGTGGCTTGGAATAATCCAAACATTTCAACCAGAGCTTAATCATACGAAAATCTAATACCAACTGCATATGATTTTTTGGAGAAATGATTGCTCTTTGTGGAAAAGTGGCATATTTGACTTATCAATTTGGAATATACACAATGTCATTCATTTGTACTCATTTGCAGTTGACAAAGACGCATTGGTGTATTCTTCTCTAGAACAACTGGTTGGATAAGGACAACTGGTTGGATAAGGACTATCATGGAACATCATATTCGTCCTTGATTTTAATGATTGGGAATCGGAGTCTATTAAATTACATATATATATATGTCTCCACTTGAGATCAATTGAAGTGGAGACCGAAAGGTAATTGTAAGTTTGACATAAAATCCTAAGTTAAAATACACGTTCCGTCCCTAAGATTAGCATCATGTTCTATTTTAATCATTGAAATTTATAGTGTCTCTAAAATAGTTATGGTTACTATTCCATTAGAAAGATGAACATTTCTAACGGAATATTCCATCAACATTGCATATTTCTAACAGATTAGTGATAGAATGACTATTTTAGAAACATTTCATAAATTTCAGAGACTAAAATAAAATCTGGTGCTAATTTCAAGGACAAAATGTATACTCGAGCCTAAAATCACTATGAAGCTCTTGGTTCCAATGATGCAAGATTTCCAGTGGAAGAGTATATGGTGCACTACAGTACCAAAGAGATGCTTTTTTGTTTCGACTGGGTGTTGCATGTGTAGGAATTTTAGCGAAACAGTGGACCATTGGCTAATATTTTCCTTCTCATTACCTCTCACTGCAAGTATGGGATGATTTCATGGCTATCCACAAGGTCTCAAATTTTTGTACTGCAATATGGGATGATTTCATCAATGATACTGATACTATAATTTGTGCACCAATTCAGGAAATGATCTTCCAAATTGCAATGCTCTATTCATAGAGATGTTCTTCATCCACAATTTCTTGGACCTGATCTGGCAACACACAGGAATTTAGTTCTGCTGACTCCACACATAAGATATGGATCCAGCTGCATTGCTACTGCTTGGAACAGAATACCAAATAAAACAACTCAGGTTGCCTCCTCAGGCCAGTGCCATAAAGAGGCCTGGTTTCTCAATTAACCCATACAGATTTTATCACAAAATGAACTAAAGATGAAATATTGCTTTCAGTGCAAATTTTTTACCTGAAAATACACACCACTATTTATTGATATTTAGGAAGGAATCCTAGAATAAGGGTACCAGTACTGCCAAACTAAGATCACATACCAAAATAAAAGAAAATCACACACCATTATTGCTTAAATAAAAATTAAAAAGGTGGGGGAAATAACACTGAAGACAAGTGCAGAGCACAGAATTTGAGTTTTAGCATAATTTGCCCAAGCATGGCAGTAAAAGCATGTTTTCCCCCAATAAATATAAAAAGAAATACATACATTACTAAAGTCTTATCCTGGTGTTTCATCTCAAAATAAAGAAAATCAGATGCTCCCAACCAATAACCCAAACATGTCACTAACTTACACAAATGCCTTCCAGTGTGCCTCTATATTCTGAAGAATTCATGTCCAAACAGCACTCTAGGAAGTTTTGCAACCAGATTTACAGGCCCTGCAAAGAACCTGGTGCTTAGCTACACAAGCGGCTGCTAAAGGCA
The DNA here is from genome assembly GCA_907173295.1 of Fagus sylvatica. NCBI lineage: Eukaryota > Viridiplantae > Streptophyta > Magnoliopsida > Fagales > Fagaceae > Fagus > Fagus sylvatica. Next base: position 14,509,452 of record OU015763.1, read on the forward strand.
ACGTGGGAAGAGGGTCTGCCCTACATACCCACCAGCCATCGCCCTTCGCACATTGGATTGAAACAATTTTGCATTGTCTCTTAAAACTGCAGCTGCATCATGATTGAGGGGATCTTCAGAATTGGGTTCCTGCATGTACAAAACCACAAGTTATAATTAAAAGGGATCAACCTAGTTGCAAGAACGTACTTGTGAAAGAATAATCATACCGTGAAAAGATGAAATAGGCCATAAATTACAGTGTTTATATTTAAAACAGGTTTCCAGTCTTCTCTTAGAATGTTAAGGCAGACATTTCCTTCCAAGTCAATATTAGGATGGTACACCTGCATGTTGGACGCACTGTTAAAACTACCTTACTTCAAATGCCACATAATATCATGGAGTATCAAGGAACTTTTTTAGAGGACGTGCTTGTTTACCTTTGTCTTGCACTTGACCTTTGGTGCCTCGTGAGGGTAAATAGGAGAAACGTTGAAAGAGAACAAAAATGTACCACCTCTGTAACATGAAAACAAGATAGTTAAATATCCACAACTTCCACCAAACATAAGGTATTATCATTAAAGCCTCATGATAGAATAATTCATCACCCTTAAAAGAATGCTGAGGATATTTATATAGAGTACTTACTGATAATATCCTTCATCAGGCCGAATGGTAACCTCAAAATTCATTAAATCATCCTTGCCATTGTGAAAAGATATGGTACAAGATTTTGGTAGGTTCAGTTCACTGATATCTACACAATGAAAAACACACAAACTTCAGAACAAAACCTCTACCATGTAGCTCTGCTGGAAGCTAGGGAGTCCATCATATACTTTTTTATATGAGAAAGAGCTTCTAATACAATTTATGAGTCAAAGAACCAAGTTGAGCCAGTGAGATTCCAAGAAACTTTTCCAACAAAGTCTTCAAATAAAAAACAAGTTGGTCATGCTGGTACAAGATCTCAGGATACGTCAACCAGATTTTAATGGAATGAAATACCTCGTAGCAACTTTCCAGGTACCTTGAGGGAAACACTTAAACTATGATATTATAGTGATTAAAAAAAAAAAGACTCATAACCTTTGTGAAGACGTAATTCTCCTGCACTTTGCTTCTTGATAGGTGTCTTTCCATTAGCATTTTCTGCAAGTTCCCTTTGTTTTTCCTTCACTTTAAATAGCTTAATCATTTTTCCTACAGCATAATATCAGAATCAGTTTACAAGTAATACAACAATACCACATCCCAGGAAAAGCTTAGGCAACACAATTCTATTAAATAAAAAAACAAATTTGAATACTCTTCTAAATTTAGAAATAATGAACAAGTCTTGGCATAAATCATAATTTTCAAAGTTCATGGAAAGAGAGGTGGCATCCAAGACTAAGACACCAAGGACTTAGCATACATAGGATCACCACAATGAGGAAAAAATACCAACATGGAGTACAACTGGGTCCAGAATTTTCACTCAAGCCAGGCCTCCTCAGAAATAAAAACACTAAAACACTTCTGAACATAACCAAGTATGCAACAAACTCTCCGGAATCTATAAAGTTCTTACTGTGGTTTTGCAAGTTATAAGCATTACCTTTAACTCATTCAGAGTCTTGCATTCTTATAAAGAAGGCTTCCCAAGAAGGGTAACTTCCTTGGGTTTTTGGAGTTACTATTCACATACTAAATAAGTATTGTATTTCCCATTGATCTGGCCGCACAAGGAATCTCCATGACATAAAGAGCCTCTACATCCGTTCCTCGAAAATACTTCAAAATCTCATATATGAGACAAATATGCTTTTGATGGAAAAATAAATTACAGCAAAAGTACAAAATCAGCTTTAATAATTCCCTCGTTATTATGCACTCTACTTTACCTCCAGGTGCTCTTAACTTATCATTACAATGTTCAATTACTGCTTTCTCTTCTAACAAACTAATAATAGCATGCTATTTAGTCTCCGATTCAACAAATACAGATTTGAAGAATAACCAATGCCTAACTGATAATTATTTTGTCAATTATACCATGTCAAATTGAATGGTAACTGATTCTTTTATAGAATTAAATACCCAACAGAATGATTTGAGATGTGTCAAGTGATGGTGGGATCATGCCAATCAATTTAATTTCATACTTAAGACGTGTAAAACATTAATCTTAATGACTATGTTGGGTGAACAAATAAGGCAATTTTTCAGCTGATGTAAACAGCCAGTTGTCCCTTGCAGCAAGTTCCTCTCGAATGCTTCTTAGGCATGCTGGAAGGACAATATAACATTAATAACTTTCAAACAGCCTCGATGATTTATGTATGAACAAAGTCATCCAAACTAAGGTAGGAAACAACATAGATAAGAAGATAACTTGAGAAAAAAAAAATCATCGGAATTTAAAATTTAGTTCTTTTAAAATACACATTGAACAATATAACTTCCCGAATCCCAACTATTTCTTTTACATAAATATTCAACAAACAACCCATCCAACTTGTTCTAGCAATCTAACAATCAAACAAGCACTCATAGCTACCAAAAATTCAGTAAAAAAAGAAAAGAAAAAATCTCCCACTAATATAAGCATGATCCTACAATAACGCAAACACGTAAGAGCGTGACGATCTCATGGACTGCTTAGCCCATCAGGAGCTGAATGCCCCAGGATTATTCGGCAATGGTTTCTAGCGGGTGAGGTCAGTTGCCCTACTTTATCAAAAAAAAAAAAAGATCTCATGGACACAATCTAATCACAAGAAGTTTGTAGACCATAAAACAAAAGACCCACTTGCAAAAAAGCCCAAAACTTCTTAACCTTCCATCTAACCTAACTAACATAGATCACACAACAATTTCAGGAGCTTACAGCTCCTTACCATCATTCAATATAAAACTTTCACAACAAATCCACCATGCTTAATCAAAGTTATAAACTGACCAACCAAAACACCCTGAGGCAACAAGTTCAAGACTTCTTTATTCATAAAACATATCAGCAATTGATAACAAGAGCACCCCATGATAAAAAGAACCCTCCTTTACCACAATATTGAGCATAAAATTCAAAACAAACAAAACCCAAAATACAATAGAACCAAACACGAATCCAAAAATTCCAACTAAACCCATCTCAAAGAACTCCCATAAAACCGTAATCGCTATTCTATAAGCTCCCAAAACTCCTTCAACCATCAAATCATAGCTATCAAATATAAATAAGCATATATATATATGTATTTATTCATATACGTTTTCATATATACATAAATATACGTGTGTGTGAAGCTTAAAACCTGGATCAGATAAACTGAGAAAGCAGATGTGGAGGCAGACAAAGACGAAAGTAACGATCGCGTGTGTTAGAAAGAAATTTTGGCAGAGAAAGAAAGAGTGAAACTTTTATTACCTGGCGAAAATATAAAACTTTTTGCAGAGGGAGAGGGAGAGAGAGAGAGAGAGAGAGAGAGCTAAGAAGGAATCTGAAGAGTGTTTTAATATATGTGTATATATATATTGTGTGTGTGTTTCTCTCTCTATCTCTGTAGCTTTGCTTTCTTTCTTTTCGTTTCTCTCTTCCTCGCGTCAATCATCGTCATCCATTATAGGTCGGCTTTGGTTTCGACAAAAAAGTGTTGCTGTGATCGTCTCCGCTTCACTTTTTTGTGTTTCTGTGAAATCGCTAACTGTGGATTACCACGTGGATAGGGTGACGGTAATGATGTCGGTCCGACCAAAACGTGAGGGGTACTTTGGGTTTTTGGGAATGTAGAATGTTATTAACTTTAGTCGCGTACCTTCCTGTTTAGTGAATACGTGGACGGGAATGGGGGCACGTGCATTGGCAGCAATAATACGATGCATCCATGGGATTCGACAACTTGAACCGTGATGATGTGGCGTGAATTGACGGGGAACCGGTTCTCTCAATTCTTTAACTTTTTCGTTTAGGAAAAGAAAGAGATTAATAGGGTTAAAACCCATGGTTGTACTTGTATCAAGTGTTTTTTTTTTTTTTTTTGGATAAGAAACTTGTATCAAGTGTTTTTTTGAAAAGTTACTTGTGTCAAGTGTTATTTATTTAGATTTTGATAAATTATATAATTTACTTATAAGAGTAATTTTAAGTTAAACCTAATTATATAAACTGTAGTTTTGTTAAGAAATATTTGTGCTTGCGTCTAAAGAAGAGCCGAAGCTTCCAGAGCACCTAACCCCTGAAACCCACTCCTCGTCCTCCTCCGTGTTCAGGGCGGCGCAACCGCCCCTCACCTCCGCGTGAGGGAGATCGAGACCAGAAATGGTCCGATCAAGGTTGCGTAGCCCACTGCCGCTTCCTTTTCCTTTCCTTTTTTCACTTCTTTTTTCCTTTTCCTCTTTTGTTATCTGCTAGATCGGCAGGACCTAAGTCACCGCCACCATCCACTCCACCACTCACCTTCCGTTTCCTTTTCCCCCCTTCCGATTTGGTATTGTACAGTGGAGATCCGTTGGAGACGTTGGGTGATTTGCGTTTCCATCGGCATCTCTCTCTCCGATCGGCACGGTTTTGTCACTCTAGTGCACGCCGAGATCCTCTACGGCAGTTGATGTTCGGTGGATATCGGAATTGGAGAAGTCTTCCAGCTCTTTCCTCTCTCAACCCTAACTTTGGGGTTGATTTTTTAAAAAAAACTCTTTTTGAAGAGCCCCTCCACACCCGAATCGCATGGCACATTTTGCCATGGCAAAATCGATTCGACCGTGGTTCACCTGGCTGGGATTACGGCTCCAGATCTGTTGTTGCTCCAGACATTGAGGGTTGTGGTTGTTCTTGAGCTCTGCAGGAGGGTGGCTAAATTATGGGCTGCTTGGAGTTTCAGTTATTGTACAGTTTGTGTGTATTGTTGTTGTTGTTGTAAATGTTGTATAGCTGTTGTTGTTGTTGTTGGTAGGTGTAGTTACTGCCCTCTTGGTAGGGTATTTTGCCCTCTTAGTAGGGTATTTTGCTGTGACGTATGTCACCTTTTCTGCCCTCTCGTTAGGGTTGTATCTCCCTCTTTGTAGGGTATTATCTATTAATAAAATCTTTGTTTAATTATCAAAAAAGTTAAACCTAATTATATAAACTGTAGTTTTGTTAAGAAAATTTGGATTATTTCAAATGAATTGTTAGTTTTAAATAGAATGGGTAAGATGTACTTTAGATAGACTTTAAGTAATTTTATAATGGGTTAGAAGTAGTTTTAAATTGAATGAAAAATTGACACAAACTTAAAGTGTAATTAAAATATAATTTGGATCCTTTATTTTGCTCCCACTTTAATCTATTATTAATCACTAACCCGTGCAATGCACGAGAATTTCAACTAAAAATATTCATATATGTGATAGATATTTAATTAATAAATAAATGGACAAATTAGTGAATTTGTATAAATAAACTTACTCAATTTAATTAGAAATTTTTTTATTATTCGATTGTTGGGAAATTCTTAGGCCTCGCAATTGGACTGTCCCGCCGAAGGTGTCAAAAATTGTAATATTTGTATATGTTTTGATAAAATGTTTGTCAAGTAAAATGTTTATCACAAATATCACTAATTCTACCCGAATTTACACATTTTATTTTTACAATTATAAACACACATTTATCAATACGGATACAACATTTACCACAAAACACACAAATTTTATCAAAATCAACACCAGTCTCCGTGGCTGGACCTAAGTGTTTCCCTCGATTGTTTTATGCAAAAAGATAGTAAGTTATAATTAATTTATACTAAGATTGCGCAATGATCATAATGGGTGTGAGTAAGATATGTCACTAAAGCCTTAGGATATAGAACCCTCCACTCAGGGTTAGCTCAGGCTGTATCAAGACATTGAATAATCAAAGAATTCACATTTCGGCAGTTAATCCAAGTAAAATTTGGAATAGTGAACCCTAGGTCTAACATATTGAAAGTATTCATAAATATTATATACCCCTTAATTCTATTAGTATTTGTTCCCCCCCCCCCCCCAAAAAAAAAAAAAAAAAAATCCTCACAAAATCTCATTAAAAATCATCCACGATTACCCAAGCCTAGCCATAATAGACAAGATATTCCAAAACATTCTGCAATATACCTTGTAAGGGCTAGCCTAAATGACTGAAAGTAATCAAGAAGGGTTTGAACTTCTTACCTACACTGAGACATGAATTGCTTGCTCAATTGAACTGAGATGCTCCACCTATACTTCACCCAACCTCCAAAGGAGCTGAATTCTCTAGCAATGCTTAATGTTTTGGTGCACAAAAACCAATCAAATATGAGAGATTTTGCAAGTTCAATGCTCTAGACCCTCCCGGTCATGTTCTGTGAGGATTAGTATAAATGGTCTATTGATGGCTAGTAACTCATTCGGAATTTCATAAAAGTGGGTTTAAGGACCCTATTGCAATTCAAAGTGAGTATATGCATTAAAATATCTTTCATGGGACATGTAATGGTTGGTTGTCAACTAGGTAAGGATTGTGCTCCTCCTCCATCTAGTCCCATGCTCTATTAAGCCACAAGCCCACAAATCCCACATTAGGTTCACCAATGAACTCATCTTGAGGTTGTAACACCACATCCCTGCACTATCCGACAAAAGTTCCTTACATAGATTTTTGGTTGGGCTAGCTTGCTGAAGGTCATTAGCACATTTTTCATATCGAACCACACCAACAGTGTGGCCAGAAGCACGTCCTCTAGAAATTGTGTCAAGACTTAATGTCGTGATTACTACTTTTGTGGCCTTAACAGAATTATCGATCTCTTGATTTTGGGTATATCAATGAGGAATTTCCAAAATGACAAATACTTGGAGCTAGGCCATATCGGTTAGGGGAAGGGGATCAAGAGCCGTTTGTTACCTTCCTTGGAGCATTTCCTTCCAAAGCATGGGCTAGTTCCGCTTAATGCCTAACCCCAAACGTGCATAGGTGAGGCTGATTATAAGTGCCCCATTCTTAGTGCCGACTCTACCTTAAGGTCATTTAAGCAATTGCCTAAGGCCCCTAAATGAAAAAAAGACCCCATTATTTTGGTTCGATAATATATATTTTTATCGTAACTTAAAATATATATATTTTTTTATATATATTTGACTTTTTCTCGACCTCTAGAAATATCTTTTGACAATCAGTTCTCATCAAACTCATTTTTCTTCCCTTTTTATCTCTAAAATGTATTTTAAATAAAAAATTATAATATACAAATTTGAATGTATATTTATTCTTTAATTATTTGATATAATATTTTTATTTATTTTAAATCATCGCCTTAGGCCTTAAATGGACTCGTCAGAGCCAACCCAGCCCAATCCTGCCCCACATGGGCATTACCATGTCCTGCAAGTCTGGGTAACTTAACCCATCCCACCGCGCACATAATTTAAAATATAAAATAATACAAATATTGATATTTAATTGTACAAAAAGAAATATTTATCAAGAAATAATTCTCAATAATATAAAACCATTATTTAACACTAATATAAATAAATAAAATATTTACACCAAATTATTTAACACGACAATAAAATTAAGTCTTAATTTACCAACATAATAGCAATTTTGTTACCATACAATAATGCTCCATAAGTAAAAATCAATTTTTTAACACTCACAAAGAGCCTTATAGTTCGGTAGATTGTTGTATTTAAATTTCCATTAAAACAAAGTAACCATACAAAATTCCTAATGATTATAATGATAATTTTTTAAGGTAAATTACATTCACACTATCTCCTTCTTTTTTGGGTAAAAATTACCATCCAAACCAAAATTATCCATTAACCCCTGAACAAGAAGTAATTTTGCCAGGTCTCCCCAACCTTCCCCATTTCCACTCTCTCTGAAACTCTCTCTCACATACACTCTCTCTGGACCCAAACCAAAAACCCTAATCATTTCCACAAGGAAAATGTCGAAGCTCTTCATTTTCCTAACCCTAATCCCTCTCCTCCCAATTCTCTGCACCTCCTTCTCTCCAGAGAACGCTTCGAGTCGCCGAGTCCTCGTCTTGCTCGATGACCTCGCACTCAAATCCTCCCACTCGCTCTTCTTCAACTCCCTCCAGTCCCGCGGATTCGACCTCGATTTCAAGCTCGCCGACGATCCCAAGATCGGCCTTCACCGTTACGGCCAGTACATATACGACGGCTTGATCTTGTTTTGCCCCACCACCGAGCGTAAGTTCGTTTACTTTGATTCCTTATTATTTCTTCTTTTGGATCTGTTTGTTTGTCGAGAAAATGAAGTGAAAGTTTGGATCTTATTAGCTCAATTGAGATAATTGGCGTCGCATTAGTCTTAGTTTTATGAAGGTTCGTTAATTGTTTTCTAGTACGATTTTCTCAGCAAGCAAACAGGGCATTGAGCTTGAATAGTAGCGATTTGAGATGAATTATGTTAAATAGTGTTGAAATTCAGAGGGATGTTATTTATAAATCTATTTGTATCAAATTCTGTAGGTTTTGGAGGATCCATTGACTTGGCTGCTATACTAGATTTCGTTGATTCGGGTCATGATTTGATTGTCGCTGCCGATTCTAATGCATCTGATTTGATCAGAGAAATTGCCACTGAGAGTGGAATTGATTTTGATGAGGTGGGTATTACCGTATTAGTATGTAAACATTTTTATCACCCAGTTTAAGAAAGAATCACATTGAAACATTATTTCTGATGATCTTACGTGTTTGTTTTTTTAATAATGTGTTTTCATTTATATGGGTACAGGACCCTTCAGCTTTGGTTATTGATCACAGCAGCTATGCAGTTTCAGACACTGAAGGAGACCATACATTGATTGCTAGTGATGATTTCATCAAGTCTGATGCAATCTTGGGAAGCAAGAAAATTGAGGCAAGTGCAGACTGAAATTGTTGACATTAGTCATCCAGTTAGATTTAACATAAGCATTTGCTGCTGAACTACTAGTCTCTACAAATATATTGTTTTAGATGCATGTCTATATAAATGGTTCTGAGTTACCTTTTAAGTTCTCATTTGTTTATACTTTTCAACATGGATCTATAATTTAAACTATAGTTGTTTCTTGAGTTTGCCTGACATATATTTTAAGAGTTTTGCAATGACCGGCCTACAGCTTTACTCATAAATTTTCCCTAACCAATTAGTTTCTGATGTAATGTCAACACATTTCATAATATCATTTTTTCTTGTTTAATGTGCTTTTGTAACCACTGCTGTAACACCCTAAGTTCACTGTGCATTATTATTAAGTGGCTATGGCATCACAGTATTCACTTTTGTTCAATGTTTTTTGATAAACCTGTGACAGGCTCCTGTACTGTTTCAAGGAATTGGACATTCGTTAAATTCAGCCAATAGCCTGGTAAGATGTCTCCATCTCATGTGCCTTTCAACAAATAAGAGAATGTTCAAAGTTATTTTAACTTTACTTGTCATATTAATTTCATTTTCTTTCCCTCTGCACCATTAATAGGTGTTGAAAGTTCTTTCAGCTTCTCCTTCAGCATATTCTGCTAATCCAAAATCCAAGCTGTCAAGTCCTCCATCACTCACTGGATCTGCTATCTCTTTAGTTTCTGTTGTGCAGGTATGTTGTCATTCTTTTTATTTTTATTTATGACAAGTACAGGTATGTCGTCATTCAAATCTTCTTTTTCTTCAACGCTTACTAAATCATTTGCCTTAAGTCCCTTACTACTTTTATGGCTTGATCTTTCTCTATATTGATATAATTTGGACGAGTTGAATATAAGTGGGGAGGAGAATGACACTTATCAAAAAAGAAAAAAAAAAAGTGGGGAGGAGAATGACATTATTTGGTATTTTGTTGACAGAGCCCTAGCAGCTCTTATGTAATGTTTGTGTGGTTTTATGAAGTGATTGACATGCACCTGATAATGATTGATAACAATGCATGTCCAAAAGTGGAAACGTATCATTATTGTAGAGTTTCATACATACTTCTTACTTTGTTATCTGTTTCCAATGTTTTGGTAAGGACATCTCCCTCCTATGCTCTAGGCTTAACATACAGTTCAAAGCAGCTTTTTTCCCTATCTTAAATTGGCTTCCTGGATACAGAAGAAAGGGCATAGTATAATTCATGTATAAAGTGACTCCCCCCCCCCCCCCCCCCCTCTCTCTCTCTCTCATTACTACTCTTTGACAGAACAACAATTGACAATTGGCTTGATTGTGTGTTTAGATCTCTTGTTAAACATAGGATTTCTTTCAATGATCTAGCTATTTTGCCGATAACTTTGATGGAATTTGAATTAATTCTATTCTTGCATGTTCCATTTACTGGATCCTTTTTATGTAATAGGCATCCTCAGAATTGCCTTCATATTTGACCTTTCTACTGAATTCTACCGTATGATCTTACGTCCTATGCTTGATTCCAAAGAACAAGTTCCTTCAGCATAAAATAGCACATTATCCAAATTGAAGACTTCTTACTCCTAATTGGTTGAGGAAAGCTATTGAAAGTTGGAGCTTGTTTGCTTGCTTGATGTAGCCCTATTGGCATGTTTATTTGTGTTTCAAAAGGTTGCAAAATTTTGGTTGTGTTCATGACTTTTTTGGTATTTGGGATATGTTTTGTTACTTTAGTAAGCAATCCATAGATTCTTAATAGGTATGGTTAGCATGGATTTAATTTTGATGGTGAAGGATTTGTGTTTGTCTTATTAACTTTGCATGTATATGAAATCTCTATGTTGTCAATAGCATTTTAGGCTGCTTTGATATCTATAATGCATGGTTTAAGTGCAGTTGATATCTTCATAAAATCTAAACAGTTTCAGCCATTTTTTGCTGCAGGCTAGAAACAATGCCCGAGTCTTAATCTCTGGCTCATTAAATATGTTCAGCAATCGGTATGTAGTAGTTGCTGGTTAACCTTTGCCAAAGTTTTCTTGTTTATGTCATGTCCATTAATAAACTTTGGCTTTGTTTTCAGATTCTTCATATCTGGGGTGCAGAAGGCTGGGAGTCCAACCAAGTGAGTTAACCTTTGGCTTGCCTTTGTTGCCTTTGTTCTGTGTCAAACAAGTGGCAGGCTTAGTGAAGCCTGTATCCAAATCTGACATTTTGGACTGCCCAAATCAAACTATCTTCTAACTATTTTTAATGTTAGCATCACCATCTTTAACTTAAGAGAAGGAGGTCGTCATCCTTATCGTGTATAATTATGCATTAAAAATGATTCAATGGTCAAACATATTGAATTGTTGCTAAGGTAGATTCTTGAATTTTTTTAAGTTGCCGCATAATTTGTTGACAGTTAGAAAAAATAATTATTCTGTTGCCAATGAAACTACGACTAGTAAGCATTGGATATATTAGTTGAATACATGGTGAGAATGCAACGAATGTAAATTTATGAACTAATAGAACTTTAGCCCTATGTTTGGATGGAGAGAAACAAAGGGAGAGGGGAGGAGTAGATGGCTGGAATATACTTTTTTTTTTTTTTTTTTTTTTTTTTATAACCTTGGTGTCCGGGCCAGCTGCGCACCTTGACTAATCCCATGGGATTTGTGCACCACAGTCTCGGATGTTTTCCTATACGGATCAGGTAAATCGTTGGCTTTTTACCAAGGGGTGTGGCCCCAAGGGAATTGTTTGCACCCAAGAGGTGTTGAACCTTGGACCTTGAAGGGAGCATACCTCCAAGACCAAGACCTTTACCACTTGGGCCAACCCCTTGAAAATTAGTATATTTTATGAACCTTCCCCTTGACTCTCCTCTCATCTTTCTCCATCTCCCTCCGTCCCAGACATATCCCAACTGTTATGACACATTAAAGTAGGAATACCCAATACAGTTTCTGATAGAGTTGTTGATGTATATGGGTGACTACTGTAGTCAGGTTGTTTGATTGTCAATAGGGGCCTCCAGAACAGAGAGATGTAAAAAAATAAATAAATAAATAAAGGCAAAAATACACTTTTGGTTCTTATATTTTGGGGGTGTTTTCATTTTGGTCCTTATATTATAATGTTTCATTTTAATCCTTGATTTTTGGATACAGGTTCATTTATGTCCTTACCCTCCTTATTTTCCTTAATTTTTTGAAACATTATCATCAAATATAACATATGTTCAAAAAACCTAGGACTAAATTGAAACATTATAAAACATAAAGATCAAAATGAAAACACCCCCAAAATATGAGTAAAAGTGCATTTTTGCCAAAAAAAAATATAAGGGGTAGAAGTAATATCATGCCAATTGTGGTTTTGGTAGGGTGTTGATTGTTGAAAATGAGCTTTTCTCTCTCTTTTAACATCTCTTCCAGAAACAATAGTGGCAATATTTTTTTCCCTGATGATTATGTTGCAAGTTTGCATGGAGTTTTGAATTTCCTAATTAATATTTGGATATCTATGAAAAATGAACTCTTGATATATTTATACTTGTGTGTCTCATTTTATGCACATTCTTTTTAATTCTTAGAAAAAGGCCATCTGCTTTTAAATAGAAACTGATTATAGATTTATTTGTGGTACCAGACATGAGAAATCGGGTAATGAGCAGTTTTTGACTGAAGTTAGCAAATGGGTGTTCCATGAAAGAGGCCATCTCAAGGTAAGTATCTTGATGTTATTACTTATTTCTGAATGAGGTTATGGGGAAAAAAAGGTAGTTCATTTATTGGATGATTGAGATTATCTTATGGCATCATTTGAATATAAATTTTTTGAATTGTTGCCTGCTACATCATGTTTTGACTTGTTTGGATCATAGGCTGTGAATGTAAGACACCACAAAGCTGGGGGGGCTGATGAACCTGCCATGTATAGAGTTAACGATGACTTGGTAATTTTACTTTTAGTTATGATGTAATTTTAAAATGTAGGTGCTAAAATTTAACAAGAAAGAAAAGATTTTGGCTACTACTCACATTTTAATTCTGGTTGAAGGAATATTCGGTTGAGATCTATGAGTGGTCTGGTACAAGTTGGGAACCATACGTGGCTGACGATGTTCAAGTGCAGTTTTACATGATGAGCCCCTATGTTCTGAAGAATTTATCAACTGACAAGAAGGTATATTATTTAGGTCATGTGTTGCATGTGACTTCACTACCTGAGTTTCAATGTACATCTCTATTCATAACAATGTCATCTTGCAGGGTAGTTATTTTACAGCATTTAAGGTTCCAGATGTTTATGGGGTTTTCCAGTTCAAGGTTGAGTACCAAAGGCTTGGATACACAAGTTTATCCCTGTCAAAGCAGGTATATGATGTCTTGTACTTTCTGTTTTTTAATGTTGGGGCATTCTGATCGTATCATTAAGAATTATTTGTAAGAATGGATATCACAGAATGCAGAAATAAATATAGATTCCTTTCCATGCTTTGATGCTATTTGCAACCAAACTGGTGGTTGCTGTTTGAGACTTTGCGTTAAAGAGTGGCACTATAATGGTGCAGTGAAAAATAAGAAATGCATGATACTTTTGTAATCTGTGGTTTTTAGCTTTTAGAGAGTCTGTATGGTTCAAAACTTCGTGTTGCCTTTATTGCTGAGTTTCAACTGTTGTCCTTTGGTATTGTCAGATGTCAACTCTTACATGACCATTTTGCTAAAAATATAATGCTCACTAGGCGTCCTGGTCAACAATTAAAAATAATACCAAATGAAAAGCATGATGTGCACTATCTCTCTCACATGATATTGCCTTTTTCATAACTTGCCAAGCTATGGAGTAAGTTCAACAAGGTCAGAATGAGGTTTAAGCATCTTGAAATCTAACTAGAAAATAAAACAACACCTGCAAATTGAGTACCGTCTTTAACAGTGTTTGCAATATGATTCGCTAGTAAAATGATTCGCTAGTAAAATGTTTAAACACTTTATCTTGTAACTATTGACCTGCAGATTCCAGTCCGGCCCTTTAAGCACAATGAATATGAAAGATTTATACCTGCAGCTTATCCATATTATGGAGCAGCATTTTCAATGGTATGAGTCTCTCTTTCTCTGTTATTTATTTACAATTTATTAGAGGGGGGAGTTAGTGGTATAGGATTTCCCTTGGAGTTCAGGTAACCAGGCTCTGCATTCTTCAATTCTGGTTCTTTTTACGGAAGCTGCAGTGTGTTTTTCTTTTTTAGTTTCCATATACCTATTAATGTTATATAATCAGGGTTGGCCATTGGCTGTAATTCCTGATGGGGGTGGAATGAGCAGACTAACGAACCAAAGCTCAAGTTTTTGGCAAGTAGATGTTCACTTGTCGGCCCTGCTTGTCGACATGTGCCTATATAGTATGTATAATAAGGGGGTTGAAGCTTTCAATTGACAGTCTTGGCTAGCTGCCAGCCTATGCTAGAGGCCACATTATTTTTTTCAAATTGATTCTTCCAATGTGTTGCCCATTTTCTTCAAAACTGGAAACCTTTCACTTCTCGCATTAGCACAGAGCTATAAGGAATCAGCTATGAGTGTCCACTTTTTGTCTTTTGGTGATATCGTACAATGATGGAGAGTCTGCTTTCTTTTTATTTCTGGAGAATTCTGATCTTTGTGGTGATGTTTTCTGATGCAGATGGGAGGTTTCTTTGTCTTCACTGCTGTCCACCTATACAGCAAGTAGCTGTAGAACCATTGGATCTGGGCATAATTGTACTGTAGGACTGAAAGCTTAATGTTCTGATTGAAAATTTTGTTTGAGCAATGATGTAGCATAGATGCTTTTTGATAGTTTGGATACGTCACTTTGAGAAATTGGTAAAAAAAAAATGCCTTTACTATTTATTATGTATTCATTTCATCCTATTTGTTACTTAAGTTATGATCACTGCCTTCAAGTCCTTGTAGCTTATTTTCAAAGAAGTCTGGATATTACTTTTGGCCTTTGGCAAACGTGAAAAAACTGGAATTGCAGGCATATTAGTTTCTCCTTCCGACTAACAATGGGGAAAGAAGGGAAATGAATGTACATACGGACTGGACATATTGTCCAGTAGTTATGTGCATTGGATGCTCTGCTGGCATGTTCAATTAGTGTGAAATGAAAAGATATTATAAATTTTAATACACAACAAAAAAGTAATAATAAGATTGGTAGTGATTTTATCATGTTCAGCACGCATCTAGTACATATTACCATTCTGGAGGAGCTAAATTGGGGAGCATACTTAGGTTAGTTGCAAATTGACTTCTCATACTTTTAATATTGTGTTATTGATCCCTGACAAAATTGTGGATACTAGTCACAACTCACATGTACTGCAGTGACTTACTGTGAAATGATAAAAAAAAAAAAATTGGAAGTACATGAAGTTTGCAATTGATCCAAATACCAAAAGGTGTCTTTGTACTTTGGCCTAAAATATTCAAAAAAAAAAAAAATTTGTGTTAATTTGGAGTGCACAATTGTACAAAAATGAAGCCATATCGCCCAATTGGCTTTGGGGTAGTTACAGAAAATTGGCAAGCGAGCTCATCCACTGCTGATTGGCTTCAAGATAGTTGCTGAAAAATGTCAAATGAGGGACAGAAATGTGTGAGTCTACCCTCTCTGAGTTGATTATAATAATTGGATTTTGTCGGCAATGATTAAGGGCACCCGTTGACAAGATTGTTAACGAAAATGAGAGGCCACACATTTTAGGTGAGTTGAACCAAACCAAACCTCCCCCGCCTATAACCTGTCCCAATGGTTTGGTTGAAATGTTTTTACTTTTTAGTCTTGCGTGGAATCTGAATTCGTTCCAAACTGCCTTAATTAACTGGTAACTTATCAGTCTACTAGAATCTAGTAATCCTGATTTTATTTGAGGTTCACTTAGCCAAAAAAAAAAAAAGATTTTATTTGAGGTTCATGATGTCTCCCGCTTGGCCTAACCTAGATCTTCAACAGTATTAAAACCAAAAATAAAAAATAAAACAGTTTGAGCAAGCCCATTAAGTTTTCGTTCTTTATAATGATCAATTTCCCATTTTCTTTCTACTGATAGCCTAGCCTTCAGTCATAAAATTCACTAGTTAAATTAGAAGCCATTTTATAATTATCTTATATATTTGGAAGGTTCAAAATAGGAAGGTTCAAAATAGGAAGATTATTTAAAATAATTGGAAGGTTCAAAATAGGAAGATTATTTAAAATAATTGGAAGGTTCCAAATAGGAAGATTATTTAAAATAATTGGAAGGTTCAAAATAGGAAGATTATTTAAAATAATTGGAAGGTTCCAAAATAGGAAGGTTAAAACTTATAATTGGAAGGTTCATAATTGGAAGTTTCCATTTAATTAATCCCCTCTTCACGTTATAAATAGTCCTCGAGCCTCCAAACAGTACACAACAAAAACCATGACGAAGTTCAATCAAATTTCTCACTTTAGTCACCCCAATCACACTCTCAAATTGGGGTACTCAGAAATTGCTTTTAAGTGTAATGGTTGCAAGGAGTTTGGCATAGGGTCACACTACAGGTGTGACATATGTGACTTCGACCTCCATATGCACTGTGCAAATTATTCCCCTACCATCTTCCACCCTTACTACCCCAAATGCACCTTCCAATTTCTCCCAAGCCCACCTGGCAACACGCCACGCTATTGCAATGGGTGCGAAAAGGATGTTACTGGCTTTGTTTACCATTGCTATGAATGTGGATATGATCTCCACCCATGTTGTGCCAAGCTCCCTACGAGCCTTCATGATGGGGAAGTCAATCTGTATCTACATAAGAAAGTGAGTGCACCTTGCAACAAGTGCGGACGAGAAGGGAGAAGCTGGAGCTATAGGTCTGAATGCAAAAAATACAATTTGCATGTGGCATGTGCGATGGAGATGCTAATGGAAAACTGGCAGAAAATATATATTGGACGAGGAGAAGACTTGGTCACTCAAATTCCTAACCTCACAAAACTATTATATCAGCTTTACTAAGTATATTATATAGTTTTTGTAACCATCCTATTAATAAAAATTTATTTGTTCATAAAAAAAAAATGAAATAAATTAAATTATTACATTATAGCGTTACTGCCTTATTGAATGTGTAAATTGTTCTTTTTTTGATAAACACGGTCCTTAATTGTGAATCACTTGTAGGATAGGTGAGTTGAACCAAAACCAAACCTCTGCCCCACCCCTGTCCCAAAGGTTTGGTTGAAATGTTTTTACTTTATAGTTGTGTGGAATCTGAATTCGTTCCAAACTGCCTTAATTAACTGGTAACTTATCAGTCTACCAGAATCTGGTAATCCTGATTTTATTTGAGGTTCACTTAGCAAAAAAAATAGAGATTTTATTTGCGGATCATGATGTCTCCCTAGATCTTTAACAGTATTAAAACCAAAAATAAAAATAAAACAGTTTGAGCAAGCCCATTAAATTTTCGTTCTTTATAATGATCAATTTCCCATTTTCTTTCTACTGATAGCCTAGCCTTCAGTCATAAAATTAACTAGTTAAATTAGAAGCCATTTTATATTTATCTTATATATTTGATATATGCATCATCTTGTGATCATTATATTTAAAGCATTCACAACAGATCTGCTAAAATCCAAAATAAACTCAAATATAACCCACAAGTCCAAAAAAGCCCTCTCAATGGACGAACTTCACGTGAGATAAAATGAGTCTTTTCTACGCTTGCAAGGCATTTATGTCTTATACTGTTTATTTGCATTTCTATTTTTTATTATTTTCTATTCTGTTCTGCTCCTCTCTCCGTGGCTGTCAAAACTCTATCTCAGTGAAGAGGAGACTCTCTCTTCGTCTCATCAGTGAAGAGACTCTCTCTTCCTCACAACTACCCGACGACGCAAACGGAATTTGGACGACGCCCTCTTTCGCTCCCGGACTCCATTGTTTCAAATCTCGGACTGGACCACCAGGAAATTGATCAAATCTCGTGCACCGCCACCGGAAACGACCCAGGTCTCGGCGACGTCCAAGTGGAATTGTCCGTTTGGAGGCGAGAACGTGTGTGTCTGAAAAGATCGTCGGCTGCACTAAATGGTGGTGGATCTGGGCATTTGGGCGGCTGTGGGTTTCATGAGTTTTGGTTTTAATTGGGTTGTCGTCCTCTGCCGTGGGTTTGATGGATTTTGAGTGCTTGTGGGTTTCATGGATTTTGAACGTGTTGGGGTTTGAAGAGTTGTGGGTTGTGATAACCAAGTTCATATGGGCTGTGTTGAGGTTACGGCAGTGGATAATTTGGAGATCAAAACCATGGCCGGAAGCTTTTGTCTTTTGATAGAAATGACAGTGGCAGGAAGCTACTAGAAAATTGGGAGAAAAGGAAGAAAGAGAAGAGAAATATAAATAATTGAAAAAATAGAATAAAAATGATATTTTAATAAAATAAAATAAGAAATAGATTATCGGATGAGGTGCAATTAAAAGTAAAGAGGTAAAATAAAAAAAAAAAGTAACTTTTAATCTAAATTTTGGCCAAAATTTAGCATTATCCGTTGAGAATACTCTTATAGATGCAAAGATGCCTTATCTTTTACAAGTTTACAAAATGTATATGTCATCAGGCATCAGCAACAGGCCAAAGGCGAGAACCATGGGGACTTTCAAGTTCAGCCGTCCATCAAGTAGTCCATCAATCTAATGGTATCCAACTAAAAATAAAATATTTATGAAAATAAAAAAAGGAAGATCCAATTTCTACAATTTGAAGTTTTCTAATATCCTCTACAAAGTAGAAATTAAATAAATAAATAAAATAAAAAGAAGGAAAAAACAAAAAATGTATGGCAAAGTTACTAAGTAAACGCCTCGTGGTTAAAAGAAAAGGCGTTATTCAGCGAAACTTCCAGTTTTGGTTTTGGCCTCCCATGAATCAGGTAAGCACTAACCATTTAGGCTTAGCTTATCTGGGATTATGAAGGCACAAACAAGAAAGACAGAGAGAGATCTAAAAAGACACAAAGAGATGAAAAACATTTTTGCTGCAACTTGAAAGAAAACCCAACTTTGCAAAAGCCTACTTCTTTGGAATATAGCATAACGGCGCTGTGAACTTGTGAAGGCTTGGCTTCCATCTGCCTTTTTTTGCTATTTATAATCACTAATGAGGAACTCTGCCAAAACCCTAATCCCTCCTAATTTAATATCTGGTCCTTTATTTTAATCATATTTCTATTTGTTACCCTTATATTCTCATCTTCTTTTTTTCTTTGGCTAATAACATTATTTTTGTAGAAAAGGTTATAAAAAAGAAAAGAAAACCTAGTCCTATTATAAAAAAAGAAAGAAAAAAACAAGTCTAGTGGTAAAATCACTACTCACTAACATTGGATGGGATTTTCAGAATGTAATTTTTGATATCCAAGCTCTTACTTGTAATTTTGATTGTGTTTCTTTCACATTTGTCCCAGAACCTTTAATGGTCTAACCTAGAATTTGACACTTTGGGTCTCTTTTAGTTTGGACTGAGAACCCCAACCCATCCCATCTATTTCCTTTTGAGCTCTTGTTGAGGGTTTTGATACTCATGGTCTGCCTTTTGTGCTTTCTCAATAAATTTATTATTATCTACCACAGAAAGAGTAGCCTAAAGGGGGCTTCAAAATATATTGTGAAGTGCTTATTCTTTTAATTGGAGTAGTACTTTAAATTCATTAAAATTTCACCTAGAATAGATCGTTTAAATAATTTTAATTTATGGCCACATGATGGAAGTATGCAATACAATATGTAATGCTTACACATCAAGACACATGGCTTGTCTAAGACAAATATTACAGTAGATAATTAAAAATAATTAATAAGCATATTTCAAAAAATTTAAATGTTTTGTTAATCAAATTTTAATTGTGGTATTATTTATTTATTTTAAAACAATTTAGTATATAGAGTTTTGGAATTATTAGTTTGTCGATCATATTTGATTTGCCCCCATGTGGGGTTTTCTTCTCTCTCCTTTTATTTTGTTTTGTTTTGTTTTTTTTTTAAAGAAACAAAACTCATCCAAAAAACATACAATTTTATCTTCGAATGATAGGCATTTGTTTTTGTTTTACATGTTTTCTCTATTTTTTTTTAAGGTGATTGTTGATTTTCATTCCATTTTGTTTCTAAGAAACTAGGATTAAAAAAAAAAAAGAAAAGAAAAGAAAGTAATACCAATGACCCAACCTTTCTAAGTTGATCTCCTTCCACATTGATCGAACCAAACCAAGCTCACCCCTAACCCTAGCTTCTCTCTCCCATGATTCTCCCTCTCCTCCCCCTCTTTCGAGATAATTTGATTTTCATGGTTTCTTTTACCAATCTTTAAAATTCATTATACTTCTTTATTTATTTTTTATTTTATTTTATTTTATTTATAATTATCCTTAATTTTCTTTTGTATTATGACTAAAGTACACGTAGATAATTTTATTAGTTACCACGTAGCGGGTTGTAGCAAGCTGACTACAAATCAGTTTGTAACCAAACTTTGTCCTAATAAGAAAAGGCTATCAACAAAACTACATCTCATAAGCTTTCTTCAGCTTGCTCACCTTAGAATTTATTTTTAATAATTTTTTTTTTTTTTATAGTGCATTATGATAGCATGACAAATTCATGTATCATTTTTTTTTTTTTTTTTTGGGAATTCCAATTTGCATGTAAAGTAGGCCGGCCGGTCAATGTCATTGAGCTACAAAAGCTCTTGGCCTCACATATCAATTGAACTATATGGAAAATTAGGATTAGAAAATTAATCCTTTTTATTAATTCAAACGGATTCTCCATTTCAAATATATCTATTTTATTGTTGAGTTTAAATATCAAATTTAAAAGCGTATTTAATGTCGAATAGAAATACAAAATGGGGCGTGGCCAAGTGGTAAGGCAACGGGTTTTGGTCCCGGTATTGCTACATTATTTAAAATTTTAAATGATGTGATACTATATACACCGTTAGATATAAGAAATAAAATTATATTATCTAAATTTTAGTTGAGATGGAGAGAGAAAAATGATGTTCGACATGAATATTGCGAGTTAGAAGAATTTTTCCTTTCTAAAATTTACAAAAATCAAGTATGATATGAGGCATGCGACGTCACAAAAGCGGAAGGTTCATACATATTACATTATCCTATAATTTTTTCTGATTACAAACTGAATTCTCCGACTCCAACACAAGATGCATCTTTGCCTACACCTCTTCACACCAAGTCTTCCAAGTTTCAATGAAGCCTTATTTCGATTCAAATTCAATATGTTTCTTTCATTTATTTCCCGATTAATGTAAAAAAAAAAAAAAAAAGACTCACATACATTTGAACATGGGATAGAACTCTTGTACACTTAACAGTTAACAGATCTTGTATAGAGTATGATGGCTCAAATGATTCATTTTTAAATTTGACACTGAGAGATAGTTGTATTTCAATAGATTGGAGGCCATGAAGATCCAAAGAGAAAGCAATTAGCAACACAATATCAAAGCAAACAGTTAATTTAGCATTAACACTTATTAGTTATTACAACATTACCAAAAAATTAAACATTTACCCCCAAAAGAGAGAAGAGACAGATTAACAAGCTGAAAGCAACACTGTCAGAACACCAAAACAAAACACAAACACAAACACAAATAAAATCCCGGAAAAGAAAAAACCTTGTCACATTATCCATGCAACATAGTACGTGTTAACTTATAAGTTATAACACATTTTAGCAAGGGGGATGGGCAAGATTGCATTTAGCCGGGAGCTCCAAGGCGAGCTTGGTGTTAATTCCATAGAGATTCAACAGATTGGAGTTCTTGAAAAGGCAAAGGCATTGCATGTCAGCGTGGGAGATTGCTGAGCAACAAGCGGCTGAGGGGGCAGCAGGGTATTGGCCACTCACTGATGGCTTACAGGCCGTAAGACCCTCTTTGTCCATATGGCATAAACTCTGACCATTGGCTAACATTGTCTCAGAAGACCCAATGACAAGGGCCAACAACAATGCCACAAAGACAAGCTTTTTGTATGCTG
This sequence comes from Fagus sylvatica, assembly GCA_907173295.1. NCBI lineage: Eukaryota > Viridiplantae > Streptophyta > Magnoliopsida > Fagales > Fagaceae > Fagus > Fagus sylvatica. The sequence goes on from OU015763.1 coordinate 14,531,413, forward strand.
CCATTTCTCCTTCAATATTATTTGCTCACTCTTTTGTTGGGGTTTAAGAGAGTGATGGGTACGATGTCTTTATATATAGAGGGTGGTTAGCAATTGAGCATGGATAATTTTAGATAGACAGATAGGTTGAGAATTAAATTGAAATGGTTAAAACTTATTTTTGAAAATGTTAAAACAAAGAAGGAAGTATAATGAATTTTAACCGAATTGTATCTTTTTTTTACCTGTCTTTGTAACGAAACCAAACTTCAAGAACTAAATTGAAATGGTCAAAATTTAGAGAACTGAATTGAACTTTAACTAAACTAAGATGATGTAATTTGTAAATTAACATTTTTTTTATTACAACTCCTAATATAATCTATTGTGATTGGATTGGAATAATATTATTTTTATCTTGATTTACTATTGATACTACTTTTATTATGCATCAATTACAATACATTATATCAGTTGTTATGAAAGAGTCTAAATTTATTGCTCGAGCATATATATGAGATTGGTGGTAAAGCCAGAGTAATCTACATACATTTCTTCCAAAAAATAATTCCCTTCGACCAATCATATTGCGACATGTCACTATAAAGAGGAACTATTTGGTCATATTAGGAGAGTTATTTGGATGGTTTTGGCACCTAAAACATTAAGTGGTTTGTTGTAATTGGATCGTTAGTGTTGAGGGAAGTAGTGGAAAATGTGAATGAGCTTGGTTCTGAAGGCGCGCAAAATAGTTTAAGGCTCGTGACAAACTCACTGAGAGCTCGGAGTTGGCAAATACCATGGGCCGTGTCACGAGCGTACCTTGGTGTGCTGAAAAGGGAATAGGTGAGAAGTATATCTGGATTTAGTCAATCGTTTTAAGTATAGTTTATGGAAGGTTTTTGTATGGTGGCATGTGAACCTCCAAAAGACAAAACCCATGTGCCATTTTCATTTTTAATCTTTGATTTTGGATGGGAAAGTTTGGTGCAGTGTTGAAGCTCGACGTATATAAAAATCAATGAAATGGAAAACCTAACTAGTCTTTCATACTTGAATTTAAGTTGTATAATTAATAACCTTTTTGTCGCTTAGACTTTAGTTTTTATGGTTTGATTGCCGAAAAAGAAAAACAAAAAAAGATGTTAACAAAGATAGGGCACATCAAGTTACACCTAATGTGTGGGTATAGTTATCTCAACAAGGTACATGACTTCAAATCTCATCTACATCAAAACTGAATTTTATGCTAAGCCATTTAGTCCTTGCCTAGGCTCTCCTATTAGGAAAAAAAAAAAAAAAAAAGGTCCAAATTTTTATATCAATAATTAGTATTTATTAAGGAAAAAAAATTAGTTTTATTGGAAAAAAAGATTATTATATATATATGATCTCCTACATTCCAAGAAGGTCCCCAAAATTATGTGCCATTTAAAATCCTAAGTTGTATATATAAAAAAATGTTGTAAGTATCATTGACAAAACTTGTTACAATTGTTTTTTTTGCAAAAAAAAATAAGAGGTTAAAAATTAATATAAAAAATTTACTATAAATATATTATATGTCACAAAAAGAAAGTGTGCTAGTCATATAATATCAATTGAAAAAAATATATATTAAAAAAAATTTTAATTAGTTCATTTTCATAAAAAATGATATAAAAAAAAAAATATAATATATATATATATATATATATATATATATATATATATATATATATTTATTAAGCATCAATTTTATGTCAATTTCTATTACGGTTTTTTGATGGAGGGAAAATTGAAATGGAAAAAGTATAGGATCGCACTAAATTTCACAACCCGTTAAAGTGATAGGTGTGATTTGATGGAAAAAAAAAATACAAAATTCAAAGACTTAAGTGATATTTATGTTCAACAACTCACAATCTGTTACTTTAGCAAATTGTAGATTTGGATGTGTCAAATGATGTTTTGTAGGGGTGTTGATTGCAATAACCTCCTCTAAGATTTGCTAAAATTACATTAAACCTTTAAACTGAATAACAAACAGTTTAACTAAATTAAGGGTGAACCCCAAGTTGGTAATAATTTGTGTGTAATGCCTGGTTAGTTTCTATTGTTTGTTCTTGTTGTTACAAACAAAACAGAGTTTCAATTAAAATTGTCCCTTTAGGTCCAAAACTATATCGAGTCGGCCCTGGTATATATAAAGAAAAAACTCATCGGTATCTTGTCGTAATGATTGAAAATTAAAAAAAAAAAAAAAAAAAAAAAAAAAAAAAATCATGAAATAGATGTATATATATAGTTTGATATAAATCTTTGTAAATGTCATAACACTTAATCACTTTTTATTGGGTTTGAATTTTGAAAGTGGCAGAATTGGATGATACATTCTCACAAATTAAATTAAGAAGATGAATGTACAAGAAATCATAAATTAAATGAAGAGGATCGATGTACAAGAAATCATTATGATTTAAGATAGCCCAGAGGATCGATGCACAAGAAATCACAAATTAAAGGTAACCCAAATTGTCACAACAATCCATATCCAATATTCAACATACCGGTAACCATTACCACAAATACAACATTCAAGCTTTAAGCAACCACTAATCTCCACATTTTCTTTCCCTTTCCCACATATACCATTGGATGAAGCATCATGAAAGCGATTATTATAGTCCATAAGATACGCTAATTATATTCATTTTTTGCAAGTGCTTTTTACTCTTTTTCTCTTCCCCCCTAATTAGTGATATATTCGAATCATTACTCTCACCCCCCACACCAATATCATGCCAATAAATTTTGGCCTTAGTAATTATGTTTTAAAGGCTACTACAACATTTTCTTGCAGTTGATCACTAGGTTATAGTATCAAATAAGACCTAAAAAATCACAACCTTTTTCTCTAGGATTTTGTTTTTGTTCTAGACGTGCACTACATTTTGTTTTGTTAATGAAAAAGAAAAGACATTTATGCTTTTTTTTTTTCCTGGTAAAGAACATCATATAACTTAGAAGAGTTAATCCCTTGTAGCAAATTCTTCTTCATTTATCTTCCTTAAATTTTATTTTTTACATTAATTAAGAAAAGAATCCATGACCCAAACAAAATTTAAACTGCTAGATCTAAAACGAAATAGATATTGATTTCTAAATATACAAAAATATAGATTAGTATTACTATTTTTGTTATAAGTTAAATCATTTATTTCCTTCATGGTGTAAACACTAAACACATCTCATGTGTTTCTTTTTTGGGAGGAAGGAGAACTGGGGGATTTGGATTTTGGATCCTAAAAATGAGACACAAATTTATTTACAGGAGAGAGAGTTGTAAGAGTGATGTTGGAGATATTATGACTAATCATAAAAAAAGATAATTCAGACGCTTATTTGTTATTTTATTGAAATAGTACCAATCATATTTTTTTAGCTAATATAAAAAGTCTTAATCTATTCCTTATTAATCTAATTTATACGAGAGAGATCGAACTCACATGGCCACACTCTAATAAAGGGCTGGGTCAATTGAGAGAGGGGGACACCACTTGACTAAATGCCCAATGGATGATATCAATTATATAAAATATCATCTTGGTTTGAAATTTTTTTTTTACCTTTTTTGTAGTAAATTTGGTAATAATTTTAACATTTTTTGAAATATAATACAAAGTTTAAAATGTTTTTTTCTCAACAAAAAACGAATTATGGTGTCACTTATAATAATTACTCTTTAATATCAAGTCAAAACTCAAAACTAAAAAAACTTTTTTCTTTTTTGTAGGCGCGAGCGAGATTTGAATACTGTTTTTATTCCATGAGTTTTTTTTATTTAGGAAAAAAAAAAAAAAAAAAAGAGAAGATTTTACTAGTTAAATGAAATGAAATTCACATTAACTAATGTGTATAATGATTGCCCATTAGAAGGGAAAAAGAGAATCATATAATTTCAAACTCTATGTTTATCATTTGATCATAATGTGAATGTGACAAAAACCAAAGAAGAAGTAAAAAAAAAAATTGATGGAAATTTATGAAGGATGATCATGGTTGAATAATTCCTAGTGTCTTGCTAAGAAAAGCAACAGAAGCGGAGCGTTACAAAGCACGTGACGGGAAGAACTCTTTGACGTGGCGTGGAATCATTTTCAAATCACCCAAAGGCGGCAACCAATGATTCACCGACACGTATTGTTTTGCAATACGTGTCAGCTGGAGGGCGGTGATTATAGCAGCCCCGAGAGTCCGAAACCCGAGTGGGTCGGAGCACGCGGTGCTGTCAGCTGAGCTCATATTGTCTTCAGAAAACGACTTTTTTTTTTTGTTTTTTGGTGCAATCAGAAAACGACTTGCTTAAGGAGTCTCACCACCAAAAAACATCCCTGCTTTTGAAGATAATTACGAGATAGCCATTATTTTATTATGCATATATTATTTTCCAAACCTATTTTTGAACAAGAATTTATTTAGTCTTTCATGTTAAATCATACAGATGGAATTTTTTACCAATACAAGAAAATCATTATTAGTTTTTATAATTACGTGGAGTCCTTAAAAGTAATAATTTATAAGAGATATGTTATTTTTATTAGTTGGTATATTGAAGACTGTCATTGGCCTTTGTATGTAATTAGTCAAGATGTAAAAACTCTTTTAACTAGCTTATCTTATGTTATCTTTTATTGAGTTAGAAGAGATGCAAATTCGGTCGTGCACGTCTTGGCCAAATTTACGTCTTGCAATAGTTGTTTTTTCTATTGTAATTTTGAATTGAGAGATGTTGTTGTTTACTCAGTTAATGAATTCCTTGGTAAAAGAGGTCTAGTTGAGAGATGTTGTTGTTTGTTTTTAATGAATTTTTCTTCTTGATTAGCAAAAAAAATGTTGGCTGAGGCCTGAGAGGACCTTCACAATGATATTCTCCCATTATATTGAATAATTTCTTTAAATTGAAGTTTAAATTCGGTTTGGGCAAGTTTCTAAAAGTTGATTACTTACTTCTAATTAGTTTTTCGAAATCTCAGTAATAGTATTAGTTAGATTTGTTTCATGTATATACATGGATATAAATATAGTTGGTTTTATTTCTTGGTTACGTATTTCACCCGTATACTCACCAACAAACTGATATTATTCTGTTAAATATAGTATTAGAAATGACAACTTTTTACTACTACAATTGTTTTATACGTATGTTATACATTTTTTTTTTTTTTTTGTTGACAAATTTGAAACCAAACGTATTTCTTACGTTAATCATGTGTATATTTGTAATTTTCAAACAGATTCTTACAGTTACACTTTGTGGGACTGTGGGCAAATTGATTTCTTGACAACCAAGTCAGTTTGAGTTTCAAGATTGGTATAAATAGAGTCAGATAATATTGCTAGAAACATTCAACTATCTGGGCAGTCAAATTATTCCTTTTTAAGGGGTGAGCTCCGCTGAGTACTATTGACTTGCTTTGATTACCAAATTTCAAGAACTACAATCTGAATCAGGTATATATTTCATTTCTTATCATTGTTCTTGCAAAATTTCCAGCATATATCATTGAACATGCTGTAACAATCACCATTCTCTTTCCAATTGTATTAGCATTATAGACTTGTAGTGTACCGTGTGAATCATTACAGAAGAAATGTTTTCTTGGGAGCAATTCTTTTAGGCTTTAGAGCATTCACAACAACTGGTTAGCAATAATTCATTTACTTTACTTCTCCAAAAACCCACTTTTCTATTATACCTATAAACTTTTATAACATATTTCACATCTCACTCTTTATTTTACAGTACATCCTATTATAATACTATAAAATGATTATTATTTTTTTCTTTTTCTCCTCACTGCCAAAATCACAACTCACGCCGGCAACACAAACCAAGCCACCACACTCCATGCCAGGACCCATGCCTAACCACCAAATATACAATGAATCCCATGCTGTAACCACGCCCAACCTCCATAAAAGCAATATCAAAGGTTTTTTTTTTTTTTTTTTTTAATGAGAAATAAGCAATATCAAAGGTTGATTTGCAAAAACAAATCTTTGTGTGCATTTAATGCTTTAGAAATGATTAAGATTTCAAGCTAAATATTATTTGGATGGATTTATTTTCATAAATTTATTTGGATTATTTTATTTATTTGAAAAAACATAATATTTTAAAAAGTTGTACATTTTATTTTAAAATGAAAATAAAAGTTGAGCCAAATTAGGGAGAGAGAAAAGTCCACAATTACAGAGCAGGCACTGGGTATTTTGGTAATATGACAAAATTATATAGCAACCTTCGAGACTTATGTAACTGGGTCCCTAACCAATTGACTTCCCGGACAATTCATTCATTTATGGGATTATGATAACACTGCGTTTCATCAAAGTTGATGTAATCATATTATTTTTTCATGTAAAATAGTAAAATTTAGTTTCAATCTAGACTTTTTAATAAAGTAAACATACTTTAGACTGAATTAGGAACATAGTTAGGACGTGGTCATTAACTTTAGTTAGTGCCACCGACTATGATAATTACCAATGTTTTTCTCATATCAAAGGAAAGCCTTTCCTTGTATTCTTGTATGTTACTACCAAAAGTCTTTGTGCTAAAGCTTTTGCCGCCTTCCCTTTTTGTTCTCTGTTGGTTCCAGCTCTCCCTTGTCTTTGGTAACCGTTGCTTTGCGCGTTAAAACTGTGAAGAGAGAGAGAGAGATAAAGCCACATAGATTGCTTCCCGCGTTTTACAAACTCCCCCAACTCTCTCTCAATTTTCTCATGCGTGCAAGCTATGCTTTATGAGTCTCCAACTCCAACCCCTCCACATATTCATTGGTTCTTAACAATTTTAATTCTCTTTAAGCCTCTTCATTCTTCATTCACCTCAAGTTTTCACACGCCTTAGCTTGCTAGCTTTTATATCTCTTTCCTTTTTTCAAACAAAAACCCCATCACTTATCTCATTCATTTTTTTCCTTGGTTCTAGGACTTTTCTACTTTGATTACTTGCACAAGTTCCTAATTCTCTCATCCGTCTATCTGGGTCTTATCCATTCTGGTCCGTTTCAAATCTTTCAAATCCTAGGATGGTTATTTGTGGTGATAAAGTTGCCAACTGTGAAGGTCCTGTGTATGAAGTCCGAAACTTTTTTTAGTTTGGTGAACTGGGTTTGTTCTAATCTGAATGCATGTTCTATATATTATAAGGGAAGCTGGGATTGAATTTTTCTCATCATATATTTTATTCATTCTTTTCATAGCACTTTGGGTTTTCATTTGTTCTCTCTTGACTTGGAATTTGTTTGACAAATTCATGTTTTTTACATACAAGTTTCTCTCTTGCAAAGAAAGAAAGTTAAAGCTTGTTGCTTTCAAGGATTGTATACAAGGGGTTTTAGAAAGCAAGCTCAAGGATTGGCAAAGTTTGTAAATTGAATCCGGATTTGTTCTTTTTCTTGCTTTGTTTAGCTTTGATCTAGCTGATCCCAAAATTTTGGGACTAAAGTTTGGTTGTTGTTGTTGTTTAGCTTTGAGTTGAAACTATGGGAAGCCATATGAGCAAGAAGGCCCCTGAAACATCCTCTGCTACCCATATCAGTACGAACTTGCAATACACAACGGAGTTGAGTTCTTATGAAGCTGCTTGCAGGCTCGATGCAGACTTGCAGTCCTTTGACACCACCCTCCAAGAACGCACCAACCAAGTCATCAACAGTCTTGCGGTTGGTGTTGAAGTTCGAGCCCTTTCCTTTAATTCTTTGAAGGAAGTCACAGGATGTCTCTTGGATATGAACCAAGAGGTTGTTAAAGTTATCTTGGAATGCAAAAAAGATATTTGGAAGAATCAAGAATTGTTTGAGCTTGTGGAGGAGTACTTTGAGAATAGCTTGCAGACTCTAGATTTCTGTACTGCATTGGAGAAGTGCCTAAAGCGAGCTAGGGATAGCCAATTGCTCATTCTTGTTGCTCTTCAACAATTTGAGGAGGAAACTGAATTGGGAGGGAATAGGTACGGGAGGACTTTGCAGGAGTTGAAGAATTTCAAGGCAGCTGGTGACCCTTTCACTCAAGAATTCTTCCAAATCTTTGAGTCTGTGTATAAGCACCAGATACTAATGCTTGAGAAGTTGCAACTGCGAAAGAACAAGCTTGATAAGAAACTTAAGTACATTCATGCTTGGAGGAAGGTTTCAAGTATTATATTCGTTGCTACCTTTGCTTCTGTGTTGATTTGCTCAGTTGTAGCTGCAGCCATGGCTGCTCCACCCGTTGCAGCGGCTTTGGCTGCTGCTACTGCTGTCCCAGTTGGCTCAATGGGAAAGTGGATTGAGTCCTTGTGGAAGAACTATGAAGATGCTTTGAAAGGACAGAAGGAAGTAATTAGCTCAATGCAAGTTGGTACCTATGTTGCAATAAAGGACTTGGACAATATCCGGGTTCTCATCGACCGGTTGGAAATTGAGATTGATGCACTCTTGCAGACTGCAGATTTTGCCATTGAAGAAGAAGCTGTGAAGGTTGCAATAGAAGAGATTAAGAAGAAGTTGGGAGTGTTGATGAAAAATGTTGAGGATTTGGGGGTGCAAGCTGATATTTGCAGCCGGGACATTCGGAGGGCAAGAACTGTGGTTTTGCAAAGGATCATAAAACATCCCAACAACTAAAACACGAACTTTGGTGTGCTTTCTATCTGCTAGCAAATGCTGTTATGTTAGAAAACTGTTTGATACATATTTATGTTTCATGACAATGATAATGATGATATATTCCTTCATTCTTAGATTGTGTCATGGATCCATTCGATTGGATTCTATGTTTAAGACAATAATGTCAGTCTGATATTGAATTTCATCCCTCTTCATGTTTAGGGAACAGTTGTAATTTTTTTTTTGTTTTGTTTCATAAATGCTCATTGTTTTCAATCTAGTCATTCAATACAAGATTACAGAATTGATTTAGGTTAAATGCTGGTTTCTTGTTTCATCATCCTGGTGAATCTGTCAATGTAATTGGACAATCAAAAGGAACATTCATGTCATTGATGATGTGTTTTGAAATATTGAAAATTTCTTCCTAAAACGACAATAATCCTATCTTCTCATGTTGAACCCGAAAAGAAAAGAAAAGAAAAAAAAAAAAAAAAAAAAGGTTCCTCGGGAGCTAAGCTAAATCAATATTGATATAGAACACCATTGGAAAACCAAAGGTAGCCTTAATGTAAAAACCCTAAAAGCCAACATTTTTTTTGGTCCTCTTCTTCATTTTCTAGGAATTCAAACAGAAGTCAAACCAAAGTTTCTAATCAAATTGCAACATGCTGACTTCAATTGCATAGTTGTACTTAAAAAGAAAGTTGAAATACTACTCTGGACTTCCACACACGTACATATAAAATCAATAGAGAAAAAAGAAAGATTTATAACCACCATTTTGCAACCCCAAGCTATCATAAGATTTTAAGTCATAGGTTCTTTGTTTATTCCATTTGTCTGCTCTCTTGAACTCTTCCAAAGTAAATGACCTCAAGCTAATTGCTTGAGGTTTCAGTCCATAAATAAGTAAATCAACTTCCATTAAAATTCCTGACATTTCTTGTCCTACGGTTGTGTTCTTTCTTGTCCCACATTTGTGTTCTTGACATCCAACTGTAATTATTTTATTGTTTAAAAATTAGTATTATTTATGTGTCCCAATTTGCTAAACTCATCAAACCAAATTTTTTAGTGAAAGCAAGAACACATGTAATGTAGGTGAATGCCATTTGGTAGTTTCTGATGTGACCAGAGATTGGAGAGGGCACTTGGTTTTGCTCAATACTTGAGGGTGAACACCAATTCCCCTGTCCAAGCAGAGGCTGAAGCATTAAGATGGGCTGTTCGGCTGGCATACTTTTCAATCTGTCACTATTCAAGGGGATAATAAAGTTTGCATTCAGGTCCTAAATGGTCAAGTGCCAGTTGGCCCATGGAAAAAGCTGATGTTTTGCTAAAGGATACACAATCTCTGCTTATCTATCAAAAAGAACACGTGTAGGTACAGCAAATCCATACATAATGTTTTACATTTCACATTGGGAAGCTCAAAGTAAAGTTCCTGCTGAAACTTCTGCGCCAATATTACATAATGCATGCAATGTGGGATCAAGGTGATGAATATAAATTCAATCATCAATAGGTAAATTAATTTGAGGGGACAAAAATTTATGATTGTAAAGTGACTTTGGCTTTGGTAACATACTGTTGCACACAAATGCATATGAAGGAGAACATTAATTTCAGAACCCTTAATTACAGAATCATCTGTAACATAGACTGTCCACCAACTATACTTGAGAAGAAAAACCTTAACCTATGGGCCCAAGCTCTATCATAATATTACAACAACAAAACTTGAACTTGGAATGTGTTGACACTGCCTGCTCAATACATATATAAGCTGCAATTGAACTAAGCTTTCAAAAGGCCAACAATTGGCAATGGTCGAATATTAAAGTAGGTTGCAGATGCCAGATAAGCACAGACCAAAGATACATATATTTTGAAGCAGAAGGATGAGAAAAGGGTGAGGTACATACAAGTGCTGGTCAAGACAATGACTGCCACACAATTAACAAGGCACTTTATTGTGGAAAGGTCCCCTTCTGTTCCTTGATGAGGAAAATGGCCTTGAGAATAAAAATTTGAAAGCAGCTGGTCTTTGAGACAAAATGTATCCATCAGCCAATTAGAAACCTCATCTTCAGATGTTGGGATATCGTCAACAGGGATGCGACGAACATGAATATGAACTTCAGAAGGGTCCGAACCAAAGACATTGTCCAAGAAAGATGGGCAGCGATGCTTGTAGCTAATGGTTACATCATAAACTGCAGTCAATACAAATACATTAAGATAATAAAGTGTAACTACAAGAAAGTACGAGTTCATTTTAGTAATAGTGACCTTTCATATCAAATACTGACATGAATGAGCATTTAACACCCCCCCCCCCCCCCAAAAAAAAAAAATAAATAAATAAATAAAAACTTAAAAATTAAAAATTAAATCCCCTTGGTTTAGATTAGAGTAAATAACATACATAACCAAACAATAAAGCAGATCATACATACCCATTTTGTTTTCACTTCAATATTGTAGTTTCCTTTAATCCCTCATTTTTAACATGGACTACATTTACCATGGAGGTGATAGAGTTCAATAATCATTGCAAAATGATCCCAAAAATACATATAAATTGATGCGTAACCACCAAAAAGCATGCACAGATCTTGTGATGTTGAGAATTTCAAATACTGTTGCATCTTTGCTCATCATTTCAAATGTTAGATGTCACACTGGTACAAAAAATTGTCAAGAAAATCATGGCTCGAAAGTCTGATCCTGGATAATCACAATGACAAATATTCCAAAAAAATGGAAAGCAAGTCAAGGTCCAATGCATAACTCAAGCCCCACAACTATTAAAAGGGCCACTGCCTCCATCAAGCTTTGACTATAAGACTGACCAGCACTGTCTCCCAATCCATATAAAGCAACCTTATGCAGATGGTTGCTTTCATGGCCTACAACTATAGGAAGAACAACAGAGCTCAAATTTCTTGGGACAGTGGAGTGAGACAACAATCTAGACTTTCCTATGGTTCTCACATTCTTTTATTAATCCCTGCCAATTGTAATCAACGAGATCCACATCATATGTTTTAGAACCTCTATATTTTGAAAGCATTGTTACATCTATTACATGTTTGAAAGCAGCAATAAAGAAAAAAAAAACATCAGGAACTAGTAGCAACAGTTTAAAAATTCTTCCATGGACCAGGAATGAAAACATGATAGATCATCCAAATGCAAGCCCAGCAAAATAGTATATAAATTTCACTGAAAACTTGAAGAATAAAGAGTGGATGCAACAAACATATTTATAGAAAAATAAGACAACCTGCATCCAAACAGTCCCTTAACTCTTCCAAGCAGGCGAAGAAGCCCTTTGTTTTTGGAAGCAACACATTTTTAAGGATTGGTAAGCCAGTTTCAGCAGCATACTTTTGACTTCGAATGCATTTCTGTTCACTGCACAAACCGAAAGACATTAGAAGATAGTAGGACTCAAGAAGCACAATATGGTACATTGTATGATGTTGGCCCAAAAAGGATGAAGATGACATATACATATGGAATTCACAATCAAAAGCCTAAGGTTGCATCATTATGCATCCTAAAAATTTCCAGAGAACATCCACAAAGTCTTCATATACGCACAAATGCATCTTGTTGATCATTTACAGATAACATTGAGTCTCATATAAACATCAAAAAGAGAAAGAAGAAGAAAGAAATACAAGATATTACGTGTAATCTGTGCCTTCCGGGAAAAGAGCAAGCCATAGGGCATCTTGAGGATCTTTAAATGTGGAAAGCATTTGGCGCATGGTAGATTCATCAACCTCCCACTTCCTCTCCACTGAGATGAACTCCAATATGTGAAATCCCCAACCAAACACTGGTAGTTTCATCAAACTGCTCTTAAGAATATACTTTATGTATCCCTGGCATCCCTTCCTCAATGCAAGGTCCCACAAGTACATCCAATCAACCTCAGTTCTATGGTTTGCAATGAGCAAAACGCGTTCCCTTGCAGGAACAGTTTCCCCAGAAAAAACAACTTTTGTCCTGTTTATCTTTTCAAAGAGAAAAGGCCACAAAGCTAGCCAAGCACCAAAGAAAAACGACGTCGTTTTCCTGCTGTAATATATGCTGAAAAGTCGCAACATAACAGCGCCCAGAAAGCCAAAATACACTAACATCATGAATGCTGTTGAAAGTAGCACCAGTAAACACATTAAACCCCTACACATCCTTAGAGGAGTTAAATCACGGTGCCTTTTTCCCTCACTCATATTTAGATGCTTATGATCTTCCCTGTGCTCTCAAACTTAGCTTCAACCTCCCTGTCCAGTTAGGAGCACCACCTGTCTTATATAACTTACCTACTTAAGATGTTCCCAATTGAATGATCAGGTCTCAGAGGGTCAGTGATTGTGGAAAGAGAATACGAAGAACAATAAGCTCCTAATAGTGAAACAAGGGTGTCAATACAATTTTTTTTTTATAAGTAATAATTCATTAAAAAAAAGGACTCAAGTCCATGTACACAAAGTGTATAAAATAGAGAAGCCAGGATTATACAGAAAGGGTGTCATACAATTAAACACAGTCTTGCTTTAAGTATTGATAAAGTCCAGTTCATGGGGAACCTAGTGGTGGTTTAGATAGCATAAAATGCCTGGGGAATTTATGAAAAAGTTGGCTACTGCATAAGCACAACAAATGCATGTAAGGAAGTTGTCTTTGAAACTGGAGCAATCAGGACACTATACGTTTACCCTGCAGAAAGAGAGTCGGGAAGAGACTCAGCAATGTCATGTATCATGTAACATAAATATGTGTGGTAAGCTTGGAATTTTTTTTAAAGAGCCTATTCACATGCAATAGCAGCAAAACTAGTACAACTTGCAACATTTGAAAGCTATTGAACTATATGCTTTAGTTATTACTAAAATATCCACAAGCAAATTAGCTAATTAACTGTCACTTCCATAGTATAAACATCCTTAGAACATTTTCTTATGTATAGATTTCATACAAATCATAATCAAGGGAAGGTGAATCTTGCAAAATCAGTGAAACATAGCCAATTTTATGGAAGAGGCAGTTTATTGAAAATGATGAGGCAGGTCTTAGAACTATTCTAATGGTGCATACTTCCCACTTCCCATCCCTAGCAGCAACCTCTTTTGGATTGGGTTACACTAGGGCCGACTTCCCACTTCCCATCCCTAGCAGCAACCTCTTTTGGATTGGGTTATACTAGGTCCGAGGAGGTACTAGAGCATGTGCCTGAGAAACAAAAGACATGATGTTGTCTAAAGGAGTGTTGAAGTAAGATTTGGTTTACATTTTGATCTAAGTCGGACAGTGTTGACAAGTTGCTCCACACAAAGTAACATTATATTCGTGCATTTCTCTTCATATGAATTGCAACAAGTCTATGAAAATTTGAAAACCATTGTGTTCCACCAAATTTCCTCAAGTAACAACTAGATGGAGAAGTGCCACTTCCCAACAAGAAGACAAAGCCCATGACAAAAGCTAGTATTACTAGTGTATAGACTATGCATTGAAGTATTGAATAAGCTTTCAAGCTAATAAGCTACAAAGACAAATCAATTCGATATCTAATGGGACCCAGAAACTAATTAATAATTTGAAGGAACTTAATGACAAGGGAAAAAAGCTAGTATTAGAATTTCACACTCAAGTGTCAATTAATTAATCCCTTGTTTCCAAAACCACAAGGCATCTAAACCATCATTTAAAAGATTAAAGAGAAACCCAAGTCAAATTACATATTTACATTATCTTATTAACTAAAACATACGTGTTTAACTACTTTAATAAGATAATAATTCTAAATCTGATAAACCCCACGACAAACACATTCCTAAAATAGATAACACATTATATCTATTAGTATAATGCTAAAGTACCATACGCAATTAATACTACATGACATGACAATCCTGATCCAAAGAACAACGTGACATAAATCAAAAACAACGGATCTCAGTCAGAGACAATAACAAACATGTGAATGCCATGTGAAAAAAGCCTTGTTTGATGGCCGAGAAAACTGAGGAAAACATGAATGATCAGAAAACATGGAATCTGGGTTTGGTTTTAATAGTTGTTGTTTTGCTTTGACAGACATGAAAGAAGTCAAGAACCCAGTTGAGCCATTGAGTTTTGAGTCATTTTTACTTACCCAAATCGATAAAAAGAGTAACTTTTGGATCAGCTTGAGGTTCTGAGCAATGAAACTATGATTCCAAGTATTGGGTTTGTTTGATTCTCAGCAACCGAACGAGGTTTAAGATTGAACAGAGTGTTGGAAATAGTAATGAGAGAGAAATGGGTTATTGATATGGGGTTTTTGATGATTCAAAATTTGTGAAGGACAAAAAAAGTCAGCTTTTTTGTGCTTCTGCAACGATCTGAGAGACTGTGGAGGTTTCTGGTTTCTACTATGAGGCTGTGAATTAGAGCGAGAGGCCACCTTCACCAATAATAATAATAATAACAATTTTGCTGAATATGACTAGTAGTAATGGTATTATGTGAACTGACGTGCCTAAAATTACGAGTTTTGCCACGAATTTGGTGCGAGATTGCTTAATAAATGTTTTTAGACAAAAGGGACCTTCCTTTTGCCTTCCTAAAGGATAGTCACGTTTTACATTTTTTTCAAATGGATTTGAAGGAAAATTAAATTGACTTTATAAATAAATAGCCTCTGAACACGCGCTAGTCATTTATTAAAATTCTTTTCATAGATAATTTGATAGTGGTTTAAATATTTTAACATTAAAATAGAACATAAAAGAAAGGAAAGGAAAGACGTAATTTCAATTTCAAAGATTAGTCTCAATTATCCAAAGAAAACACAGATTCTAGGTGATGATGATGAACACCGAAAAAGGAGCGAATACATCATTTTAACTTAGTGGTCACTTATTTAGGTAAAAAAGAAAAAAGCTTTGTAATCAGTTTTCATCACATTCACAAAAAGAGTATAGTAATGAATTAAATGACAAAAACACCTTTGCAGAAGTTCTAGCTCTATGCCATTATCCTCCTCAAGGAAACTGATTCAAAGAGACCCACTTTAGTCCTAAACAATGTAGTGTCGTAGCAGTAGGATACGACTTTCCCAAAAGAGAGAGAGAGAGAGAGAGAGAAAGAAACTATGGTTTTATTTGTGTAGAATCTTACAGAAGATTAAAAGATCTTGATTTACAAATTAAAAAAAGAAAAAAGGAAAAGGAAAAAATAGAAAACCACTAAAAATATTGTTTTATTTGAGTTTCAACAATTGTCTTCCTAAAGTATAATTACCTGTTTTCTAATGCATAGACGCCTAATTTCTAAAAATTTCCGATCAAATTGGTAGCATGGGGTCAGCTACGTAGAGTTGATGAGGTGATCTTTACCAGTGGAATCATGTAGAGAGACAAAGAAATAATTAGAGAAAGAGAAAACAAAATTGATTAAAGGAAATTAACAGGTAAATAATACCTTATGAGTTTTGTGAATTGAGGGATTCACTCCTTTTCTCCTTTCCAGATTTTCTCTAAGTAGAGTTGATGAGGTGATCTTTACCAATGGTTTTGTAGTCTCCTAAGTTTTGTAATATTATTATGTAGAAAGACAAAGAAATAATTAGAGAAGATTATCAGGTAAATAATACCTTATGAGTTTTGTGAATTGAGGGATTCTCTCATTTTCTCCTTTCCGGATTTTCTCTACGTAGAGTTGATGAAGTGGCTTTGTAGTCTCTTGAGTTCTATAATATTATCATGTAGAGAGACAGAAAAATAATGAGAGAAAGAGAAAACAAAATTGATCAAAGTTGAGAAGTTGTTTATGAAGTTTTGTATTTGAAAAGTTACTTATTCATTTACGTAGTTTTTTTTTTAAGCAATTATTTGAAAAGTGGGCAGTTATAAAGATAAGGATTAATAAAAATGAAAAAATAAGGATAAGGGAGATGCCAGAGAAAAAAAAAAAAAAAAAAAAAACAAATAGAGATGTGAGAGAAAATTGATAGTTATAAAGATAAGGGAAATTGTGAGAGAAAATAAAGGGAGAGACAAATTTGAACGTGGGTTAGTAGGAAGGTTTTTTTTTTTTTAAATTAATTTATTTATTTTGAGGGAATGAGAGATGAGATAGGATTATTTTGGATAATGATAAAAGTTGAGTAAATGAGGAGTTGTGAAGTTAGTGGGAAGGTTGGAAATTAGAAAGTGGAGTAGATAAGGGAGATGTAAGAGAGAAAAAAAAAGGGAGACTTAAAAAACAAAGAAAAAAAAAACAATTATAAAACATGAACGTGGAATTATGATCATTTTAACTTTTGAATTTGAGCATATCAGTAGATTACTCTTTTAACCTTTATTTTTTATTTTAAAAGCAAATCAATTGATTTTAAGTATGAGGTATTTTAGTCTGTGCACTAAAGTGAGCATTTTTCTATATTTGGATGCGACTATTATACCCTTTTTGCTAACACCCATTATTATTTGAAGTTAGTGATTAAATTAGGAATATAAGAAGATGTGAGGGGTATTTTTGATAGTACATTAAAGTAGACATGGGGGCATAAATCCTCTTAATAGTATTAGATGAAAGGCATTAAAAGGTTTTTAACATTTTTTGAGTTATATGTAATAAATAATGTAAGTCAATGAAAAATATTTTATGTGATAAACAACCAATGAAAATATATATATATATATATATATATATATATATATATATATCACTTTTGAGTTTTGAATAATATAAAACATTTTTTTTATATATCCATCTGATTATCACATAAAAAAAATATTTTATGATATATGTTATGTAGATATCTTTTACCAACATTTTCTAAAACATTTAGGCCAATATCTATTATCTTCTACAAGTGCCACTAAAGTGTATATCTATCTTGAAATACAAGAAGTTGTTAAATTACTACACAAGTAAAAATTTCCTATTGCTAATTAAAATTACGTGGGTATCCATTGTTGTTGATTTTTATTTTTATAACTTCGGATGTCTGGGCTAGCGTTCCGTAGATATACACACCTCTACTAATCTTATGGGGATACATAAGACCCTATTAGCCACGTGTACCATGATAAACGCAGGAATTTACCTTAGGTAGGTGATCCTGAGAGGACTTGAATTAGTGAGTAGTGACTATTTGGAATGCAAACTTAAGACTGGACTAGTTAAACTACCCTTCAGGGTTATCTATTATTGTTTATAAACCTAAAAAACTTGACAAAGATATTATACGCTTATAATGAAAATAATCAAAATATAGAACGTATAATACTTTTTTTTGGCTGTTGTTGCTAAATTGAACTTATAATTCATTGATTGCACTAATAATTCTTCGTTCATAATGCAACCAAATTGATTTACATGTTGATAAAATAACAACACAAAAGCTAACTAAAGAGCTTGACAAACAACTTACTACATTAAACAAGAAATCAATTGCTGAGATCAAATCTATGAAATGAGAATCAAATGCTCAAGTACAACGTACTTTATTACAAAATTTATAGTTATGCTTCATTTAAAATAAATTTAAAATTATTATCAATCAAATAATTTCAGAATCATGTAGCAAATAAATCAGTTGCATTATTAATAATAAATTTTATGTATTAATACAACAACTTGAATTCACATGTTCCGCAACAATTTCTATTGCCTCTAAAATGCCTAAGTAATGCAGGAAGAAAAACATGACTTACCCTTAGAGTTGACTAAATATCTGTATTCTGCATCAAAACATGAGAAAGACAACAAATGTTTTACTTCAAAAAATTTATCGCAAACTATTCAGCCAAAAATTGGAGAAACTATTGGGAAAAAAAATGGCAAAATGACAGAAGATTGATAATGAAGGAAAAAGAAAGAAAGAATAATTGCATCTTACTGCAACAAATAAATGAATAAAAAGATTTCCTATAATAAATATGATCAAAACATAAGGGAAAACAAAAACCTTAATGTTTACTCAATATTGGCATTTTTATACTCTTTCCTATTAATTACAATGGAGTTTTATTGATTATTGATTTACATTATTGAAATGACCATTTGCATTTACTCTCACAACATTTTCCAAGATTATGTTTTATAGCTTTCAAAAAGAGATGATTCTTTGGTATGAATAATGACCTTAAAATCAGCTTTTGAAATGTGAGACATAGATGGTTCAAAAGTATCACACACAAAAAAAATCGTCTGCAAAGTTTAATTTTTTTTTTTTTGTTCATTTCAAATAATTGACAACTTATATTCTAAAAAATTCATAGAATTAAATTATCCTAAAGAAGCATTTTTAGGATTTGTCCTGTGCAATAAGCCGGCCGAAAAGTTGATGGACTGATTCAACCGAAACATTTGAGCCGAAAATGTCTAGCTTGAAATATCGGGCTTAACTGAGTGGGCCTCTCGGCCCAAAGTCCAGCGATGATACTGATAAGTCATTTTTTGAGTCATGGCGCTACTACTATATCAGTTATCAGGTGCTTTACGCGAGAAGCTATAAAAATACTTTGCTTCCTTCTCTCCCAAACCTCACTCTCAAAAAACCAAGTAAAAGTAAAAGAAAGCAAAGCTAAACTCTCTCTCTCTCTCTCTCTCTCAACTTTCACATGGATATCGATTTCAACGAATACCAACTGAGCAGCGAACTCCAAGGCCACGAAGACGATGTAAGATTGCTAATCTCTCTCACTCATATCTTTTTCAATTTCGCCCTCTCTCTCTTTTTAATCTGTATTTGGTTCTATAAATTGATTTACAATCATAAATGTTGCCAGATTTCAATTATTGTTAAAACCTGTGCAATTCTTTTATCATTTCCGCTGAAATTCATTTCTTATCGTTTCAATTGCTATACACTTCATCAAGATTGCTGATATTCAATTATGAACTAGAATTTGATAGCGTGAGTGAAAATTCGTTGTTCTGTGATGTGGTGACTAGGTTCGTGGAATCTGTGTGTGTGGTAATGCGGGCATTGCGACCTCGTCTAGGGACCGGACCGTGCGGTACTGGTCCCAGGAGGGGCACAAGTACGCGGCGTCGAAAATTCTGTTAGGGCACACGAGTTTCGTGGGCCCGCTGGCGTGGATTCCGCCTAATGAGGAGTTTCCGGAGGGCGGTGTTGTGTCCGGCGGCATGGACACGCTTGTTCTGGTGTGGGACTTGAGGACTGGTGAGAAGGTGCAGACCTTGAATGGTCACCAGCTGCAGGTGACCAGTGTTGCTTTGGATGATAAGGACATTGTGTCGGCCTCGGTTGATTGGTGAGTTTGAGGAGCTCTTTTGTTTGATGTGGTTTTGTGTAATTAAGCTGAATTGTTGTTGTTGTTGTTGGATATAATTAGGTTTAAGCTTTTATATGATTATGTTGATAAATTGTTGTTTTCAAGGTTTTTGAGCTTGCTCTTCCCCAATGAGCTTGTTCTCTTTTCAATGAATTTTGTTTCTCATATGTCCAATGTGAGTTGATTCTAGTTGAGGGAAAAAAAGGTAGGGGAAGACAAAAAATAATATTAATAGAAGTAGTAAAAAATGACATGTCTATTAAGAAAGTAACAGATAGTATAACTTCAAATAAAACTGAATGGCGAAATAGAATGCATGTGGCGGACCCTAATTATTCTATTAAGAATCCATAGCCGACCCCGAAAATTTTGGGATTAATGCTTGGTTGTTGTTGTATATATCCAATAAGCGGTAGCTGCATTTCTAATATGGCACTTCCTCTTCCCACAATAAAGGTGGACGGTGAGGTTGTGGGGTCAAAACTTACCGAATGTATGTGTAACTTACCAACAAAAATGAATTTTGTTACTCATAAAAAAATTGAGCTGGTTTAGTCTTTACATGTTGACATAATATTTACTTTTTAGTGTTTATTTTTGTTAGTATTATTATTATTAGTTAGAATTTATTAGAGCAGTGACAAGGAAGAACAACCCAACTACATTAGCATGGACTAGCCAAAGGCCATAAGAAATGAGAATAAATTAAAAAAAAAAAATATAGAATCAATAAAATGGAAAGGAGAACAGACAGGTCTTCTGTCCACACAAATGAAGAGCAATGTCAAAACAAATTTTTAGACCATTTATGGAGCTGTCTACCCATTTCAAAGTCTGGTTCGTATTGCCCTTTCCAAGCACAGCAAAATGAAGATAAGGGGACTAGTACTCTTCAAGCTGCGTGACTTGCTATTTATGAATTTCTTAGCAAAAACTGTGCAATGTCAATATATATCTTAATTATAGTGTCCTATAAAAAAAAAAAAATCTTAATTATAGTGTCAATCAGAAAAAGACCAGATTGTTACTTTTGGTTGATTATTTGACCATATACAATTATTGACCAGATTGTTGTAGTCAGTACACATTTATTATTCTATTTAATTCTTTAGACTCCTTTGTGTTCATGCTTTATGCACATGGAGTTGTTTTTTTAATAGAATACTTTTTACATATCAATAAAAAAAAAAAAAAGTTTTTCCTTATAATCTTACTTTTATTGTTTGTGTGTTTCTGTTTGTTGGGTTTGAATTATTATTTAAGCTACAAAGTTATATGCATATTTTCTTAATAATTTATGGTTAGAATCTGATTTGGCTTCTTCACTGCAGCACATTAAGACGTTGGAGAAATGGCCAACCTACAGAATTCTGGGAGGCCCATAAGGCAGCAATCCAAGCAGTTATAAAGCTGCCTTCAGGCGAGCTTGTTACAGGTACAATGATTCAGTAGATGACTGCTCTGCTAGATATTCTTTTAGTTTTTGTTGGTAGTTGGCACTGGGTACATCAGATTCAAATGCATAGATCTAACTATTTCTTTGACTATGAACTTATGGGGTTCATTTGTATTCCACCATGATTTAGGTTCAAGTGATACAACTTTGAAACTTTGGAGAGGAAGCAAATGTATACACACTTTTACTGGGCATACAGGTATTTTTTTCACTTTATTTTCCTTCATCGTGCTTTATTCTCTTCAAATGGTTGAATTCACGTGGGGAATAAAAATATAAATGTAGATTTTGCAAACAAACATTGATGTCAAATTTTATTCTTATACATCTGTTTGGTGATCATCAAACATATATCCTTCAAGCTTGCTATAACTCAGAGGTAGAAGAAGCATTTAATAAGGCTTCTGATCTACATTGTTTAATTGATCAAACTTTTGACATGGGTAATCCTCACATTCTTTTACTCAGTGTGATGAGATTGTTGGCATTCAGGTAATCATGACTTTCTTTATTGCTTTTAAAAAAGTGTGAGAGCCTTGCCAATGAGCTCTAGTTCAAATGGGACCTCCTTTCTTTATAAGAATAGAATGAAGAGTGAGATTGTGGGTTCTAAACTCATTAGGGAGTATTGTTAAAATAAAGTGTGAGAGCCTTAGTTATGAAAAAAAAGAAAAAGAAAAAGAAAAGAGTGAGAGCCTCAAATTCTAAGGTCTTCTTTAGGCTAGAGTTAGATGCAAAATCTCAACTTTTGTGAAGGTCTTCATGCACCTTATACCTCCAGGCTCACCTCATCCCCCCTTCTCCTCTCTGTGTGCATGTTTTAGGTACTTAAAATAGTTCTTACAATTTATTGGACTACATGTGGTACCAGTGTTTGTCATTATACTCTCTCATCGCACTCTTGGATTTTAAATGGCACAATCATTAATAAAAAGGTAAAATTAGAGTGGTCTTTCTAAAATTTCCTTTACTCTATTTATCAAAAAAAAAAAAAAAAAATTTCCTTTACTTTATATATGAGGTGGCATGGCTTATAATAAGAATCTTGTATTTTATTTTATTTTGTTTATTTTTTAAAAGCAAGGCAGAATTTAAAGAGGCAATAATTTCCTCTTTTAGAAAGTAGACACACACACACACACATTTTAGGATGCGCCAAAAAGAAAAAAAAGGTAGACATTTGAATTGGGTATGGACAGAGCAATTGAAGCCGGTTTTCAAGCTTGACTTCTACCTGGGGTTTGTAAAAAATACCTAGTTGTGTTGTGTGCTCAAAATTATCATTGACGACTAATTTCTTCTAATAACTTGATGTATAAATTTTTAAGGGCCTCATTGGTGTAGCTTGTGGAAGAGTATTTTCATGGGTTGGGATGCCTTTTGCACAGTGTATTTGCTAGTTACCTTAATTCTCAATGTCGAGTATTAGGTTGGCTAACCTTGCATTGGGTGCCATTAACAACAGGTTAATGGCTAGGTTTTGGTTCCAAATGCTTTATAATGAGCAAATAAATGTAAAGTAAAAGTAAGATAAACACAAGGATTTTTATGTGGAAACCCTCTATGTTGGAGAGGGAGAAAACCACAGACTCAATCCAGTCGAGTATTCCACTATGTTAGAAAATAATTACAAGAGAGATGTGTTTACAAGAGAGAAAATAATAGAGGAAGAACAAAGCTTGAAGCTCTTGGAGGTGTGGAATTCCCACGTATGGAGGGAGAGCTTGATAAGAAAGCTTGCCAGAATAGCCTTATCTCCTTTGGTCTTCATTCTTCACCTTTTATAGCCAAAAGGGAGGAGCCAACGTGGGCAAGTGTTTCATTCTTAATGGAGGAGGACAATGGTGAGGAGCCAAAATTAGTACCCATGCAAATAGTTCTCAAGGTGATGCGTCTGGTGCATTTTGTGCTCTTCAGCTGGCTGGTCTTCAGTTGTAATGTGGCCAAAATCTGTTGTTTGTAGTGGCATATGTTGTATTGAGGGAAGCCATTCACGTGGCTTTGGTATTGTTCATGAGCATGCCACCAGAAGAGTTAAAAGAGTACATTACCAATAGTTTTTGTCCACTAGTTAATGGCTTAACGACCAATGGATAAATGCCTAATGTTTAATAGTAGCATGCCTTTGAATAAGGCCAAATATACGCATATCACACCAATTTGGCTTTATGCAAAGCCATTAAGGGTCCCACCAAATGCTAACACTTTTTTTTAGCTATTTCTTTTATACGTGGCAGTAGCAAATTGGCTTGTCTTGCTACTTGGAATAGTGGAAATGCCTTCAAATATCATATGGCTACAATTCCTTTTTCCTTTAGGACACGTGTATTGTCAAAGATGTCGTGGTTAAATGAACTGCCAAGGTGGTCTCGACATTAGGGTGTTATTTCCCATACACACAACATAGAGTTTTCTGTGGTCAAGGGTGACAGGGTGCTGTTTTGGCATGATAGATGGTGGGGTAAGATCCCTCTAAAAGAGGCCTTCCCGGCTTTATTTGTGTGTGCTTCTAATCAGGCTGCCACTATCACTTTGTGTATTGTTAATTAGAGAGAAGGTATGCTTTGGGCTTGGGATGTTACCTTTAACCGCAACTTTAATGATTGGGAGGTGGATTTGGTGATGGATTTTCTTGATTTCCTTCATTTTCATGTCCCGTTTAGAGAGGAGGATGATGGTTGGAGATGGAGGAGAAAGAGAATTGGAGACTTTGATACCAAGTCATTCAATACTGCTTTAAGGGGAAACATGGTGGTCAAGTCATTTCCTTGGCAAAGTATTTGGGGGAGTAAGGCCCCTAGGAGGGTCGTATTCTTTTTATGGACTACAACTTGGGGTAAGATCCTTACTAATGACAATCTTATGCGGCGAGGGCATGTCATGGCTGAGTGGTGTTGTATGTGTCGTGGTACTGGGGAGACAATTGATCACTTGATGCTACATTGCCCTCTAACGAGTGGTTTATGGAATTATATTTTCCACTCTTTTGGGATTCAGTGGATATTATCTGCTCAAGTAATGGACCTATTGTTTGCTTGGCGAAATTGGTTTGGGAAGCATTCTTCTGCAATATGGAACCTTGTCCTTGCTTATTTGATGTGGATTATTTGGAGGGAACGCAATCGTCGTATTTTTGAGGAGTTGGAGTGTTCTGATAACCAACTCCAAGAGATTTTTATTTACCACTCTATTTTAGTGGTCTCGGATTTGGGGTTTTACTTCATCTTCTTCTATTTTTTTTATCGAGTCTTTAGATCCCAATCTTATTTCTCCGTCTTTGTAATTATTTGGCCCTCTTGTGTTCATTGCTTTATGCACACAAAGTGTCTCTTTTAATAAAATTTTCTCTGTTACTTATCAAAAAAAATATGGACAGTGTAACTGATTTTTCTTAGGGCATAAATGTAATAATGGTTTGGCTTGAGTTTAGAGTGATGGGAGAGATGTATGGTATGCTTGGCACTGACACTATATATTATTATTTGGTGATAATTACAGCCAAAAGCTGGTTACAATTGATAAGACACCGTTAGGTGTTAGCTGACCTACATGGTAGATATTAGAATTAGAAAATTCTTGTGTACTGCTAAGAATTGCAAAGCTGACAAAGCTTTTCAAGTGTGAACTTTTATAGATTTAGTTGTTTTAATTGCAAAGGACAATATTAGTTGATGCAGTTTCATACTTTTGTTGCTCAACAATTTAGTTTTAAAATAGGGCAGTTATTAAGTTATTATCTTATGTGCCTTGTGGATTTGCAGATACAGTTCGTGGTTTGGCAGTGATGTCTGATTTGGGAATCCTTTCCGCATCACATGACGGGTAGGTTTATTGTGGCAATAATTTTTCTGTATGTATTGATTTGATGGTTCTGTTTGGGAGTTTTGTTTTTAGGGTAAATTAATCTTTTCCACCCTAATATTTTACCTGATTTACAATTTCCCCACCAAACTTTTAAGTTGATCAATTTACCCTCAAACTTGAGAGAATTGTTACAATGCCCCCTACCATCTAAATTGGTGTTAAGTTGCATGGAAAAGTTAGTCACATACTAAACATGTGATCCATGGTGTGTGAGCTCACAAGTCACGTCATTTGCACATGTGATATTTTCCATCCAACTTAACACCCAATTTAAACGGTAGGGAGGATATTGTAGCAATTCACGGGTAAATTGATCGAATTCAAAGTTTGGAGGGGACATTGTAAATAGGTGAAAGATTAGGGTGAAAAAGTGTAATTTACCCTTGTTTTAAATGTACATTTTGTTTTTAAGTTTCCCTACAACCGGCTGGCAGTTTTGACGTTGATTATTGTCCCCACCAAGTCTTGTTGTTTTTCAAATTACAGACTTCATCGTTTTCTTCTTTTCATGATTAATTATACATGTTGGGAAAGCGTTGAGTTCTTTGACATTAGATATTTTTCCATGCATAAGTTATTCGGCACATATATTTTACACCTTTTATATGAATAATCTTAATATGTGGGCACTCCCTATATTGGATATCAAGTGAAATCATTTTTCTGTCAGAGGAATAATTTAATTTACTGAGATGTACCATTTTTTTTTTTAAATTAAAAAAAGTAGCTGTTCTGTTCCCAGCAAGAGAAAAAGAGAGAATAGATTGTTTTGTGTGGGATGTACCACAGTTCTACATTACATTTTGCTGTGTGCCTTGATTATTGATTGAGTAGAGAAAAAGGGTTTCTCATGGTTGACTGGATAGTAATTCTGTGATTATAGAATTACCTATCTGCTTCTGTGTTTTTGAGAGAATAAATGCTAGCAAAGGGTCTTCATATCAACTTAACTAGAGGTTGTCCTTGGTGTTTTAATTGGTTTCAGATATTTGTTGTCTCTTGGGAATTTGATTCTTATTTAATTTTTGCTCCTTCCTTTTTTTTTTTCCCCCCCCAATTCCTTATTGAATTTTCAGACTTATCTTGCTCGTAGTTGTTTTGTGTAATAGGTGTCCCTAATCTTTAATTTGTTTTCATTGCTACAGCTCCATCAGATTATGGGCAATAAGTGGTGAAGTATTAATGGAGATGGTTGGTCATACTTCCATTGTCTATTCAGCCGATTCGCATATCTCCGGACTTATTGTCAGTGCTAGTGAAGATTGTTCTGCAAAGATATGGAAAGGTAATTGTTTGTGGTTGTGCTCTTCTTTATGGGGAAGTTATCTGCGCTTGGATTCTCACAGTTGATTCTTGTTCATGCTGAAATAGTAATTTAGCTGGGTTTTGCCTGCTCAAGTTTATTTTGTGCATTTTATGTTAACCAGGCAGTTCATTGGTGGCCCCCATGCTACATAAGCTTTGTAGACTTTTTGGAGTACCTTTTTGGCCTGGCTGTTTTTGGACTATAGTATTTTTTACATTTCAAATACAATCTCACTCCTCCCCTCTTAAAAAAGAAAAAACTATGAGGAAACTTCAGTGATTTCTGTGCATCTCCTTCACTTTCTATCTTAATTTTTCATTTCTACTTTTTCTTAACTTAAAAAAGACTTGGATGACCCCCACGGGGGGTACCTGGGTGGTGGGTGGGCTCATTGATTTGGGGTGTGACGTAAATCCAGAAGTCCTAGGTTCAATCCATCACACTATTGGCTCATGGGCAGGGAGTGGATTTAGTTTGGCCAAAGGCTAGGATATCAGCTCTTAATAAAAATAAATAAAGACTTGGATGTGATGACTTCTATTGTGGATTGTTATAAACTAAAACATTCTTGTCTAAGAGACCAGCTAGTAGCAAAAGCTTCATATTTGGGTCGTAATGTGGCAATGCTCTTTATATATTTATCTAATCCTCTTCAGTAAGAATCTCAATGTTTGTGAAGTGGCTAAAATTTTATTGACATTGTTATATCAGTTCTGATTGCTGGTTATAGATTTCTTTTTGCAACCACAAATGATAAGATTTTGGTTCTTGCAATGTAATATGTCCTATATGGCTTGAAATGTTACCTGGTCAATCATGTCTTGTTTCAGATGGAGTTTGTGTTCAAACTATAGAGCATCCTGGTTGCGTTTGGGATGCCAAATTCTTGGACAATGGCGATATTGTGACAGCATGTTCAGATGGAGTTATACGTATTTGGACAGTTCATCAGGATAGGATGGCCGACTCACTGGAACTTGAGTCATATACTGCCCAACTTTCTCAATACAAGCGAAGCAGGTATTATCACCCATCAGCTTCCAGTTTGTGATGACTTGATTGGTTTTTTTTTTTTTTTCTCAAATTTGAAATCAATGCAATTTAGATATTCATCCAGTTAGACTCAATATATTAGGCTCTATATTCTGGGGAAATCCTTCTTTTTGCCATTCTTTTAAAAATATTTCTACGCTATGGACCTTTTCACTTATTTTTTTCACCCTCATTACATAATTATAAAAACTTTTGTTTAAATTCTGAAGTTCTCAACTTATTTCTAATTAAAAATATATTTCTGATTTCTAGTAGTCCTTTGTCTGGATTTTATAATTTATCACGTTTGATTTCCATTTGGATCAACATTACTTGTCAACTTCAACTTATTTTCATGTTGGGATTTGTTTGTGTTAGGAAGAGGGTTGGAGGATTGAAACTGGAAGACCTACCAGGGCTGGATGCTTTACAGGTTCCAGGTGTGATTTTAATAGTACATTTAGCTGAATGGTATCTTAGTTCAATTGACTGAAGATATTTCAGATCAGTTGCTCAGTTATTATCCATTTCAGGTTGAGGACTACAAGTTTTCTTGAATTATAATTGTTGCGTTGGCAATTTATCTTTTATTAAATATGTTCTATATTGTCAGTACAAGTCATATTAGTAAAAGCAAAGTCAGATTTTCTTCAGTAAAGGCATGAGTATAAACTGCTTAGCTATGAAGCATGGGTACTCCTAAAATGGTGCCGTACCCGTACTGGGTACTTATTGGATATTGGTACCCCTTAGATACTTTTGCATGAATACCTTGGGAGTACCAAAAAAAAAAAAAAAAGTTAAACACTTTATCAAGTAAGCATGAAATAGCTAGTATTTTTTCGTTAGTCTTACCTTCAATCAAGCCTCTTGAACACTTATCTTTAATTTTATTTTGGTTTCCATGTTGAACACTTCTTTTATTTAGTCTTTTGGATCTTGGTTTGTACTCTAACCACCATTTAATAGTAATGAATGTATTTTATTGTCCATGATTGCTCTTAAATTCATATATGTTTAAGAAGATATGAAAAAATTAAGCATAATAATATATAAAAAATATATATTTAATAAATATACCCGCCCTACCCGTATCCTAATTTTTTAGGAATTGTTGTACCGTCGCACCGTACAAGTATTGGCACTTGAAAATGTATCCGTGCTTCTTAGCTGCTTAGCCCGTCAGGAGTGAATGCCCCTGGAGTACTCGACAACTGGTTCTGGCGGGTGGGGTCAGTTGCCTGTAGGGTTTACTGCCTAGAGGCGAGTCCAAAGGGTTTTTCTTTAGAAAGGTTCCCTACGTTATCAAAAAAAAATAATAATAATAAATAAAGAGTAGGAAACAATATCTTCCTGTGTGTAGTTTGCATCTGAATGGGCTTTGCCTCCTGTTTTTCTTTTCAGATTTGCTGAAATATTTTGAATTTACATAATAAGAAGAAAACGAGCTTCCATGAATACTTCCATGGTGGCTCTTTCTTTTTATCTATCTTATGTATTCAAAAGACTCAGTGTTCTAATGTTCATACAGGATTGATATGGTGCACCTGATTGCTGTCCCATACTGCTTAATATAAATTGTATTTTCTTTTCTTCCTTATCAGGGACAAGTGATGGGCAGACAAAAGTCGTCAGAGAGGGGGACAATGGTGTGGCATATGCTTGGAATTTGAGAGAACAAAAGTGGGATAAAGTAATTTACAATTCCATTTTAATAACTATGTCAACAGTTTGATTTATGGTTATATTTGCCATGCAACATTAAGTGGTTGCTGCTCTGGTGCTTGATACATTCTTTTCCTTTTTCTTACCCTTTTTTTGGGCGTTTCTTAGAATTCTAAGCTCTGTAAGTTTGTTCATTTCATAAATCTCTTGGATTGCAGATGACAGTGACATGAAAATTTCTATGTTTTTTCTCTTCAATTCTGAAGAAAAAACTGGGAAGTAATTTTATTTTTTATTTTTTAAATATTTTTTGTAGAAGGGTGACAGGTCCAGTTTACTGTGATATTTATACAGCCATTGTCTACATCTCTCTTTACTAAATCCCCCCCACCCCCCACATCTCTGACTTTGTTATGGTGTTTGTATTTTCATCATCTATTTAATAAAGTTTTGGATAGTAGTGAAGTTCTTTTTATTTTTATTTTATTATTATTTTTTTTAACCCAGCCTGAATATATCTTGTCACTGTTCTGTATCATTTCATTCAGTCACTAGATCCATGGGTAGTCGTTTTAATGCAATCTCTCAGATTGCGCGGGATTCTAAAACCATCTTCCATTTAGATAAGTGTAGTTTGGTATCTAGTAGTCTTGACTTATGCTTGTTGAGGTGTCTTGCACTTTCATGCGAATGGCTTTAATATTGTCCTTATTCCTATTTTTCTTATTTATGTTGAATTTCTGTCCTTTAACACATGTATAAATTGAAATTTGGAATGAAATTTGAGCTGGACCATTAAAGATTTATGCATCCAATTTTATATGTTAGTGCATTTAGTTTGTTTTCCGAGTACCTTTACATTTTCGGTTTTTGTTTGGACTTTGGTAGTTCCTATTCTCTCTATCTCTCTATTTAATAATAGAATTTTTTATTATTAGTCTTATGTTTTTATTTTTAGATTGGTGAAGTTGTTGACGGACCAGATAACAACTTGAGGCGTCCTGTTCTTGATGGAAGTGAATATGACTATGGTCAGCATCTTATGTTCTTTGGCAACTTTTAATATAGTCGGCCATTTGTGTATACCAATTTTAAACTTAAAAAATTATATATATATATATATTTAGGTAACAATTTGTTTTTTTATTCTATTGTTACTCAGTATTTGATGTCGATATTGGAGATGGGGAGCCTATTCGTAAATTGCCCTACAATCGATCAGGTATTTTTTTTCTATGGTTGATTATACTTGCTATATCTGTTGCTCTTCATTTTCCTTTCAACCTTCTTATTTTTTTTTTTTTAATTGGTAAATTACTCATGCACCCGATGGGTCTTGAACCCATGACTTCATTCTCCACCTTACTTTTACAAGGGGAGGAGATGCCACTTGAGCTAGAGTTCACTGGCTTTCCACCTACATTATAATGGTGACTTTGTGGTCCCTATTTCTCTCTGTATTCTCTCTCTACTTAGTATGATATTCATGTATTACTCTAGTAAAAAAAAGAATGAAACATCTTCCTTGATGATATTAGCCTTTCATTGTAGCTTGTTTAACTTACTAGATTGTTGACAGCTAATGAATCATGCATGTAATTGTTAATTCAATAAACAATGACTTAAAATGAGATATTTTCAGATAATCCTTATGCTACTGCTGACAAGTGGCTTCTCAAGGAGAATCTTCCTCTTTCCTATCGTCAACAAATTGTAGAGTTTATACTCCAAAATTCTGGACAAAAGGACTTCAACCTGGATTCATCATTTCGTGATCCCTATACTGGCTGTAAGTATAATTTTTTATGGCACTATGACTTGAACATCTGAGGAAATTGATGCAGTCGCTTCCTTTAAGCTTGTTTGATGTTTTCTGTTTTTCATTTCAGCTAGTGCTTATATACCTGGACAAACTTCAAATATGTCTGGTACGCATTTGTATTATTTAAAAACTAAAGCCACTGTTACTGTATGTTACTTTCTTTTAGGTTCACATATGTCAATACCATATTGTATACCTAACTTACTTCACAACCTCCAATAGAAGACTCTCTATGACTCTGATATTTTTTCATATTCTTGTTTATTTAGCAGCTGGTTCAGCAAAACCCACTTTCAAGCACATTCCTAAGGTATGCTCTTACAGTATAGTGCTAATAGGTTTGGGTATATCAGTCAAGGGTTTGAGATGCATTTCCAGGAAATGCATTTACATGCTTAGGGAACTTGTAAAAAAGTATATATTGAGTGATTGTAAAAGCGCATGGGTATATTTTATTTATTTCCCAAGAAATTAACATTGTGAACATAGTGTACCTTTTTAGAATTGTTCTCTGTAATCCTCCTTCACCAAAAGAGTCTCTTTGGCTTTCCTACTTGTTTATTTTGGCTCTATTCCCTTTGTGGTTGGGATTAAAACTTTTTTCAGTTGTAGACTGATTTTTAATTACGTGTTGGTATTTTCTTTTCTATGAAATAATTATTTATTTAGTATTCTTTTTATTGTATTTCTGTTAAAATGTTATGCTTGGATTTATACCATCTGATATTCTATGAATTTTTTTTCCCCTGGTTTTGATCCTGAGTTATTTGAGGGAATTATGAGTTTTGTTATAGAAATTTCTCAGTAGTGTGCTGATTGTGTTTTCATTCTTTCATAAAATGCTTTATGCTGTCCATTGTTTGGTAGATATGTCAAGTAATTGGGCTTTAAGGCTTTTCTGAGGCAAATTTTTCCCACTTGAGCATTTTGGGCAGAGTTTATTTTGATAATATGATTTTTTATTCAGAGACTAGTACTGTTAATTTCATATCTATATAGGGATCATTGTTTGAATATCTGGTATATTGCTGGTTGAGTTCATAAATTGGGTGGATTTAAAAGACACATGCTGCTGGTTCTATTCTTTACGTCTCACAATTACTCAGGCGTCTCTTTTCACCCAGTCATATAATTGTCATTCTCTTGTTCTATATATATGTATTTTTTTTTTCCAGAAAGGAGTGCTTGTTTTTGATGTGGCTCAGTTTGATGGGATACTCAAAAAGATTACAGAGTTCAACAATGCCCTACTCTCTGACCTGGTATGTTCTTTACATGGTTGAAGTATACATTACAAAGTAAATTCTACTTTGTAGGAAAAAGTAGAACTTGTCTTTGACAGGGCTCTGTAACTTTACCACAAAGTAAACTCCTGATTAACCTGGATTTATTGACAATCTGTTGTAGGAAAAGAAGGATTTATCTTTGACAGAGCTTGAGCTTTCCAGAGTTGGTGCCATTGTTAAAGTTCTGAAGGACACATCACATTATCATAGTAGCAAATTAGCAGATGTTGATATTGCATTGTTGTTGAAATTGCTAAATTCATGGCCTCTTGCAATGATATTTCCAGGTAATATAACAAAATTCTTAGGCTTCTGCATAAATTGGAGGATTTTAATGTGATTAGTATCTTATTGTACAATAGTAATTTAAAACTTAGGGAGGAGCTTTCTACATGATATCTTACGACTCTTCCCTAGTTCTGCTTTACCTACCAAAAAAGGTTCTTTAGATCTTCTTTAAACTTTTCAATAGATTTTAATGTCTTCCTGAGACTACATTTCCTGTTACTGAATTATCTGATGCTTATGTACACTTCCCATTTATGTGGGTACTCCTGTTTTGTTCTTAAAACGTCTGTTACTTATCAATAAAGAAAATATTTTTGTGCTTATGAGATTTAAGCTTCTATCTCATTGGAGTGCCATTGTCCTAGAATTACAGAGGTCCCCTTGGGGCCAAAACTTGAAAAAAAAAAGAAAAAGAAAAAAAAAAGAAAAAGAAAAGAATTACAGAGCTCTATGCTCCACTGAGTTCTATCATCAGATGCAATTGTGGCATGCTAACTATAGGTGCTATTTTCACTTATTCTTGGATTGAATTGGACTCTTATTTTTTCCTATCATGCTTGTTTTCTTTAAAGAAAAAAAAAAAAAAAAGAGACTAACGTTACAGTTCCAAGAAAATAGTTTCGCTCACTTGGTTAATGTTATACTGTCTATCTGCAGTTATTGATATTTTGAGGATGACTGTCCTGCACCCAGATGGGGCAACTGTACTTCTCAAGCATGTTGAAGCTGAAAATGGTATCGAATTTAAAGATGAGATCCAGCTTCTTTTATTTATTTATTTTTGAAAATTTATCGTGAAATGATAGTTTTTAATTTCCTTTTTAATTTCGTCATATGAGAAAATATCCTCAAATTACATTTATTTTTATTTTTAAAAGTAACCATCCTGAGATCTTAAATGAACTGGTTGTTGAGGTTTATAGGCAAAACTTTAGTTATGAGGCATGCTTCTTTCTTTGTGGATAGTTCTTTACCAAATTTGATCTTTACTGTTGACCTTGGGTGCTCAACACAGATGCACTAATGGAAATAATCAAGAAAGTCACAACTAATCCAGCTATTCCTGCAAATCTTCTAACGAGCATCCGTGCTGTTACTAATCTATTCAAGAATTCATGCTACTACAACTGGTTACAAAAAAATCGTAGTGAGGTTGGCATTCCCTTCTGTATTGTTATTTTCTGAGTTTGACCACCCGTGCCAAGCATTGGCCTTAGTTTTGAATGTGGTTTTGAGCATTGTGTGCTTTCTGTGCACAGTGGGGGGTGTCGTTTTCTGTCTTCTAGCCTGATATTGATACATGGTTGTGACATTGTTGCTGACAAGCACTTAATGTGCTCTACATCATATTGTTTCACCTGTGCATTTTATACATTTAAGTGCTAAATTACCATTCCCTTAAAACCTTTCCCAGGATTAGATTGGAAACCGCATGTTTTATAATTGGCTTCGACCTTTTTTTCATAAACCTTTTTGTTTCTAGAACAATACTAGCTTGTACATTGATGTTCCATATATTTTTTCTTCTAAAAGGGGATATACTGACTTATAAAAAAAAATCCCTTAAAAGTATTTTGTTACACGTCTTTTGTTGGGTAGAAATGTTATGGGTACTTGATAAGTCAATTTAAAATTTCCTTTTTTCAGTGCTTTTACTTGGATGATTATTTAGGCAATAACTGCACAGCTTGTCACACTGCGCATGTCTTCATTTCATATATTCAATTGGTTCTTGTACATATGTAATTTGACCTTCTTCTTTTAACTTTACTAATTTTGACAGATTCTTGATGCGTTTTCAAGTTGTTCTTCATCTCCAAATAAGAATTTCCAGTTGTCTTATTCTACTTTAATTCTCAAGTAAGTAATTGCTTGACTGTAAATTTGCAAGCATATATATATATTTTTTTTCTTTTAGTAGATTTTATTTTTTATTTTTTATATATATATGATAGAAATCCTAATCTATACTCACACACAAATATATTTTGGAGGATCCTGGGGATCGAACCCATGCCCTCATAGAGGGGTGTAACTTTTTGGGGAGAGGAATTACCACTGAGCCGAATGCTCAAGTGACCTCTTTTAGTAGATTCTTGAGCAACAGTGACTGGTGGTGCTGGTCAAAGGGCTCTTTAAAATTAGTTTTGTGATTCATGGAATTTATGTATTCGCTGTTAAATTTATTGTCCTCTTCTTGTATTTTTCACTACAACCACTTGTTATCTTATTGGTCCAGTTTTTAATATTGAGAGGGTATGTCTTTCTCCATCTGCTTATGATTCTGTTTCAAAAATTATGGAAACAAAATTGCATCATTATTTACTCTCTTCCTACTCAATCAGCTCGGTCTGACTATGACCTGACTTTGAAAAGGTCCCATCCTTCCATGTCATGATTGGGTCAACCAGGCCTGATCATGATCATGAGTAAAAGGAGAGGGTTTTTTTTCATCTGCTCGGGACAGTCTACACCTTTCCTAGAGTAGATCATTTAACACCTTAGGCATAAATCATTTTTGACCTATTGGTCCTAGTTGATTTGTTAAATATGAAAAATTAGGGTTAAGAGAGACAAAAGAGGAAGAGGAGAATATAGAGAGAGATAGAAAGAATGAAAGAGGTCTAGAGCACAATCAATCGAGCCCACGCCTTAGCACATACTTATGTAGAGTGATATAGCAAGGTGACAACGATACTCTTACTCTAAACTTATAAAAAACTAAAAGAAAAAAGAAAACCCTTACGCTAATGTAAATTAACAAGTGAATAGAAATATAATGACAGTATTTCTAGCAGTCCTAGGGGCATAGGTGACATTTTTTTATGCATATTATAGTATTATAGTCATTCAAAGAGAAAAGGAAAGTAGAAGTTTAGGCTTATATGTTTATACTAAAAGTTCCATACTTTGTGTGTCATTATTACACTAGTCAAGTTGCTTAACGTCTAGTTTTCTTCGGTGAGCTTCGCAGCTATGCCGTGCTGTTAATTGAAAAGAAGGATCAAGAAGGTCAATCTCAAGTTCTTTCAGCAGCTCTTGAGGTATGTCTTGATAACATGATCCGCCTACTTGCAAATTTTTACATTCGGCATCCTTTTCTGATTTGGTACATTCTTGAGAGATTTATTTATAGATGGGGCCTCCAACACCCCCCCCCTCCTCCCCCTCCTCCCTGCGGTGTTAAATGGAGTAAATAGTGTTTTGATGTTCTCTAGAGCTGCTAGACAGTCATCAAAATTCATACATCATAATACCATTTTTATTTTTATTTATTTATTTTTTTCAGATTGCAGAAGAGGAAAATCTAGAAGTTGATTCAAAATTCCGTGCTTTAGTTGCGATTGGATCACTGGTATCTTTTTTTACTTTGGTCTTGATCATTAGTATCTGTTTATGCTTAATAGTAGGTTGATTTATTGGAGATTTGGCCATATTTCTTTAGATTCTTAAAAGTGTGTTCTCATTTTCGGCATACAGGTTTTCTTATATATAACATGGTTGTTTCAGAGGAAAAATGATTTGATATTTCTCACTTTAAAATGTCATTCATCTTATTTTGAGTGTGCTGAATGAAGCCTGAGCTATACATCGAAACTAAAGTTTTGTGCTGGCCTATTACATATTTCTTTTTGTGAATGCATGATAAGTTTGTGCAGTGCCCTGCTTAGCCGCTTATTAAAAGAAAAGTGGTGAAAATTTTATACAAAATAGGCCATCAGTATTCCCACTTCTTTATAGTTCAAGCCTAACAACAATAATCAAGTCTTAGTCCCAATATTTTTTGTAGTCAGCTAAAATGAAAACACTGAAGGTGTGGACCAAGGGTTTTTTTATTTTTTTCTCTCTCTCTCTCTCTGTCTCTCTCTTGAACTGACCAATTTTTTTAATAGTGATATCTTTGCTGTGTTTCATAATACAGATGCTTGAGGGTCTTGTGAGAAAAATTGCCTTGGACCTTGAAGTTGAGGACATTGCCAAAGCAGCAAAGGCTTCTAAAGAGGCCAAAATTGCTGAAGTTGGGGTTGACATTGAACTGTTAACGAAATAGTGTTGAAACTCTTAACACCCTGGTAATCTCTTCTTTACCAATTCCTTTGAAATGCATATGACATGTCTGGGAATGTGCATGAGTGTGAAATACAAGCACACAAAAATGCTCGCATGCAACACACACACACACACATGGTTCCAGTAGATAGCTTACACCATGTAATGTTTCTTGTAAGTTATCCTCTCTAATAGTGTATCGTTTTAATTTGAGATTTTATGAAGTGTGATGCTTATCAATTTATGATGGTCTCTAGCATTTTGCCATATACTGTCATGTATATCAATTGCCTTAACTGATCTAAGAGTCCACTAAACATGATAAGAAACATTACACCACTCCCCACCCTGTGTTGGCAAGCCATTCTATTTAACAACTTATGCTATGTTTGGATGGAGGGGAATGAAGGGGGAGTAGAGAGAAGGGGATGGGGGAGGTTTAATGAACCTTGTTTGAGAGTTTTTTTTAAGTGGGAGGGGGGAGGATTTGAGGGTATTAGGTGGGGTAAGATACCCCTCCAACCCCCCATTTTTAATTCACCCAAATTGGGGTTATTTGGAGGGGAGTGGTTCCACTTATATTTAAAGAAAGTAAATTGTCAATTGTGTCCTTGTGATGTCAACTTATATCTGTTTCTTTAAAATTATAATAATGTGGGTCATAATTGTCAATTTATATGACCATACTTCTCTCCTCTCCTCCCCCTACAACTTCCAAACTAAGGGGAGGGATATTTATTTCCCTCCTCCCTACTTAAATTTTAAAACATCAAACAAGGGGAAGGGGTAATCATTCCCCTCCCCTCTACTTTGCTTCCCTCCCTTACCCTCTACTCTCCTCTCTTTCCAAACTTCCAAACATAGCATTAAGGTACAATAATAGAATGGGGATGGAAGAAACACAGAGCCTTAAGATATTTAACTATTCTTGGAGGATTTTCTTGGAAGCTTCCTACAATGACATTTCTTTCTATGTTTGCACATTTATGCACAGTCAGACTCATACATGGCTTATGTGGCTATGAGTGAATGAAGAATATGGTCCTAATAAGATCAAAATAGCAGAAAGGAATTTCCGAGGCCAACCCCAAGTAATTGGGGATTTAAAGGCCTGTTATGCTGAGTAATATATGTTGATGATCCCCATTTTTCCTCATTTCCCCAGGATTGAATAAATTGGAGATGAGCGTTCAAGAAGGTTGATTGGACCTTAGAGTTCACAGAAATCATGGTGAAGAAAGAACCGGGCCTCTGTTTTCATAATGCATACACGGAAATACTAACATGCCAAAAAGGATCCTCTGATAGATGAAGACAGCCCGGAATGGGATTTTTACAGGGTTTTTTTTTTTAAACCATAACTTGAAAGTCAAATTTAGTTAACAATTTGTGTTGGGCCCCTGGAAGTTATGGTACCAAATGGTGCAGCATTTTTTTTTTTTTTTTTTCCTTGTGTACCGGGGCCGCAGTTGTACCATATTTGTGCACCGTTGATGGAAAGAATTTCAAATAGATAGAGCATGTAGCTAAATTGCCGACTTTTACATTTCTGGATATCTGTAGCTTGTTCTATATGTGCGTCTGCGCGCTTGGAAGATGTTGTCATTGCGAAGGTGTAATGGCCTAATGGGTCGCATTAAAGTTGAAGTTTCCTTTAGTAGGTTAAAATCTTTGGACTAAAAGAATTTCCATCTCAGTGCCCAAGCGTAACCAAACCCACCATTCATCGTGTGGCTAAACAATACACAATTCACAAAAATAAATACTTTCGGCAAGAAATTTGAGAGAACTGTAGTCAACCAATACATTTCCTGTCCATTACAAGTTTACAACACGGTTGAGGGGTGCATTAAATGTCTAATAATATTTTATTTTTTTGGGTGAGTACACTAATCGTCTAATTGATCAACTATAAATTTTCCGCAAACAACTTTTCCTTTTTAGCATTTAAATCTTGTGAAAATGTGTGGTTTACATATTACAGGCGAACCCTTGTTGTTAAGAACACAGACTCATTAAGCATACCCAAAATTAAAAAAAAAAAAAAAAAATTCGTTCACTTCCATTTGGCATAAAATTTTTCGTCACCCCACAACAACATTCTATTCAATGGAATCCGAACATTCCTCTCCTTTAAATGCAAATGCCTCGGCGCTATCCGCTTCTCCAAACTGAAGCCAAAATACTGCGGAAACTTCTTCAGTTCCTCCACACTCCTCTCCATATTATCCACCAAGTACTTAAACTTTGGCCACAAGTTATTATCAATACTATAACCAAACATGGCCGGCATTCTAACACAAGCCCTCGCAGCCTCCTCCTGCGAAAACCCAATACTTCTCAAGAACCCAATCTTCTCTCTCAGTTTCTCTGCTCGCGTGTTCAAAAGATGAGCGTTGAGATTACTCGGAGAGTTCAATTTCTCCAACCCCAACTGCCTTAGATAATCCAGCGTGGGCTGGAGACAGAACTCAACGTCTGAGAAGAGAATGTGAGGGCAGTGGAGGATTAGGCTACGGGACTCTTCCGTGGTGGCGGGTAACTTGGTGGCCAAGAAATCGAAAACTGGGGTGAAGTCAGTGGGGTCGAAGTTTGTAGAGAAGAGTTGTGGGCAAAGGAAAGCAAGCCTTGGGAAGTCAGACTCGGTAAAGCCCTTGGATTTTAAGAAATCAACGGTGGCAATGATGTGGTTGATGGTGTTAGTGTCGGTGGAGGAGAGGTTAATGTTTTTCTTTTTGTTGTTGTTGTTGTTGTTGTTATTGTTGTGGGGTTTGGTGGGGTTGAGAATGATGCCAAGGGCTTTGAGGTAACGGAGGTTGTCACGGTGGGATGTACGGAACTTGATGTAGAGAGGAGAAGAAGAAGAAGAAGGGTTTCTGTTGGAGTTTGGAGTTTTAGTTTTGGTGGGAGAGAGGTTTGGGAGTGAGAGAGTGTGAAGCATTGTGTTATGTGTGTGTGTTGGGGTTTAAGTGGGAAATGCAACGAAATTAGTATGGGGAAGGAGTTTGTGTTTGTGGTGGTTGTTTTGTTTTGAGAGGTTTTGGGGAGGATAAGGAAGATGATTGGTGGGGCCATAGACGAGTAATGCATGGTCACAGTAGATTGTAGTTCTGATGTGTTGTAAACTTGTACTATATGACTGGTTGAACACACTAGTTAATTTAGAGTGAAAGTCTTAGAAACTAAAATATACTATAGAATACCGATTTTGAAGTGAACATATAACAAGTTAAAATCTACTAGAATACTGATTTGAAGTGGAAGTCTCGAAAGTCGAAACCCCTTATATATAAATTTCCTTGACGAATTTCAGTTTTGAGTTTTTTTGTTTATTCAAGAAAAAAGAAAAGAAAAAAAGAGTAAAAGATCTTCCTTACAGTTCATCCACCTGTACCAAGCAATTGATCGAGGTTTCTCAATTCTTTCTACTCTCTTTTTGTAATGGATTTCAAAAGCTCAAGTCTATGGAAGTATGGAACCCTAGTGTTTAATTTTAAGAAAAACACACTCATACATAATACATTTTACATTATACATACATAAATATATGTATTTTGGCTTAATTTTGAGTTTTTTTTCTTTAATTTTAGTTTTCTTTTGGCAATTTGGTTATGTTGTTTATATATATAGAGAGAGTTGATATTTCCACACCTTCAAGTGATATTTCCACACCAGTGATACATCAATCTCACCAAATAGTGATATTTCTGTATCAACTTAAAGGTGTGGAAATATCATTACCCTCTATATAATATATATATATTTATTGTTGTGAAGTGTTGATGATATAGCTCTGATATATACTTTTGCATTAGCCAGAGATTGTTATGGTTGATAACTGAAATTTGCAATTAACATGATGCGTAGGAACTTGGTATTCTTAATCGGATATGGATATGGGGAGTGAAGGTGCTAGTGATTTTGCATGCAACATTTGCTGGGAATTGGCTCAAGACCCTATTGTCACTCAGTGTGGCCACCTTTATTGCTGGCCTTGTCTATACAAGTGGCTACATTTTCACACCCAATTCCAAGAATGCCCATATTGTAAGGCTTTTATTGAGGAAGACAAGTTGGTTCCTGTTTATGGAATTGGATGAAGAAAAGCAAAAAGATTTGGACCCAAAATCTAAGTCCATATCCAATATTCCCAACCGCCCAACTGGCCAAGACAAAGACCCCAGAGGGCCCAGACTGGCAGGGCTGCTTTGTTGTGGGCTGATTTGTTTGCACCCTTCCCAAAAATAGTTGCCATTTTTAGTATGCTAATGCTTGGTCTATTGGTTATGGTTATTCTCGTGCCATATTTCTGGTCTGACTATATACGAGAATTCTTAGCTATTGTCATAGCATATCGGCCTAGTATATATATATTTTTCCCATTCATATGATGGTGATATATTTAGATAGGTATTATTTCCACACATATTAATAATTGATGCGAAAATATCAATAATTAATACAAAAATTTACACTAATTATTGATATTTTATAATAGATGTGGAAATATCATTAGCCTATATTTATTCTTTTGAAATATGTTGTCATCACTCCTTACTTAAATAGTTTTGTGTAGTTCCTAATTTCTAGCAGGAGAAGAAGTTTAGTTGTAAAGAAGTAACTAACCTTCTATTTTTGTTGTTACGAAAATTGCATAGATAAAAAAGTGTGATGTAAGGATTTTTGGGTAAAAAATGTTGCTTCATGTAATTATGGTGGTTGTAATCGGAGAAGTTGCACTAGAATGCCCCTTAGTAACATAAGACAAGCTTGCCCGTCCATGTTGATAAAATGGCATGAAGCTTATTCTTTATTCACCAATTCTCCCATCCTTCTTCTTGTTCTTTCACTATGCATTCATTATGCAGGGTGAATAAAAAAAAATCAAAATCAGTATGTGCAAAAAATATAGCTACTGTTGTAAACGTTTACAACATTTGGATTGCATTTGGTCTTTTGGTCAGCACCAACAATATATAGGTGTTGCCCAACTAAGCCTACCTATTAACCTATATGAGACTTTTCAACAAACAACTTCATTATGTTTGAAGTCTTCATATAGAACGCAAAGAAATAGAGATCTGAACAAATTTACAATGTATGGAATGACCATTTGAATGAAAGAAAGTTTTTATAATATTTTCTTATCTTTAGATTTATTTTCTCTTGCTATTTTATTTTATTTTTTTACTTTATATTTTTAATTTCACAACAGGTACTACCAGTCTACCATATAAGTATATAACTCTTGCCTTGATATGGGCACCTCAATTCGTATTGAAGTCATTTAACTCTTAACTTGATATAATTGACCTAAAGGCTAAAGGTAACTTTTTATTCTTCTTGTGATGTACAGCATTTGCCTTTTGATCCATAGTCAATATCATAATTTCCAACCTATTAAGGGCTCATGAATGGTTTTCTCTCATTCAGTCCAGACATTATGCAAAATGTTTCGTTCCCTTTTCAGTGTAGTGGGAGCCACAAGGTAAATCTAATTTATATTCATGTTTTTTAGTATGCAAGTTAAAATTTAAAATTTTTCAATCTTATATGACAATTTCTCATTGAAATCTATATAATCTTGTATTAAAATATGATATCTAATTATAATTAAAGTTAATAAGGTTAAAAGTCCAAAAAATAAATTGAATCAAGAACTTTTGAGTAAGTTTAATATACTGAATTCTCATAAACATCAAAATTTTCAATGACGTTTTTTCAAAAGTAAATACATTTTCATATAGGTATACATATATGTATGTATTTATTTGTGTGAGTGCATATATATAAGTCAAATACATACATAATATAAATTTTGAAAGTCATATCTTGTTATACTTAGAATAACTCTTCTTTAAAGGTAAATTGCATTTTCCTCCTTTAAATATAGACCATTTACAAAGTTCTTAGTTTAAAGTGTAGCAGTTTGTCTCCTTTAACTTTTCATTGCAAATACTTGGTCTTATCCGTTACTATTATGGAAAATAGTAACAGATGGAGCAAAGTGCTTATCATACAAAGTTATGGGAGCAAACTGCTACGTTTTAAACTAAATAAGAGACTTTGCAACTATCTTATACTTAAGGGGGAAAAAGTATAATTTGCCCATTCTTTAATGTTATACTACTTAATAACTTTTAATTTTTTGGATTAATATTTTGAAACTCTTAGTGTTTGATTATATGTTCTTTATGTAGGCACCCCAAATTTCATGTTAATAGATTATTATTGGTCCAAAAAATCATTTTTTTGTATATAATTTTAAAATTAAATAAACTTGATGTTTAAACATTTTATAAATAAGATAGTTATTAATCTCTGATCATCTTGATATTTTGCATGCATGTAGGTTATAAGGACAAAATGTAATCCAATTGTGTATTTGTCAAAAAAAGCATACAATAGAAAGTTATTGAGTAGTATAAAATTAATAAAAATTATACTAGATGTAACTTGAACTTAACTTGTATATATATACTTCAATTAAGGTTACAGTTTGAATCCCAAAGCAATTATTTATTTATTTTTAACTCTAGTGGGTATCCTCAATGTCTAGTCTCTTCCCATTATTGGATGGAGCTCACTTATGTGAGTCTCACATACATATATAGAAGGAATCAAGATCCTCTAGAGTTTCTAGGGTACTCTATCACATAGAGTTCCTTTAATCCTGACATTTCTTTTAAAATAAATTATAAAAATTATGACATGTCATCAATCTATGCCAAAATCCCTAAAATAATGGATTTTATAAACAATGGTAAACTAATGCCTTTCTAAACTCATACCCATTCTGTTAATCTTGATTTTACGCTTGAAGGTAAAGCTTCTTCAATCTTTTTCACCAAATCTTCTTTTGGATTTCCTCAATCTTCCTTTCATCAGACACTCTTTTTCTTTTTTTTTCTTTTTTTGTCATGTCCTTTCTTTGGTTACAAATGGAGTTTCAAGAAGACCCTATTTAAAATACAAGGCCCAGACTACTGAGTCGACTTTGTCCACATAAATCACCCTTAGATAGATTCGGGTGGCCTCTAGAGGGATTTGTCTATCTATTTATGCATTTGAGGAACATAGTTCTAAACCCCTTTGAGAAATTAGCAATCAAACTTAGT
This sequence comes from Fagus sylvatica, assembly GCA_907173295.1. Taxonomy (NCBI): domain Eukaryota; kingdom Viridiplantae; phylum Streptophyta; class Magnoliopsida; order Fagales; family Fagaceae; genus Fagus; species Fagus sylvatica. Next base: position 14,575,227 of record OU015763.1, read on the forward strand.
TTGCATAATCCTATATTATGAATATATATTGTTGTCACATACCCAACCAATTTGAGGAACAAAGTTGTAAACTCCCTTGAGAAATTATAAATCAAACCCAGAAAAATACAACAAATGAAAATAATAGTAAGGAGGTGTTCTAGAGTTTGATGGTTGTTGGGTTGGTGATTTCTACGAGAGGGAGAGAGAGAGAGAGAAAAAAGAAAAGAAAAAGAGTTTGACACCATTTAGCAAGTTAGGAGTGTTTTTAGTTATTTGAAACATTAGTTTATAATCAATATATGCATAAAATAATATATATATATACATAAAAGCAGAGACCTTTATTTGAGATTCTGCCAAGTGTCTCTCTTTTCACAGTGTGAGATTCTACCAAGTGACATGTTTATCTATTGTTTAATTTTGTCAAGTGATACGTTGTTTAAATAAATCATATCTATCTATCATTTAAATTTCCAAAGTGATATGTTGTTTAAATAAATTGACTTAATGCATTTTATTTATCAAATAGTATTAATCAATTCCAGTCAAACACTTTTAAATAAAAACATTTAAAATAAGTCTCCTACTACTAACAAACATCTTAATAAAATATACTTTCTTAAGTGGTATAATTAATAACGTTCAAATTATAATACTAACAATAACAACGGATAATAACAAAATTTTATTAAAAAAATCCAAAATATTTCTCCTACTACTAAAAGACATCTTAACAAAATATACTTCTTCAAGATAAATGAAAAACAGTTAATTTAAAATATACCTCCCAAGCAGCATGACTAATAGCGTTAAAATTAAACGATCTCTTCATTCTCCTACTACTAAAAATTACACGTCTCTTCATTCTATCTTCTTCAAAGTTCGGCCTCATTCACAGTCAAAAGAATCTCTCTCAATGATCATTAATTTCAAAGAGTGCCGAGAACACTCTGTTGCTTCTCTCACTAAAATTGGTGTTGTATTTCCATCCCTTATTGTTGTGGTCTTCAACAACATTAAAGGATCCATAATTTCGGTGTGAGTACCTCAATTAATTCTTTGTTCTATGGTTCTTTTTTTTGTCTTTCCATATCTTTTTCCATTGTCTATAGTGATACAAGTTCTGATATTTTTTTGTTTTTCTATCATAATTTTTTCCCTTCTTGCTTTTGTATGTTTGTCTGTTTTCTTATAGACAACAATATATTTTACAAAAATATATATTAATGATATTATACTTGATGGAATATATATCAACAATCATCTTTTACTTCTGGAGCAATCTTAGAATTTTTATCATATCATGTTTATCTTATTAGAGTTATAGTGGAACATTTGAACACTCAGTGAAAATAGTGATATCCACTACCATTTTATGCTGAATTTTAAATACTTCACATACAAATTATCCCGTACTTTGCGCGGGTTATACGCTAGTCTAAATTAAAAACCAAAACTGAGAGAAATTTTAAAGTCTTTTTCAAATGTTGCCACGTCAGATTTGCTTCTCAAACACTATTTACACCTCACGCGTCTCAAATTCTCTCTCACACTTTTCCTTTCTCTCGCTCATTTAATTCTCTCTCTCTATCTCATTCGTTTTCTCTCAACTCTTCATCTCCCTTCCAAAAAAAAAAAAAACTCTTCATCTCCCTTGCCTCTTCCCTGACTCCTCATCTCCCTCTCTATCTCTCACGCCTTTCATCTTCCCCGACTCCTCACCTCCCTCTTTGTTTTTTTTTTCCCCACATTTATTTCTCCTTTCCTCCTTGCCTTCCCTAAAATAAAAATGGGTTGCGTTATGAGGGTGAGATAAATTCATCCAATTAAATGGAGGATTCCTCAACCTCATTCACAATTACTTTTTAGTTTTCTTTGTATTAAATGGATGATTTCCCCACTCTTCCCAAAATTACTGTTACAACGCTTCCTCTTCTCATTTTCCATAACCTTATCTCTCTCTCATCTATTTAAGCTTCTCAATGTTATTTCTACCAATGAACATTCTAGATACGATCCACCCATTATCTACTAAAACTATTTTTGAAGTGGTTACTTAATTGTTTCTACAATTTTTAATTCAATCTGCAGTTTTGGCCATTTTGAGAAGACACCCATTGTGTTTTGGCAAACTTTTCTATGCCAAATTGGCAATTGGAAGATCGTTGATTGTTCTTAATTAAAATTAAGTTTTGTATTGTTTTATTTAGTTTTTGTGTTCTTATGAAAAACATGTATTCACTTTTCACCTCTTCATCTCTAACACCGATGGTTTCAGATTCCTCAAGCCTAAGTATCGCCGTCGTGGCCCCAATTGTATGTAACTGCCGTGACCTCATAGTCCTAAAACCATTGCCGCCGATCTCACCAGTTCGCCCCAGAGCCGCCATAGCCATCACTAGACCGTCGTAACAAGCAGCCCCTTGATGATTTGAGCTCTAGCCCTCCTCTATTTGCTTCGTTCACACAGGTGTGGCAGATCCTCCTTATCAGTTTATGTCTAATCTATTTTTGCCTCTGGCAAGTTTCATCACAGCAAAATGCATTCCTAAGTATAACTTTCTATTAATTTCCACTACTACAAGTTCGATATAGATGTCTTGATGTGTATCATTCTAAATAGGCTGGGAAAAGTCTATAATCAATCATGTGTGAGAAACTGTCAGATTTTGTAGAAAATTTGAATATGATACAATTACGGCATATCAAGAAATTCAGATTTTGAGTTCTTTTCATTTCGTTTTTGTTTTTAATCTTTTGAGAATTTTTTGTGTGTTTTTGCTGTTTGCAAAATTTGTGTTAAATATTTTACATGTTTAATTTTTAGTTGTTTGAATTGGCTCAAAACATGTTTGATGGAATTCCTAAGAGAGAAAAGAAGAAGAAGAGGAAGATAAACTTTGTTTCTTAAAAACAATTCATTATTTGATGTTTGTTACCCGATTTGATGCACAAAGCAATATTTAATTGTGACCATGATACCAATATTTCCTAATGGCTTTGATCAGGAAGCACCATCAGTGGATGAATTAAATTTTACCTACATTACTGAATCATGACTACTGTATGTAAATAGATATGACACAATCTTATGTATGCATAACACAAATCAAAGGAGATTCTATTGTAATTTATGAGGTTGGATGTTATTATGTGTAAGATTATTGAAATTTTGTTTTTGTGATCACAATAAATCCTCTACTTTGATTAGGAAGTAAAAGCTTAAGGCGACACCTAACTTATGAGTAACTCCAATTTTTACCAGTAATTACTAAAGGATTTTTTAGACGATTAACCCCACATCAACTGGTAAAATTTTATGGCATTTCTTAATTTATTTATCTATTTTTTTGCTCTTGGAGGAAATGCCATAAACATGATTATAGGTATAGGTACTTATAAAATTAAATTAAAAAAAAAAAATTGATTACAGGGATAGGCCACTTAACAGTACAAGATCCTTGACCAAATTCATATTTGTATATATAGTAATCTGCAGATTAACAAATTTAGGAAGTAACAACAGTAGTTATGTAATTTTTGGTACTTCTTTGCTTTCTAATGTCACCTGGTTACCTCAAAATAGCAAAAAGGATAAGCTTTGGGTTTCTATTCCTTCCTTAACAGTTTTGCGGGCATGCTAACAAGTTCATTGCTTTATTTTTTTATTTTTTAAGAGAAGCATCTCCATCTGGTGGCATAACCATAACAATTTTATCCTCCTATGTTATGTTACATTTCAAAAGTAATTAGTGCTCTAATGTTTAAAAGAAAGAGAACAGTATAGCATTGTCCCTTACCTTATAGGACCATCTAAAAGTCATACAAGACAATGTTACTGAGATGAAAACCAATTAAAAAAATATTATCCAGGTTTGTAATTTTGCATTTTTTTACCTCACTCAATGACTCATTGGTGGATGAGTAGGAGCCTTCATCCTTTACAATTCTTTCAAGGAGACGTATTGTGCTAAAGTTGTTATCAGTGAATTGGTACGGCCTTCTTAAATTTCTGTTTAATTTGTTTGTTTTTTTTTAGGTAGTAATTGCATATTTCATATCGAGGTTAGGAATTTTTGGGTGTTGTAATTGATTGTTCTAGAAAGTGTTAGTGTGCTTAATTGTTTGGAATTTTTTTTAAGGAGTTGTGCAACTTGGGTCTCTTCTTTTCCTTTTCTCAAGATTGTGAAACTTTGTAACACATATAATGTCAGACCTAGAGTAATTTTGTTATGGTTTTAGTGATAGAGTAATTTTTGAGCCGTAGGCATTAGATTTGTAATTACATCAATCTTTAAATCACAATTCCTTATTTTTTTAATCGTGTTGTTTGGAATTACAGTAAACTTTAAAAATAAAAATAGAAAAAATGTGTTCTTTGGAATTACAGTAAACTAAATGATACAAATTTTTTTTCTTTCGAATGGAGAACTTTATTGGGTATGTAGTCTTATGCCTTTGAATATTGATTTATAATCTAGATTTGATGCTTTGCCATGTCCTACCATTTGATGCAGTGGCATTTGGAAAAAACTTTTGTGCAGTTCATGCATCAATTATTGGGTATGTAGTCTTATGCCTTTGAATATTGATTTATAATCTAGATTTGATGCTTTGCCATGTCCTACCATTTGGTGCAGTGGCATTTGGAAAAAACTTTTGTGCAGTTCATGCATCAATGCACATTTCTCTCTCATTTGACCTTCCGTCTCAAGTTCCAAACCATGGTAATAGTATGGATGAATGATTATATATGGTGTTAGCATAGAGAATATCTTAAATGAGATTTTATAGAATGGAGCACATGCGTGATGAATAATAGCATTCGATAGTGAAAATTACAAATATGCCAGAAATGGTACTGCTATTGAATTTCTCAAATTTCATAGGAAATTTAATTTTTCTTGAGGCCTCTGATTAGAAAGGGTAGTAAGTTGCACACATGAAATTAAGACGTTATCGCACATTGCGCGGGTTTGCGACTAGTGGTTAATGAAGTTGGAAGAATGACATGTCCTTTTCTCCACATAGAATGACAAATTTGTTGGTAAACGTTTTGTAGTAAAATTCATTCCTCTTAAAAAGTAATATTATTATTTTCTTTTTTTATGATAAGAAATATTATATAAGAACCAATCAGAAAAAATACAGCTAATAAAAGGCATTGGAACAGTCCTGCATACAAGCTATAACAAAAAGAGGCAAGACTATTGCAAAAACTAAAAAGATCCCAAGAATAACAACTAAGAGACTAGCTAGCTAAGGCATCTGGGGTTGAATTGGCCTCCCTACACACTCATTTAAAGGACCAGGAAGGATGAGAAGAAGCTAAAGATCGGATCTGAGACATAGAACAGGAGATACGCCAATGGCTATCTGATCTGGGGGAAGAGAGACAATCCATACACATCTTAGAGTCGCTTTTGAAGCAAACCCAATTCAGCCTCTGTTCCACAGTAATAGAAGTGGCCTAAAGAATGGCTTTTGTTTCAGCTTGGAGAGGAATTGTGGTGTTGAATTTTTTTGACAAGGCCAACACCACTTTCCCTCTCTAATCTCTAGCAACCACTGCAATAGAAGAATAAGACAAACCAACAGTAGCATCACAATTGAATTTCAAAGTCCTAGGAAGAGGTAGCCAAGGGGAAATTATCTTTGTGTGAGGGAGATCCACTTGGATCAGTCTCCAACCTCGATGCTCAAATACCAATACTGACACATTCCTTAGAATTTTTTTTGCACACAGCGTGGACCCCTCATGAACTCTAGAGTTCCTATACTTCCACAACTGATCAATGATAATAGCCCCTATGAGTAGGAACTCTTTACAAAGATCCCCATTAATCTGAAACTGTGGGGGAAGAGATATAAGATTTTCCACAATTTGGGCAAGATTATTAACTGGAATACAGTCAGTACGAATAGTCCAGACACTTCCAACCAAATGGCTCTAGCCAAATCACAATTCCAAAGTAGGTGCACAATAGACTCATCTATCTTCTCACAGAGAACACAAGTTGAGTTTAAAGAAACAACAAACTTTACCAGGGAATCTTTTGTTGGAAGCAAACCAGCCGCAACTCGATATAGAAGTAATTTCAGACGCTTATGCAATTGAGTTTTTTTCAAATCCAACTCAAGATTGGAATAGCAAGGGATGCATGAGTATTTTTTGAAATTTCTTTAAAAGCTGATTATATTGATAATTCTCCACTAGGAGTCTTCATACCCAAACCCAATTGTCAGATTGATGAATTTGCCATCGAGGTATGTTCAGAATAGTCTAGATTGTATCCTCCTCAAATAAATTCTTCAGTAAACCCACATCCCACCATTATTTGTTTCTATTCATAAGCTGGGAAACCACCTTACTTTGCCTTACTTCAAGATCCTCCCTAGGTTGGTATTTAAAATTATGTGTTGATAGAAATTCATTCCAATTACTTTATTAGATTTATCAACTTTTTTCATTAAATCATGTCATAGTTTTTTTCTTCTTCCCCTTTTTCCCTTTTTTCAAAAAATTAATTGTTATTAGTTCTTAATTACAACCTTAATTATCGTTTGTCAACAACCATTTTTTTCTAATGACATATAATATAATTGGAGTTGATTATTGTAAAATGTGTTATAAGATAATTTCTTACAAAATGTTTCAAAATACACTTAGAATTTCACGAGACATCGTAATTGTGTTACTAATTTTGAAAAAGTTCAGGTCTTCACAACTTTAAGCCCAAAAATCATGTTTGATAAAACACAAACTACATGCTCTCTAATCATGAAATCTGGTGCATTTATGTCATACTTTACTTGGATTTTGGAAGAAAACTTTAACGTTTATATGTCAAAGGATGAATGATTTTTAATCAATTAATTCATCATCCATATAAAATCCAATTCTTATATATTCATAATCTGATAATTTAGGATATTGGAGTTAATCAAACACAATGTTGAGAACTAAATTTTCGCCTTAGACAAATTGTATTGAGTCAACCCTGTGTATAATCTTGAATGAAGTGAATGAAATTCATTTTTTTCATTTGAGCTGTAAAACATGGATGCATTGAATTGAAAAGGTATAGTTCTCATATATAATAGTGAGAAAAAATTTCCGAAAAAAAGAGAGTTTAAAAGTCATGGCTAATTGTGTTACAGTACTTACGATGACATTTATTTATAATCAACACAACCATTTGGCGAAAATGTTAGATTTTGTAATGGAATTTGGGAAGAGGAGCAATGTCAAGCCTTCAACATTTGGTCATCGACAATTGCAAATTTTTCTATTTGCTCCTTAATGAACTATGGTGCTTGGCTGCCTTGCGGGAGGTGGAAGTTTTAAATCCCACTCAAAGTTTGGACGGTTACAAATAAAGAGTGAGTGTAAGCTCCAAGTCTATCCTCCCTTGGGCGCAAGCAACTAAATGAAAGAAAGCCGATGGCTTCATTTGCTGTTGCGTGATTGGGACGGAGGGATCCATGGTCCTTTCATTTGTCCATTGCTTCACTCTTCAATATGATGTATGATATTCTTGTTTTATTAATGGATTGATGATGTGGCAATTTTTTAACCTTTTTATTTCAAATGAAAAGGTGGAGATTTAAAGAACTCTAAAGAACTTTGTAGAGTACTACTCTAAGAACTTTAGAGAATCTTGATATAGAAATATAGTAAAACTCATCTTTATGTGAGAACAAGGGAAGGGGTGGGTCCTCTAATATTTTTTTAGTAAAAATGAATAGTTATATGGTTTAAATATCGTTTTAGTCCTCATCCTTTGGGCTCTGTGTCAAATTTGTTCCTAATCTTTCAATCTTGTGTTAAAATTGTCCTTGTCGTTAAATGTTGGATGGAAAAAATTGAGGTGACTAACTTTATTTTTTTAATATTAAAAAATTAACGTGGCATGTAACTCAGATTTAAAAAATAATAATAATAATAATAAAAACCATTCTTTTCTCATCTCGTTGATTTCTATATTTTAAACCTGCATGGCATTATTAAATATTTGAACTCTCCAAAAAACAAAATAAACAAAATTATTTAAATTGTTCACTCTATACTAATCAAAATCCCAATCATATTATTTATAAAAAAAATAGACACACCATCATTACCATCATCCCCAATGCCGTCAAGTCCTCTACAGCATAGCTGAAAAAAAAATTACAGCAACTTCACCCACCAACCACCGTCCTCGTCCTCGGATCCAAAGGACTTGTCGCAATTTTTTTTTTTCAGCACAAAAAGCCAACAAGAGAAAGAGAGTATTCCCTGAACAACAACAACAACCTTTTGTGTGTTACATTTTCTTTCCTCTACTGTAAGAATCCCACATTATCCCTCTTCTTTCACTCTTAATTCATTCACCAAATCAAACCACCATTCTCTTTCTTTTGGTTTTTTCTTCTCCTTTCTTAGTGGGTTTTGTCTCATAGGATTTGATTTCATCTGGGTTTGCTTGCTTTTTCTTGGGTTCCTGATTTTCACATTGGCTTCTTCTGATAGACAATGTAGGCTTTATGGGTTATTTCATCGTTTTGATCTGTTTCTTTATTTGGGATTCATTGTAGAGCTTGTTTTGTCTAATGGGTGTTGAATATTTTTGCCCAAGATGACATTTTTATATTAGGAATTTGTCCTAATTGTGTTGGGCAATTAATGGCTACATCCTCTATCTATGTAATATTTCCGAGAATAACAATCTATTTTAATGGTGGTTGGTGGCCGGTGAGGTTGCTGTAAAGTTTTTTTTTTTAGCGGTGGTGTAGAGCACTTGCCGGCAACCGGGAAGGTGTTGAATATTTTTATAAATAATAGGATTGTGATTAGGCATGAGTCAACGGGATAAGAAAATAATGATTTTTTTTTTTTAATATGAGTTGGCATGTCCACGTCACAAATTTTTAATATTAAAAAAAACCGTTAGCCACATCAATTTTTTCCATCCAACACTTAACAGCAATGACTATTTTGACACAAGATTGAAAGGTTAAGGACTAATTTTACACAGTTAAAAGGTTAGAGACCAATTTAACACAGAGGTCAAAGGTTGAGGACCAAAACAATATTTAAACCTAGTTATATAAATTCAAAACTAATGCATTAATGCCCCTCCTCTTCTTTCCTTTTTTTTTTTTTTTTTTTTTTTTTTTTTTTAATTTACATTTATGGAAATTACTTCATCATGTTTTCCTTTTATTACTCTTATACTAAAGATAACACATTAAACCAAAATGTATTTGAGGTATATATTTTTAAAAATATATAAAATTATGTGAAAAAATTAGTGAATGATTTATTTCTTCTTATTACTCTAGCATTATACGTAACTCATCAAATTAAAACATATTCAAAATATATGTTCGTAAAATAGATAATAAAATCTCTTTAATAGAAGCCTTATTGATTTTCCAAAAGGAAAATTTTTTTATTATAAAAAGAAATTGCATTGTATTATAGATACATACATTTATGTTTTATTATTTTATTTTTAAAAGAAAGGATAATTGTGTACTTTGTGCTTAGAGTTTTTTTGCTAAATACTTTGTGCTTAGAGTTAGAATTCCTTATTGTATTGATAAGGGTTTGCATTTACTTTATATTATTGTTATAATTTTCTTAAATTGACTTGTATATGCTTAAGCATGTAAAATGATATTTATTATTTAAATTATTTAAAATTGATTAAATTTTTATATGTTTCATACTATTTAAAACTAATAGTTTACTTTTAACGGTGTAATCTCTAATTTATTTAACAAAAATCTTAATCTATAAAAATGTTTAAATAATATTATTTTTAATCAAATATATAGACCAATAGTATATTCACCCCAAAAAAAAAAAAAAAAAGTTGTAGCGCCGACCTTTGCAGGAGATAATATAAGTAGAAAATATCTTGTATTTGGATAAAGTAAGAGACAGCCATGGTTGTTCCAGTCCACACCTCGGTTCAGAAACTGAGAGACCAACAACAAGAAGTTCCATAATATCTAATCTTTAACAATGGAGGTACTAACTCTAAGTCCCATCAAAACCCTTTTCCTAAAATCCCATCTTCTGAACTCCACCTTCAGACCCAACTTCATTAATCCCTACACTACCAAAACTCACAGTTTGAGGCCTCTCTCATTCACCTTATTCACTTGCAAGCTGAAGACCCCTCAAGATATCAAGAACAATGACAAGAACGTATCCAAGAAGATTGTGTTGTCTGAGGCAGCACCACCGCTGGGAGAGGAAGGTGGAGGTGGCGGAGGCAATGGAAATGGGGAGGTTCGAGCAAAGTCAAGAGGAAGAGTGATGGGGCTGGTAAAAAGGTTTCCCAGAAAGGTGCTTGGGGTTTTGTCTAATCTCCCTTTGGCTATTGGAGAAATGTTCACTGTTGCTGCTCTAATGGCACTTGGTATGTTGTGTTATTCTTTACTTTTTTTAAACTCTAATTCTTACTGTTTATTATACCTCTTTTTATTTTTTTGGAATTGGATACGGTTGGGGTGTGTGTGTGTGTGTGTGTAAAGGCCTAAAGGGTGTGGTTAGAAGCTGAGAATTGTTTCGATTTCCTTTTTTGTGTACATAAAATAAAGAAATTCACTGATAGTTGTGTATATGTTAGTAGCATTTCTTAGCATTCCAAAACAATGACCTTTAATACTCTTTTAGCTTTACTTGTACACAAAATGTGCCAGTGATTGAGTTAAGAGAGTAAGCTTCTTTTCATCGTTATTATGTTAAGATAAAAGGAAGAAAATAAAAGATTTAGGAAGAGAAGGAGAGAGCGGAAGCAAGGGTTTATGTGGTTCGGCCTGATGGCCTACATCTACAACGGAAAGCCCTTAGTGGCTACATTTTTACTATTCTAAATTGTGTATTACAAATTTACAAGCACCCAATACAGAGTATATATATATATACACAATGGTTGATCTATAGGGGCCATTGATTATGCCTGAATCAAGGATAATTGATATGCTTTGATTCATTGTATAATAACTTAATAAGGGGTCATGACTTAAGTACTAACACATTAAAACATAGAGAATAATAAAAAAAATATGTGCATATACTAACATATTAAGGAGTCAATGGCACTAGGTGTGAAAAGACCTTGTATTTTGCGGATGAGATTTAAGTACATAAAGGGATGGCCTTCTTGTGAAATTGCTTTAGTTTCATATATTGCTAGTATTGTCTGTAATTAAGACCCTAATGCGTTCTAATTAGAAATTGGTCTTGTATGTATGTGATGCTTCTACAGGTACTGTCATTGATCAAGGTGAATCTCCTGACTTCTATTTTCAAAAGTACCCTGAAGACAATCCAATATTGGGATTTTTCACTTGGAGATGGGTTCTCACCCTTGGGTTTGATCACATGTACTCCTCTCCCATTTTTCTTGGAACATTAGTTCTCCTGGGTGCATCGCTCATGGCTTGCACTTACACAACACAGATACCCCTGGTTAAGGTCGCAAGAAGGTCTAATTGATTTATTGCTATTATTATTATTTTGCTTTCTCATGTTCATGTTCTCTTTGGCTAAGAATGAGTTGGAGAAACCTTTCAATCACAGAACTTAGTTGATGCATGCAGATGGAATTTCTTAGACTCTGCTGAGGCTATCCGCAAGCAGGAATATTCGGACACTCTACCTAGAGCATCAGTTCAAGATTTGGGTGTTCTTCTGATGGGAACCGGATATGAGGTCGTACATTCTTATTCTTGCTTACTTTATTTTCTATTCAAATGCTGATTTTGTGTGTTTGTGTGTGTGTAACTTGTTGTATTCCATACATTCATCCCTCTCATACGCTTACACAAAATTTGATGCCTGTTCATTCGGGTAGACTTGCATTTTACCAGCTCAAGGTATGAAATTCTGGTAATAGCTTATATTGACGATGTTCTGCATGCAATCCATTATTTGGTTGCTGTAGGTATTCCTGAAAGGACCATCTTTATATGCCTTTAAGGGGCTTGTTGGTCGGTTTGCCCCTATTGGAGTACATTTAGCAATGCTGCTGATAATGGCCGGTGGAACTCTTAGTGCAACCGGGAGCTTCAGAGGTTCAGTCACAGTTCCACAGGGACTGAATTTTGTTGTTGGAGATGTATTAGGCCCAACTGGGTTTCTCTCTACTCCCACTGATGCTTTCAATACTGAGGTTCATATCAACAGATTCTACATGGACTTCTATGACAGTGGAGAGGTAAATGTTGATTTTGTTTTGACATCAGTGAAAAGCTATACAGAGGGAAAAAATGTTATTACGACTTTATTAGTTATGCATCAAAATCTTAATTTGATCAAAGCCTTCCTGGAGATCTTTTATAAGCAATCATTCATTAGTATTTTCTATGACTATATTTTTCGATGGGACCCTCCTCTAAGTCTTTAATCCAATGGATGGGACTTAGTGAGTGTTCATGAGCTTTCTTATTTGAAATATGTTTCTTGAGTAATCTCTATAGTGATGACCCCTCCTCTCACTTTCCTTACTCATTGCTTGCGATTTTTGTGTTCTTTTCTCTGGTTTGATAGGTGTCGCAGTTTCACACTGATCTTTCGCTCCTTGACCTTGATGGGAAGGAGGTACTGAGGAAGACAATTAGCGTAAATGATCCATTAAGGTATGATGGAATTACTATATACCAGACAGATTGGAGTTTTTCAGCACTGCAAGTACTCAAGGATGATGAAGGACCTTTTAACCTGGCTATGGCACCCCTAAAGATCAATGGAGACAAGAAGCTTTATGGGACCTTCTTACCAGTTGGAGATGGTGAATCTCCTAATGTAAAGGGAATGTATGTATTTTTCTACCACTATATATATATATATTCCAACTATATATGCTCATTCTCCTAAGGTTAAGGGAAAAACATATGTTGTGGGCATAGCCATGTATTTTGCCTTTCCAAAATTTTCCTTCATTCTAATTTCCTTTTCCTTTCCATTTGGAAATTTAGATCAATGCTTGCTCGTGATCTACAATCAATTGTCATATACGATCTGGAAGGGAAATTTTCTGGAGTTCGACGTCCTGGCTCTAAGCTCCCAATTGACATAGACGGTACAAGAATTGTTATTGTAGATGCAATTGGCAGCAGTGGCCTTAACCTGAAGGTGATGACTCAAAATAACTTCTGTACTAAACAATATAGGATTTTCTTTGACTGGTTATTTTTATTTGTGTTGGAACTAAACATGGTTTTTTTCTCAGACTGATCCGGGGGTGCCAATTGTTTATGCTGGATTTGGTGCTCTAATGCTCACAACTTGTATCAGTTTTCTATCTCATTCACAGGTAAAACTTCTTTTTACTTAATAGAGGTGGGCTGTATATGTCTTGAATATACCTGAATTTACCAAGGTTCATAATAATGTTATATTTGATCATACTGTTCTGGCTATAGTTATAATTTACATTCTGACACCTGTTATAACAATCTGTTTCACTATATTTTCTTCTTTGAACTTCCAAAAGATTTGGGCCTTACAAGATGGAACAACGGTTATTGTTGGAGGAAAAACTAACCGAGCAAAGGCTGAATTTCCAGAGGAGATGAACCGCTTACTTGATCGGGTTCCAGAAATAGTTGAATCATCTCGTTCCAAGGAACCTGATAAAATTAGTGGGTAGGTTATGAGGCATTTAGATGGAAAGAAAGAACACTTGCAGTGAGATGATAGATGCTATTTTGAACTTGGAGGTAAAGCCAAGAGGTGGTTTGAATACAATCTGATGTCCAGCTCAACAACATAAGGGCACCACTCCATCCCAAGTTAATTGAACTAAACTTCAGCACAGGATTTGAATTTGTCTTTTTAAATGTATAGTTGCAGTCGTTTTTCAGTTCGCATTGCAGATTCCAGGGCCAAGTTTTGAGACACAAGTTTTACAGAGTCTTTCTCTGCTGAATTGCATATCCTCCAATTATTTCACTTACCATACAAGATGTAAAAGTTCAGACTGAAAGAAATATGTCATGAATACAATATCATTCTTTCTACATTCCTTTCTTTTTTGTTATTGAAGGGGTTTCATTTGATAGTTCAGACTCTAAAAGATTGAGAGCTTTTGCAGCCCGATTTTGATTAATAACTTCTATCTTTGGTTGCCTAGATGGTTGCTAACTTTCTTTCCTCATTTTAACTACCTATGTTATTGGAGTCTCAAACATATATTTTCTAATATTTGGTAATCAAGTAAAATGGGTGTTGTGATATACTTGTACCCAGTAATAATTTGTTGTGATATGCATGTACACTACTAAATACCCGAAGTTGATAATTGTGGAGAAGGTGTGGACTAAAAATAGCAGTGTACAAGCCCTTTGTTTGATTTTGTCAAGTGCTAAGTCTATTGTATGACTAATTCAATTTAATTGTACTATAAATTCCTAATGTAATTTGTAGCAGAAAGCTTAAACTTACTTGTAGTGCAAGCAATTAGTCCACTAAAACCAAATCACCCTAATTCCGTGTGTTCTGTTTCGTGTACTCTGCCTCTCTGATCTTTATTTCTCTATTCAATTTTTTTTTTCATTAAACTTTAACAACTAAAAAGAAAATATATAGTGTCATCCAAATTTATGAAATTAATTTGACTAGTTTACCTCTCATCGTCTATTTTTGGGTAACTTAAGTGTTTATATTGACAAATTACTGTAATATGTAAATCCGCAAAAGGATAATTAAAAATAATAACTCTAGGCAGAAGCAGATTTCTAGTTTTTTTGGCCAGAACTGAGATGGAGAGTGGCCCCAGTAAACAACAGAGTAACAACTTACTAGGAATAGGATTGTGCCAAACTTGAGAAGTTAAATATAAGGTCATTTTGAGCAAAAAATAAATAAATAAATATATATATATATATATAAGGTCATTAACACAGGTCGGTGATTACATCACACTATCATATTCCAGCATGCATGTTTCACATGCACTAACACCCCAGAAAAATTAGAGGACAATCACTTTCCATCATATGGTAAGTGGGGCAAATTATATAGACCATAGAACTAAAAGTCAGGACACAATTATTGACTCATTTTCAATAATTGAAAATCTACTTTACTAAAATTTGATTTCTCTCTTTCTCTCTCTCTCCCCTGTATGTTGAGATGTTTCTCGTGGACTGCCGTGTCTGGCTAGAACTATCAACTGAGCTAGTTTTCGTACTTCTTTGTGAGAATTCATTTAATCTGAAAGCAACTTGAGGCAAGAATTCGTTCTTTTTTCTTCTGCTAATGCGAAAATGATGTGGCTCAATTATCAATTACCAATTTTTAATCTATTTTGGAATCATACAATGTAACTGTTTGACAAATTATTTATCCCGTACAAAGAAAGAAGCCTTTTGAGTTACAATTGTACATGAAACGCCTTTTGAGTTACAATTGTACATTTTCATGCCTGTTCACACAAATCCCAAAATTATTGTTAAAAAAAAAAAAAAAAAAAAGAAGACAAAATAGTTTAATAATAGCTAATCCATAAAAATGGCATCATTGCAGTGTAAACTTGACTATTTACAACAGTTTAACTATATATATGCTATAAACCCAACTTGCGAGTGTTTACACCAGGTGAAAATAGTTAAATTGAATCAAAGTTTCGAGTACACTAACAAACAGTTCACTGCCAAAACAGAAGACAAATTCATCGATGCCCTACATTCCCTTGCCACGATTGTCTTCAAAGAATCATCTTGAAGACATAACAACTTCTACATATAATATGTACACAAGTATAGCTAGGGACAACCTTTTTCATAACTTGATGAGGTAGTAAGGTGTCAAGATGTGAGTGGTATAACATCAATTTCATATTGTTTACCACTGACATCACTTTTATTGTGTATCAATCACAACATATCACCTTAACAGTTGTGAAGATTTTTGTGTCACTAAACTTATTGATTCAGAAATTCAATACATGCTAGCTGCAATAATCATAACCTTTTATCTTGATTATTGTTACACATTTACAGTATGCATGAGACATGGTCATTGGCTTGATATTATCCTATTTTTATATCTCTCAAGATTTTTTTCTCCCATGAGTGCATCCAACGTTAGAGAAACGCAAAGAGCTCCACTCGTGTAGGGGGGCCACCAGCCATCTCACCGACCTCCATTGCCGATAACGGCAAATGAGGAGGTCTTTTTGTGTTTAGAGGGCAGTAGTTTTTCAACGTAAAGATTAGTCATGGGGGAAGTCTAGGGCTATATGACTTAAGGAGGGTGATAGGAATTCGAGATTCTTTCACCGGGTTGCAAACTCTCATCGGAATGCCAACACCATCGGTAAGCTTCTTATCAATGGTATTCCTTCCACTAATCAAGATGAGATACGAGACCATATCTCTCAATTTTATGAGCAGTTGTACAAGGAGAATGGGTCTAGAAGACCTATGATAGATGGCATTGAGTTTACAAGTATATCTGAAGAAGAAGCTGCCTGGCTTGATCGTCCTTTTGAGGAGAGTGAAATTGTTCATGTTGTGCAGGGTTGTAATGGAGACAAAGCTCCGGGCCTGGATGGGTTCTCCTTAGCTTTTTTCCAGCAATGCTGGGGTGTTGTTAGCAAGGACATGCTGGTTGTCTGCCACGAATTTCATGAGTATTGCTCTTTTGAAAGGAGTCTTAATGCTACGTTTATTTCTCTTATTCCCAAGAAGCACGGGGCGGATGAGATTAAAGATTTTAGACCCATCAGCTTAGTCGGGGGTATGTATAAGATTATTGCTAAGCTATTGGCGAATCGTCTAAGTGTGGTGTTGGGGAATATTATTTCTCCATCTCAGAATGCCTTTGTGAAGGGTAGGCAGATTTTGGATTCAGTGCTTATTGCTAATGAGTGCCTTGACTAGCTTAAAGCAAATGTCCCGAGTGTTTTATGCAAGCTGGATTTGGAAAAGGCCTACGATCATGTTAATTGAGAGTTTCTTCTATACTTGCTTCGGAGGTGTAGGTTCTCGGAAAAATGGAGGAGGTGGATTTATTTTTGTATTTCCTCAGTGCGTTTCTCCATCTTGGTTAATGGAAGCCCGTGTGGATTCTTTCCGAGCACTAGAGGGCTGTGTCAAGGGGACCCGTTGTCTCCTATGCTATTTGTGATTGTAATGGAGGCGTTTAGTAGACTGATCGACAAGGCTATTGGTGCAGGCATGATTTTCTGGATTTTCTGTGAGTAGGGATAACCATGATCCTTTGCTAATTTCGCATCTTTTATTTGCTGATGATACCCTTATCTTTTGTGAGGCCACTCCAGAACATTTGTCTCACTTGTGTTCACTTCTTCTCTGGTTTGAGGCTACTTCTAGGTTGCGAATCAACTTAGGTAAATCTGAATTGGTTCAGGTTGGTGAGGTGCCATTGTTAGAAGAGTTAGCGGATATTCTGGGGTGTAAGACGTCGAATCTTCCAATGAAATATTTGGGTCTACCTTTGGGGGCTTCCTTTAAATTGAAGAATATTTGGAATCCAATTGTGGAAAAATTGGAGCGTCGCTTGGCGGGGTGGAAGCGGTTGTATCTCTCAAAAGGTGGTCAGCTTACCTTGATAAAGAGTACTTTGTCCAATTTACCTACTTATTTTCTGTCTCCATTCCCTATTCCAATTGCTATGGCCAAGCGTATTGACAAAATCCAAAGAAATTTCTTATGAGGGAGTTCTGAGGAAGATGTTAAATTCCATTTGGTTAAATGGGACTTGATTTGTAGCCCTTATGTTAATGGCGGGTTGGCTATAAAGAATCTTAGAGTGTTCAATGTAGCCTTGCTAGGAAAATGGTTGTGGCGATATAGGTTAGAAAGAGAGGCTCTCTGGAGGAAGGTTATTAGGGAGAAGTACGGTTCTATGGAGAGGGGGTGGATGTCTAAAAATCCTAGGGGGTCGCATGGCGTGGGATTGTGGAAGTTTATTCGTGCTGGTTGGGATACTTTCTTTAGATTTGTGAAGTTCCAGGTGGAGGATGGGTCTCGTACTCGTTTATGGGATGATGTGTGGTGCCTTGATGTACCTCTAAAGGAAGCCTTTCCGGGTTTGTATCGCCTTGCTTGTATTAAAGATGTAACTGTGGCTGATTCTATTCTGTTTAGGGGGGCAACTGCTAATTGGGAGGTAAATTTTACTCGGACAATGCAGGACTGGGAGGTGGGGACCATTTCTGCCTTCCTGGAATTATTATATTCAACTACCATTAAAGAAATGAGGAGGATAGGATGTGTTGGAGGCCTTCTTTGACTAAAGGTTTTCATGTAAAGTCTTATTACAAAGTCCTTAGTTTTCATGGAGGTGGTCTCTTTCCTTGGAAAAGCATTTAGAAGGTTAAGGTCCCCCCAAGGGTTGCTTTCTTCTCTTGGACAGCCACTTTGGGGAAGATTTTAACAGCTGATAATTTACGTCGACGTGGCCTCACCCTGGTAAGTTGGTGCTGCCTGTGTAAGGCAGATGGGGAGTTCATGGATCACTTACTTCTCCATTGCGTGTATGCTAAGGAGCTGTGGGATATGATCTTTGTTTGGTTTGGGATCTCTTGGGTGATGCCGAGGAGGGTTCTAGAAATGTTTGACTGTTGGCATTGGAGTATGGGATGTCAGCAGAAGTTGGTGGTGTGGAAGATCATTCCTCATTGCATATTGTGGTGTTTATGGAGGGAGCGCAATGCGAGGACGTTTGAGGGCTGTGAACTCTCCATTGTTGGGCTGAAGCTTCAGTTCTATCATTCTTTATTTCATTGGTTGTCAGCTACAGGCTTGTTTAGTTTCTCCAATTGGTTGGATTTGATTGAATTTTGCTCTAATTGAGCCTCTTTGTATTCTTTTCTGAGTATACAGCCAGTATACTTGGTCTCTTTTAATAAAATTTTTTACTTATCAAAAAACAAAAAAACATACAAATTCTATGGCATATAGGGGTTGCATTTCATAGATTCTTCAATTATACATCTTTTTAGTTGTATGGTTACACCGATACTCTCTGGCTGAGGTATACATCTGAAGCTAACCTAAATTACACAAGTTGCAAGGCCTCTTCGCGTTTGATGTCGAACACTTTGATAAGGACATCCTCAACAACCTAGTCAAAATCCAAAAGGACACATGAATATATCGCGTCTATAGCCAGCATTAAAAATTCAGCATGGCAGATAATGGGCATTAACCTAGCTTATGCAAAGGATTGCCACAGTAAAAACATTCTTCAGACTGTAAGAAAATTACCTTATCTGGAGTAGAGGCACCAGATGTTACACCAATTGTTATGGGACCCTCTGGTAGCCAGTTTTCTTTCTCAACCAACTCCCCATGCTATTGCAAATTCACATTAAAAAAATTCAAAGACAAGTATTTAAAGGGGAAAAAAAATAAAGACAGGTAAACGGGAAAAGATTTGGAATTTAAGATCAGTTGAAATATTGAAATCTATGCATTCACACTCACGTTCAGCTTATATGCAATTTTGTTGCCAGGACCTACTCTCTGCTCACTGTCAATCCAGTACGAGGGAATTCCACGGTCCTCTGCAATCTCTTGTAGGTGCGAGGTGTTGCTTGAGTTCCACCCACCAATCACCAACATTAGATCTACCTTTTCCTCTACCAGCTTATACATCGCGTCTTGACGCTCCTGACAATGAAACATATTATTAAAATAGTTTTTTGGTCCACCATTGAATAGAACAGAAAGCCTGGACATAAACATAATGAGTAGCAACTTGCTCAATGCAGCTTTTCTTTTGGCTAATCTGCAAGTTTGTTACACTACACAAGGGCGTGTGAGTGGTAGATGGAGGGCTGCTAATGGGTGTTAGAAGAACATCTTCTATCTTCCTTGATTGTATTATAGTACAGCTAACGAGGATAATAAGAAGAAGATGGAGATTATACAAAGAAAGACTACATATTCTATAAAATGTAGAACAACACAATATTCTAATGGAAAAGCCAAACCATGAGACAAGGGGGGGAGAAAATTACTTGAGTAGCATCACAAATGGTATTGAAGCTTATGAAGTGCTCATTAACGTTTTCCACTCCATACTTGCGCATCATTGTCCTTTCTACTAATTTACCTGTCAAATGATTTTTTTTTAGGTAAATGGAAACCATATAAAAATAGCATAAGTAGTGACTTCTTGTAAAAATAGAAACTGAAATAGCATAACTACAAAACTAACCAATCTCTTCTGTTTCTCCCTTGAGCATTGTTGTCTGATTTGCAATGCCAAGCTTTAACAGGTCACTATCTGGATCAAACCCCTTTGAAACTGCATATTTAAATTTCTGCAGACAAGCCAATGATAATCACTAGAACTCTTCATTATACCAAAAATAGTAGGCATTAAAGCTAAAATCAGCAACAAAACTCTGCACCTCTAGAAACTCCTCTTTGGTTGAGCTAGATCCATTAAGTTCACCCCCAAGAATGTAGTCACACACATACATTGCCTGCACTCATTGAAAAGTTCATAGTCAAAACATATTTCTTAAACAAAAATGCATGTACAGTTGTACGCCAAAAACATTATAACCAAACAGAGTAAGGTATCAGCTGCATCTAGGACATACCTCTGTCATATTCTTGACAATAATATACTTCCCTGCAAAAGATGCAGTTGCTACAGTTTCCTCATGAGCATATTTACCATGAATGATTGAGGTGTAATCTCCTTTCTTGTGCTTCTCAACAGTATTCCAGACCTTCACACAAATTTATTAAGATATCATATGAATATTAAAAAGGAATACCGATTTTTAAAAAGGAAGAAAAAAAATCATGCATGACAAAACAAGAGGCTAATATCTGCAAAAGGTACCTTAGACACCCATGGGCAAGTTGTATCAACAATTTGTACATTTTTGTCACTCAAAGTCAACATCTCATCCACCGCAGCTCCGAATGCGGGCAAAACCACAACATCACCCTTATTAACAACTTCAAATTGTTTCTGCCCTTCCTCAATTGGAATATTCTGCACTTCCATCTCCTCCAAACGCTGTGATCAAGATTTAAGACTTCATTAGCAAAATCAATTAAAAATGAATACCATATAACCAGATGAGGAACTCATCAACATATTACACAATATCCAAACTTATGGAATCTCCAGAATTGTCTAGAGAAAGGATTATTCTCTAAAAAGTTATCTTATTATACAATAAGTAAACTCATCCCTAACATGATTAGCAGCTATATATTAAACACCAGTACTTTCAAGAAGCATCTAACCACAATTGTCTACTTTTTCCCTCAAAATCTAGCACCAGAAAACACCCAAAAACGCAACAAGAAACAAAAACTTAGCAAGTCCCTTCCAAATTCAAGTCATTATGAAGGTCGAGTAGAGAATGTAGAGACCTTATTAACAGTTGGGTTGTGAATAATCTCATTGGTGATCCAAATCTTCTCATCCGGAAACTGTTTCCTCGCTTCATAAGCAATCTGGACAGCCCGCTCAACGCCCCAACAAAAACCATACGCTTCCGCCAATTTCACAGTAACATTTCCCCATGTATACTCATTTCCATTCTCCTTCAAAGTCTTTATGATGTCACCTGAAATTTCCCACACAAAAATATTATCACACAAATCAAAACTCCCCAATCAAAGCAATGAATATGATCAGTACAACATCAACAAAACAATCACTTTTTTGTTCTGTGTTTAAAAGTTGAGATGTCAGTTTGTAATGCTTATGTAAAATTCCTAGTACTCTTAGCATCACTCAAAGAGCATAATTCACAGCAACATCCCTCAATGAAGGAAATCATAATTGAGATATAATATAAGCACAAGGTGAAAGCAATTAAAAATTTAAACTTTAAGTTGAAACCCATGTAGATTTAGTAGCTATCTATGAAATTCGCGCTAAAAATAACGAACTTTCTTTGTGAATCATTATCACTATATATGAAACACAATTAAAAAGAAAATTTCTTGATTGTTTTCTCGGGAACCAAACGGAGGCCAAAATTGAAACGCGTTAAAAGCAAAAAGCTGTATGGAGCTCAATTTGATTTGAACGAAGAGTGAGAGTGAGACTCACTGGTGTACTCGCGGTTCATGAGCTCCAGAGTCTCCTCCTTGTGACCGAACCCTTTCCGATTATAATTCTTGCTCCTCGTCAAGTTCTTCCTGAACACCTTCGCGTCGAAATCAGAGTCCACGGCCACCGACGACGAAGACGAAGAAGAAGAATCTCCGGTGCATCGCACTGAGAGAGGCTTCCGGAGACGGAGAGCTCCGGGTCCGGCGAGGCTCTCCGGCAAGAAGAGGTCTGTACGAGTGGGAATTCGACATAGCTGCAGAGAGATCGCCATGGTAGAGTAGAGAGAGAAAGAGAGAAAGAAATGTGCGCGCACGATAGTAGAGTGCTTGTTTAGGTGCGCATTATATCCAACGCCATATCCACCTCGTGTTCCATGGTTTTTTTTTTTTTTTGTGCTTCGTGTTTTGTATGTTTTTTGGCGTTTTGTGGAGTAGAATAGGTAGGATCGGATGCTTGATTTCTTATCAATCACATATTTAGGTACTGTGAAATTACCATGAAATACATGCTTTCTTCATACTAACAAATTATTATGAACGAAGATTACTAAATTGATAAAAAAAAAAAAAAATCCAACACATTTTCATTTCCTTTCCTTTTTAAACATCCAAGCAAGAGAAAGATGAATATTTATCGAGGGCTTTTTTATTTATTTTTTCTCATCTTGCCACGTATCATGTTTTGATTGGCTTGGCATTCGGAATTAAAAAGGTAGTTGAGTTATGAATTTCTTTATAGTTGGATGCTTTAAGAATACTATTGTTTTGTCCCATTATTACACCTTCAATCCCATTATTACACCTTCAATCTATAAGTAAAAATGTTTACCAATTCAATGCAAAGTAAGAAAAAGTATGATAATCTGTACAAAAGTATAATAGTAAGAAGCATATGAGTGAGTGATAGGAAGAGGAGGTGTAGCCAAGTTGGTACAATTCAAAGTGTGGAAATGGACTTGTTGAATTAGAGAGACTAGAGTATTGAAGCTTTTTTTTAGTGAAATGGGTATGAGAGTTTTGGTGTTTTTTGCATTCCACGTTAGTTGTTGCCTTCCCCCTTATTGCCCAAATTTTTATCTATGCATCTTTGTCTTTTTACCTAATGAGATGTCAAGTTCTCATTAGGCGTTTTTTTTTTCCCACATTTAGTCATGACTTTAGGAAAAGGTGAAGTGTTGCCTTTGGGAATATAAATTTTCTATTCCACTTTTTGTGTTCCACTTTATATTCTACCAATTACAACTCACCACATGTTTTTTTATTTTTTATTTTTATTTCCTTATAAAATAACAAAGATTTAAAATGGAAATAAATTAAACACAATCTGACACGTGGTATATTATAGTTGGTGGAGTATAAAATAGAACACAAAAAGTGGGGTAAATAATTTTCATTCTTGTCTTTGGATTGTTGAACCCAGTCCAATAGTGGCTCGTGGCTGCTGGTTTGAAGAGATAAAAAGGACTTTTGGGTAAAACTATAACATTTGTCTTTGTATCACCCCATGGTTTTATACTTGTGTTGTCAAGCATAACACATAGTAAACCATTATATGCAAGGTAAGATCGTGCACCATAACCTTCCATACTATTGCTCCTTACATTCTCTCGGATCTAGAGTAGGCTTGGGCTTTATAATGGAAAAATAAAACAGTGGGGTCAATATGGTATGTTGTTGTTTGGGGCTATCTAGTTCACGCCTTTAAGGAAAACAAACCCTTTAGAACATGCTAAATTTGCTAGATCATGAAAAAGATTTGATGATGACGGGTTCGTTAGATGGTGTTTTTAGGCAGTTTTGAGTTTTTACTCGTTCTGTCTGATATTCATGTGATCTTAAGTAACTAAGTCATCATTTAAGGGAACTGGACCCTTTAAAACATGCTAAATTTGTTAGATTGTGAAAATAAGCACTTATGGTGATTGGCTCATCGGACGACCTTCTTAACTCTTAGGTCAATCTTAAGTAATTGAGCCTTTGATAGTTGTTGGGCCTGAACACATGAAGTTTATTTGGTTGGGCTTATTATGTTTGGGCTATGAAAAATTTGGCCTCTAACAAAATTTAATTCATTTCATTTCCATTCCATTTTCCATCAATTGCATTCCATTATATTCTTTTATAAACTTCTAAACATAGTTTTAGACTTTTTGCCAAGATTTTAACAAACAAATGTGCATACCACAATATTTTATAACTTTTTTTTTTTTTTTTTTTTTTTTAATATTTGTCGATATAATTTGTTGTGATTAAGTAACATAAATTTTACTTAAATTTATTATTAATATTTATTTTGATTATACACCAATCATAATAGACCAAATCAAAAATTATGAAAAAGTTGTCTGAAGGAAATCACGTGACAAAGAACTAGACTTAGAATACCAATGTGTCACTTAGTGGTGTCCCCAAAAGAAATTGTAAATTTTGATATGGGGCAGTTACTTTTACATTCTTTCTTTTGTTAAGATCTCACTTCAATTAATTAATTTGGGCACAGAACGACATCCATCACTGAGCTTTATTGTTTTGTTAAGTGATTATTCTTGCACTCCACTTGTTTGATTAAAGTCTTGAATGAACAGGTCAACGCTCACTTGCTTTTAGTTCCTAGCATTAAGGGGACATCCTGAACGTAATCCCACTTTTAACTTGAAGAGAACTCCACTTAATAAGTAGAAAAGTGTTGGTCTCGAGAGTAAGTTATTTTTTTTCTAAATATGAAAATATTAATTAACCAAACGGAATACAAGAGAGATCTCTAAACCAAGCCTCTTTCAAGAAGACTAGGGAGATGATTAGGGAAATGGAAAACAAGGAGGTTTTGCGAGAGGACTGACTTGGCCAGCACATGGGCTACCGAGTTAGCCTCTCGCTTAACCCAACAAAAATTACAAGAAAAGAAATCTGCAGCTAAAACATGAATATCCTTACAAAGGGTAAGAATATTCCAATTACACTCGACATTAACCAAATTCAAAGTGTCCACACAGACCTTAGCATCACTCTCAACAATGATCTCAGCCAGATTCTCATTTTTAGCACGTTGTAAGGCCCATCGAATAATACATGCTTCAGCGAGAGTAGGTAGAGAGGTGAGGATCTCAAAAGCTTTGTCTTTGTCCCAATTCAACAAAGTAGCCTTCTGCTCTTTGGCTTCAATTTCATGATTGTTTTAGCTTAGAATTCCTGAGGCTTTATTCGTGCCTCGACTATTAGAATGTTGCAAACTAAAGGCAAGAGATTCTACTCCTAGTATTTGTTTTTAGTTAGGTTAAAAACTGATGTAATTAATGTTAAGTACCTTATTTACTAGGGCCTCGTCCTATTAAATTTGAAGAGGGAAGTGTTCAACAGGATAACTCAAGTGTTTTTGAACAATATCCTGATTTTGTTTTTCAAACGTTTATATGAGAATTAAAGGACATGGTTTTGAGCATTAATATCCTCAACACCCTAAGTTTGTAATGCCTTTTGAACTTTAATATAGATTCCCGTTTCCCTTCACAAAACATAAAATAAAATAAATCACGGGCTTGAAAAAAATAAAGTTGTACACACATGTACATACTACATACACACGTCCTTAATTATAAAAGTTTCTTTGAAAATAAAGTAAATTAAATGATTTCAGAAAGTTTTGTGAGGCCATGCAATGGATATATGGTTAAATACACCATTGGACAATTTGCATAAACTGAATACTAGATATTAAGAAATTGTGCTAGGTAACTAGAGGACAATGATTGACTTGATTTATTATTGTCACATGCATTGTATGTGATCACTTTATAATAAAAAATTCATTATTATAAACCTAAGTGCAATGCATATGACAAATTTTGTTAGCAAAATTGACAAAAAATATATTTAGAGGGGTCAATTTCACCAATTTAAAAATCCCAGGTGGTTATATTGCAAAATCAAAACCCCAGGGGGTCTGTTTGCAACTGAGCCAAACCCCAGGGGATGATTATGCATTTTAGCCTTAAAAGTATAAGATTTTCGATGCTAAATGCACCCTTCTACTATGATGAATCATTATTGTGGAAGTTTTCTATACTGGACAATATAGTCGATTGTTTTTGCAAGGCCATGTTTTGTGACAGCCCATTGAGCCTCTCTGAAACCTTCACCATAAACATGACTGGGAATTGTTTCTATGCGATTTTTGATATTTTGTATCAAGTTTCTTGCAAAATGACCAGATTCAGTAGCTTTAGATGAGGAACTAATTTCCTTGGATTCATACCGTTCCAACCATTTATAAGCCATTACTTGGCAAATACCTTCCTCAACTTTAGGTTCCAATCCTGAAACACCTATCAAGCAAAATATCTTTAACCGGATAATAGAAAGAAACTTATTTAGTAGTATGACATGCTAAAATTTTCCATTAAATATGACAAAAATATGAAATCATAACATGAGTCATTTTTCTTTTTTGAACAAACAATAGGAATAGATTACACACAATGAAATATAGACTATAATGTCACCATATTCACAAATCACAATGATATAAAAATCTATATATCAATTTACTAAGGACTCAGAAAGTTACCTTGAAGTCGTAACCATGCATGCATCATCTCGTGAGCCACTATTTCCCTAAAAACAATCCTGTATGTGACAAGGATTTAGGATCATATTTAACTGTTACTAAATTATTCACATCAAAAGAGATATGTTGTAGTAGAAGTTCACTATGAAGTCACTATTGCGTTTAAGCCAATGTTGGTAAAAATGTCAAGCGCACCTAAGCATACAAGCCTCTTAGAGCCTAAGTACAAAGCACAAGTGCACGCTTTATAGAAGCAAAACACATATTTTTTTAAATATAATATACAATAACCTCAAATAAAAAAAAGATACATAACATTTAATAAAATAAATAAATAAACTCAAAATAGTAATATATTTTGTCTATTGTCTAAAATGGACAAATGTAATTGCACAATGTTGGTAAGTTTAAATTTTACCTAAGTTATTTCAATTTAAAAAAAAAAAAAATAGTAAATTTGAAAACAATTATTAATGGAAAATATGATTAATAATCTAGTCCATACAAAGTTTAAACATAACATTTTATATAATTCTCTTGTACTTTTTAAAAATACATCTATGTGAAAGCTATGATTAAGTGACATATATAGTTAAATCAAAATATATAGAAAAAGCAAAAATAAAAAAGCACAAGAATAATAAATTATCCTTCTTCATGTCTGTTGATATGTAGAGGAAAATTTGTTGTTTTTTAGTGTAACACCTTAAGAATAGTGTTGTATAATAAATTAATAGTTCGAGTCATTTCCTTCAAGATCATGCAATTAATTTTAAGATTCATATTTATAAATAAACATGTGTTTAGTTATGTTTTTTGCTTCTTCAAAAACCGCTAAAAAATCTCATATTAGAAAACAAAATCATCATAAAGAGAAAAATAGAGAACACCATTTTAGAGAGACAATATTCGAAGCGGCTTAAGTAATGAGTAATGAGTAATAACCATAGGTGCATGTGATCAAAGAAGGAGATAAGATGGGAGAATACCTAGGCAAACCAAATAATACTGCTATTGTTATTTCGCCTCTGCTTTGCCAACGACCCTCTTTTGTCACTACAATGGAATTTCCTCTACGTGAAGAATTTGTAACCTATTATTCTCATCCAAGATGCATATTTGTCATTTTCTTTTTAGCAACAAATTAAATTTCTGATTTGTATAGTAAAAAAGAAATGAAGCTCCTTACGTGCATGATTTCTTGTTCTAGTCCAAACATGGTTAGCCCATAAATCATGGTAATTGGATTCTCAGGCTGTTCAAACAAATTATATGTTAGATAGGGAGCATATCAACTGCAATCTAATTAGGTACAATTACTGCAATATAAACTGCTTGGCCCAATTAAATATTACCATGTCAATTAAAATGACACATCAATTCTATCTCAAATCCACCTCTGCTATGTCGCTAACGGAAGCTGCTTCCGTTAAGCTCTCTAGTGGCTCTATGGACTACTTTTATAGAAGCTTGAGGATGTTCTTAGACACATGATCCTATAGAGTTTCCAGAACTGACAAATATTCCATTCACATTCAGAAGAAAAGGAGTAGCAGATGCAAAAAGTTATTATTTTGAAGAAAAAAAAAAAACTCTTTTTTCAACTTTCTTATCATTGAGGAATTTTGTCAAACATAACATGGGCACTAAGAATTTTGTCAAACAGAACTACAGCTATAGAATTCAAGTAATCCCATTTACAAGTCATTTTGCAATGCTTAAAAAAGCATTACTAAGTTATAGCAAAAAAAAAACAAAAACAAATATATAGGGATCTAACCAGTAAACAAAATACAAATCAAAATCCCAACACACAAAACCTATACAATTCCACTAAAATGAATTGTGCAGTTGGAAATCTTGAAGTGCAGATGCAAATGGATGTTGCCTTCCTTCTCTGGTCTTTATTTTCAGAGTCCTCATTGCAAAAGAGAAATCCAATGTTTATGCTTTGGAGATATCATAGATACGGTTGCTTCCAAAGCTTGAACTCAATGCAAGATTTGAAACCCAACTTTAGATCTGGTTGCTCGCTTCCGTTTCTGTGTTTTTGAGAGAGAGAGAGAGGCGTGAGGAAGAGAGGGGAAAAGAAATTCAGATTTCGGATTGAGCTTCAGATCTGGTTGCTTGCTTCCGTTTCTATGTTTCTGAGAGAGAGAGAGGCGTGAGGAAGAGAGGGGAAAAGAAATTGAGAATTTTTTTTAGACGGGAGAGCTTAACGGAAGCAGCTTCCGTTAGCAACATAGCAGAGGTGGATTTGAGATGGAACTGATGTGTCATTTTAATTGACGTGGTAATATTTAATTGGGTCAAGTAGTTTACATTGCAGTAATTGTACCTAATTAGATTACAGCTGATATGCTCCCGTTAGATATAATGCTATAATAAATAATCACACAGAAAAATTCATACTTCATGCTTGCTAACTAAATAAGTTATCATAACTCACTTACCTCTATCTCTATGGAAGTCCCTCCACTTCTTAGTCTCCTCATCTCCCCTTTATCGACCAAGTAAATAGGAAGTTCCTTTGGGATTTCCATGACTAATATTCCTTCGAAAAATTTACGGCATTCAAAAGAAACAGATTCACATTTCATAGCATCCAGGATTGATGTGGAATAACAATCTGGGCAAATATGCCGACCATCACCAAGGTGGACATAGTTAATATCTTTTGGCTACAACAAAGTGAAATTTCTATGTCAAATTTAATTAGCTAACAAGAAGACCCACAAAAAAAAAAAAAATTGTTATATTATGTTTAATTGTTAGGATTTTTAATTTTTACATGTTAATATTTATTTTCCAAGTTTTTCAAAATCAAAATTTCATTTATAATTCACAAGGATTTTTTATAGTTAGATAGAATCTTAAGTACAACATAGCTAAATCTATGTTATTTTTCGTTAAGATATATTCATAAAATGTTCAAATTGTAATCGCTTTAAATTATATCATGAATATCTTTACGTCTAAAATTTCAAGATTTGATCTAAAAATAATATTAAAATATGGAGCATGTTACGTAATTATTCCATTATTAAATTTAATTGTTTTACACAAACTTTTTTTTTTCTTTCTAGAATTAATTATTACATAAAGAATTTAAGATCTTATTATCATCTTTTATTATTTCTGAAAGGAAACATTAATATTCTTTGATTTTTTTTCTCTTTTAAATTAATATTCTTATACTTCTTTATTTTCCTTTTTTCTTCTATGCTTATTTTCCATCTAAAGATCTTTAACCTTAAAAGAGATTGATAAAATAGGAAAAAACAATTGATGAATTTGGAAGCATTAATAATTCATAAATAAATAGAAAAAAAAAATCATTAAAAAAAAAAAAATAAAAAAAACTACATATAGATATTTTAAAAATAATCCATGTGGGGCTAGGGGACAATTGCCCTCCCTTGAACTCCTGGCATATATTTAACATCCACTCTAGGAACCCTTATATAAAAGGATGTTATATAAAACATATTACATAAAATTCTTTTTTCGGACTCTGTCATTAGTTCCATCTTATAATATATTATTTTTTCATTATTTTCTTTGATAAATTCTCAAATATAGTGTTAAAAGTTAAATTTGAATCTTATTGACCATTGTTAATTCATTCGTAACGAGATTGGATTTTGAAACTCAATTAACATAGATTTGGATTCAAATTATGTAATTGAGAAATACCTTTATTCGCGTGCAACCACCACACACAGGTGTATTGTCATGGAAGTGGCCTTTACAAAATAATTGATTCCAAAATTCGTTCTTTCCATAGTCCGACCCATATGAGATGATCTGTCAAATGTCAAAACTGTTATGCGAATTACCATTATCAATAACCAAGTAAAACTCAAAGCATCCACCTTTTGATTATAAGGTAAACTTTTGAAAAATGTTACCTTATTTTTTAGGGATTAAAATGAAGGGAGAGGAGAAAGGATGACTTAAATATACTACTACATGCATTATGGAATAATCAGCCTACAATATGTTCCAAATGTTCCAAAGTAAATTGATTATTATTATTTTTTTGATCTTCTAAAAAATATCTTTCCATTTCGAAAAATCCAAAATTTAATTTATCAATCATTTATAAAAAAAAATGTTGTAAGAAATAGCAAGATTACGAAATGGAGTTATTATATAAATTAAAATCTTCTAGAAACGATACTAGCTTGAGAAGTGTTTACTTACTAAGTGCTCGTGGCAAACAACACAAAGTATTTGATTTTGACGAGTAGCACTCCTGATACTGGAATTGGATTTAGAACTAGGAGTAACACTCTTGGTACTGGAACCAAATCTATAGGTGGGAGTAGCACTCTTGGTACTGAAGCCAGATTTATAAATGGGAGTAACAATTTTTGTACTGGAACTGGATTTATAACCGGGAATAGCACTCCTTGTACTGGAACTGGATTTATAAATGGGAGTAACAATTCTGGTACTAGAACTGGATTTATAACCAGGAATAACACTCCTTGTACTGGAATCAGATTTATAAATGGGAGTAACAATTCTGGTACTGGAGCTGGATTTATAACCAGGAATAGCACTCCTTGTACTGGAATCGGATTTATAAATGAGAGTAACAATTCTGGTACTAGAATTGGATTTATAACTAGGAGTAGCACTCTTGGTACTAGAAGCAGATGTCGAATTAGAAGTAGCATTCTTGGTACTGGAGCTAGATATATAACTAAACATTCAAAGTATTATCAGTCTACTAGAAAGAAAAAAAAAAAAAAAAAAAAGTATTTTGACTATATTTATAAAAACAGAGTTTATCTTCAAACCAGTTTAGAAGAATCTTTATCCAATCCACTATGTGACGACTTATATGACTATACACGTGTACTTTTAGTCATCTATTGAATGAATTGCGTGACTTATTTAAATAATACATATGGATAGTCTTATGAATAATCACATGTATAGTGGTGGAGAAGGATTTTTTTAATTTAGTTTGGAGTGATCGAACTCTGTCCTTTATATGATCTCTTAACTTAATTTCAAAGTTATCAACAATTTGAGTTTAGGCTGTGTATGTTGAATAATAAGGCAGGTAATTCTTTACGTTGTCCATTTATATTGAATTTTATTATATCATACATATAAAATAATAATAATTATCAGCATACTATTAATTAATTTCCCTAAATCTTCTCAAAAATAAAAAATAAAAAATAATTTCCCTAAAGATCACCTCTCTCAATATTTGTTGTCCCAAGTCTCAAAAATATAGTGATAAGTATTTGCGAGTACTATTGGGATTCACATTCTAATTATAAGAAAAATGGATTGTGTAAATTCATATTGATATCACATTAATCTTGTTTTGAAACCTAGTGCTAGAGGACTCAATGATTATAGACTGAAACCACGAAAAGTAGAAATAAACCTCATCGTTTTCCTTTTTCTATTTTTCTCACGGCACGTCAAGATGCACTGCTTGCTTATATAAAGGAGAACAGTTTCCATCTTTATTGCTTCCTTCTTTTTTGGCTACCAGAGAGGGTGGGATTGGGTAAAATTATAAAGTGGGTATATTATTAACAGTAAAAATTATTTTCAAGTTTATATTAACAATTAAGGGCCTAATTTTATTTTATTTTATTTTTAAGGAAACAATAGAAAATGTTATTTCATGAACTATCTGAGTCTACAAAAAGAAAGAGAGAGAAAATAGGTGCACTCCTTTAATTAACTGCAGAAAGTTTGACTCGTCTTAAATGAGAGTTTGTTCGAATAAGGTCGCATCTTTTTTATAAGGTAAATTACAATACCCTCTCTCGAGGTATTGTAGAACAACAATAAACACGAAATTTGAGCTGAAATGATAGTCTCACTCTTCAGGTTTGACATAAAATCATCATTGGTCTTTTCATTATTAACCCCATAAATTTCCATATCCCAGTCATACCAGCTGAAAGATAAAGCCAAATACCAGATTTTACATCGTTGGTTTGCTTCCGGAAAATCCAAGCCTGCATTCAAGTTTCCTTCGTGAGTAATAAAATAGATAAAGAAATTCAAAGAGTTCAAAAAAAAAAAAAAAAGATTTGAGACTCGAAATTATTACTATTTCACTTAAAAAAAAACTTTTGAATGCAAAAAAATATTTGGAGGAAGAAGTCACTTAAAAGTAAGGAATTGATGCTTTTCCCTCTAAGCTTATTCACAAAATGCATGGAATTGTTGAAGCAACTAGCTCTGAAGCCAATGGTAATTGCAAACTTCGCCCAGGCGTACGTGGATGATGCATAAGGAAATATTTTAGAAATTCTCCCTCCCTGAATGCAATAAATCTAGCCTAGACTAACCATTTGTAAATGAGTTAGGAAGTTATTTTCCAGCTCGAAAGCATGGATGCAAATTTTCAGATCTATGTTGACAGAATATTCAGTGCTTAATTTGGGTACAAATCATTACAAAGAAAGAGAGGCTGATAGAGGGCCTAAGATGTTTTGAATTTTTGTTAAATACTCTTTAACATATTATGTTTATAAAGACTTGGGAGATGGAAGTGAAAATTGACACTAATTAAAAACATCCCCATGAAGGAAATCAAGAGTGCATGCATGGCCATGCAGAAGCGATCTCAAATTGAGGTACGCATGCTAATTAATTAGTTATCAAATTTGTAATAGCGTGATGTATAACAACTTCGTATCTATTGTAGGATCAATTCAATATTATGCTCCATCTCATGCGGCTTTGTGTGGGTGTGTCACATTATCACCCTCTGGTAAATGCTACAGATTACACATATCTCTATTACATGAATTATATCTACACCATTATTGGAATTAGATTGAACTTATATCGGAAATCAAAAGAAATTTTTTATTAAGAATAACGTGGTTTAATAATTAATGTCATTTAATGTTGAACTCAAGTTACTTTATTTTTTAATATAAACTCGTGTTCTTTTACTGTTCATGATTTCTTTTGGGTTTTGGGCTTTGTTTTGTCGGCTGCAACGATAGCCATTGATCATTTTTGGGTTGATATGAATTCCGAGCTTGACTATCACAAAAGAACTCAATCCCATTTACTTGACTTATATGTACATGTTTGGCATTAAGTTTGCTTGTTTGAGTTTTGTTTTGTTTTTTTGTTTTTGGTTTTTTACTTGGCAGATTTAATTGATTTTTTAATAAGAAAAATATCAGACATATAATGATAACATATATGACTTTCCACTTTCGTAGTTCAAATTATTTCTTTTATAGAATAATTCTTTTTTGATAATTCTTTTATAGAATAATTCTACTTCAACTTACTCTTCTAATTTTTATTGTCAAAATTATACTTTGCAATAAAATGAAAGATACTTTTCTAATGGATTCTTTGATTTTGCACATTAAAAAGAAAATTTCTGCGATATTTAGTACAAATTTAATCATAATTTTTTTTTTTTTTTTTTTTTTTTTTTTTTTTTTTTTTTTGTGATTTAAAAAAACGTCCAGTTTCATTTTGATAGATCACAAATGATTGAGTAGAAATGCATTAAGAAACAATCAATTTAAATATTTTATTTTGCTTATATTTTTAATTATTGAATGGATTTTAGTTGTTTTTTTACTAAAATATTGTTTTCGTCTCTAAAATTTGCATGAATTTTTTTTTCATCCTTAAACCTTGAAACCATATATATATATATATATTTTCCCATCCTGAAGGCTTAAACCATTAAAGCTATTAAACTAAAAACAAAAGGATTATTTTCCGTCCCAAAATTGTTGAAAGCAGCTCTTTAAAATTAAAGTGTAACATTTTCAATAATTAAAGTGTTAAGATCTAAATACAAGGTGGGTTTCAACTGGCTTAATGAAGGGTCAGCCCAATCTGCTTCTTATGCTTGGAGGGGTCTAGAAAGTGTTAAAGATCTATTATTGAGAGGTGCCTGCAGAAAGGTGGAGTTTGGAAATGAAATTCTTGTGTGAGAAGACCCTTGGGTCCCTGACCTACCTAATTTTAAACCCTAACCTAGGGAAGATCTTGAAGTAAGGCAAAGTATGGTGGTTTCCCAGCTTATGAACAAAGACAAATCATGATGGGATGTGGGTTTACTGAAGAATTTATTTAAGGAGGATACAGTCCAGGCTATTCTAAACATACCTCGATGGCAAATTCATAAATCTGATAGTTGAGTTTGGGTGAAGATCTCTAGTGGAGAATTATCTGTAAAATCAGCTTTTAAAGAAATTTCATAAGAGTCCCATGCATCCCGTGCTATTCCTGTCCTGGGTAGGATTTGGAAAACTCAATTGCATGAGCGTCTAAAATTACTTCTATGGAGAGTAGCGGCTGGTTTGCTCCCAACAAAAGACTCCCTAGTAAAGTTTGTTGTTTCTTTAAACCCAACTTGTGTTCTATGTGAGAAGATGGATGAGTCTATTGTGCACCTCCTTTGGAATTGTGATTTGGCTAGAGCCATTTGGTTTGGAAGTGCTTGGTCTATTCATACTGACTGTATTCCAATTCATAATCCTGCTCAAATTGTTCAAAATCTTATATCTCCTCCCCCAGAGTTTCAGATTAATTGGGATCTTTGTGAAGAGTTCCTTCTCACAGGGGCTATTATCATTGATCAGTTATGGAAGTATAGGAACTCTAGAGTTCATGAGGGGTCCACGCTGTGTGCAAAAAAAATTCAAAGGAATGTGTCAGTATTGGTATTTGAGCATTGAGGTTAGAGACTGATCCAGGTGGATCTCCCTCACACAAAGATAATTTCCCCTTGGTTGGTACCTCTTCCTGGGACTTTGAAATTCAATTGTGATGCGGTTGTTGGCTTGTCTTTTTCTTCTATTACAGTGGTTGCTAGAGATTGGAGAGGGAAAGTGGCGTTAGCCTTGTCAAAAAAAGTCAACACCACAATCCCTCTCCAAGCTGAAGCAGAAGCCATTTTTTGGGCCACTTCCATTGCTGCGGATCAGAGGTTGAATCGGGTTTGCTTCAAGAGCAACTTTAAGACATGTATGGATTGTCTCTCTTCCCCCAGATCAGATAGCCATTGGCGTATCTCTAGTTTTATGTCTCAGGTTTGTTCTTTAACTTCTTCTCATCCTTCCTGGTCCTTTAAATGGGTGTGTAGGGAGATCAATTCAGCTCCAGATGCCTTAGCTAGTTGGTCTCTTAGTTGTTATTCTTGGGGTCTTTTTAATTTTTGCAATAGTCCTGCCTGTTTTGTTCAAGCTTGTATGCAGGACTGTTCTAATGCCTTTATTAATTGTTTTGTTTTTGGTTGGTTCTTTTATAATATTTTCTTTCATTAAAAAAAAAAAAAGATCATGAAAATCATAATTTGATGATGATGGGTCCGTTAGATGGTGTTTTTAGGAAATTTTTAGTTTTTACTCGTTCTATCTAACCTTCATATGCTCTTAAGTAACTAAGCCATCCTTTAAGGGAAATGGATCCTTTAAAACCCACTAAATTTGTTAGATTGTGAAAATAAGCACTTATAATGATGGGTTCATCAGACGACCTTCTTAACTCTTGGTCCAATCTTAAGTAATTGAGTTTTTGATAGTTGTTGGGCCGAACACATGAAGTTTATTTTGTTGGGATTATTATGTTTGGGCTATGAAAAATTTAGCTCTAACAAAATTTAATTCATTTCATTTCCATTCCATTTTCCATCAATTTAATTCCATTCTATTCTTTTATAAACTTCTAAACATAGGGTTAGACTTTTTGCCTAGATTTTAACAAGCAAATGAGCATCTTTTGCCTTTTGGAGAAAAAAAAAAAAAAAAAAAAAAACACTGGCACAATATTTTATAACTTTTTTATTTTATTTTATTTTTTTTTAATATTTGTCGATATAATTTGTTGTGAATTAGAGTAACATAAGTTTTACTTAAATTTTTATTAATATTATTTTTATTATACACCAATCATAATAGACCATAACAACAATTATGAAAATGTTGTCCGAAGGAAATCACATGACAAAGAACTAGACTTAGAATACCAATGTGTCACTTAGTGGTGTCCCCAAAAGATATTGTAAATTTTGATATGAGGCAGTTACTTTTACATTCTTTCTTTAATTAAGATCTCACTTTAATTAATTAATTTGGGCACAGAACGACATCCATCACTGAACTTAATTATTTTGGCTAAGTGATGATCCTTGCACTCCACTTGTTTGATGAAAGTCTTGAATGAACACGTCAACGCTCACTTGCTTTTAGTTCCTAGCATTAAGGGGACATCCTGAACGTAATCTCACTTTTAACTTGAAGAGAGCCCCACTTAATAAGTAGAAAAGTGTTGGTCTCGAGAGTAGGTAGAGAGGTGAGGATCTCAAAAGCTTTGTCTTTGTCCCAATTCAACAAACTAGCCTTTTGCTCTTTGGCTTCAATTTATTGTTTTAGCTTAGAATTCCTGAGGCTTTATTCGAGCCTCGACAATTAGAATGTTGCAAACTAAAGACAAGAGATACTACTCCTAATATTTGTATTTAGCTAAGTTAAAAAATGATGTAATTAATGTTAATTACCTTATTTACTAGGGCCTCGTCCCATTAAATTTGAAGAGGGAAGGGTTCAACAGGATAACATCAGTGTTTTTGAAAAATATCCTAATTTTGTTTTTCAAACGTTTATATGAGAATTAAAGACATGGTTTTGAGCATTAATATCCTCAACCCCCTAACTTTGTAATGCCTTTTGAACTTTAATATAGATTCCCGTTTCCCTTCACAAAACATAAAATAAAATAAATCACGGGACAAAAATAAAGTTGTATACTCATATACATACAACACGTCCTTATAAAGTTTCTTTGAATATAAAGTAAATTAAATGATTTCAGAAAGTTTTGTGAGGCCATGCAATGGATATATGATTAAATACGTACACCATTGGACAATTTGCATAAACCGAATACTAGATATTAAGAAATTGTGCTAGGTAACTAGAGGACAATGATTGACTTGATTTATTATTAAAAGTATAAGATTTTCAATGCTAAATGCACCCTTCTACTATGATGAATCATTATTGTGGAAGTTTTCTATACTGGACAATATAGTCGATTGTTCTTGCAAGGCCATGTTTTGTGACAGCCCATTGAGCCTCTCTGAAACCTTCACGATAAACATAACAGGGAATTGTTTCTATGTGATTTTTGACATATTGTATCAAGTTTCTTGCAAAATGACCAGATTCAGTAGCTTTAGACGAGGAACTAATTTCCTTGGATTCATACCGTTCCAACCATTTATAAGCCATTACTTGGCAAATACCTTCCTCAACTTTAGGTTCCAATCCTGAAACACCTATCAAGCAAAATATCTTTAACCGGATAATAGAAAGAAACTTATTTAGTAGTATGAAATGCTAAAATTTTCCATTAAATATGACAAAAATATGAAATCATAACATCAGTCATTTTTCTTTTTTGAACAAACAATAGGAATAGATTACACACAATGAAATATAGACTATAATGTCACCATATTCACAAATCACAATGATATAAAAATCTATATATCAATTTACTAAGGACTCAGAAAGTTACCTTGAAGTCGTAACCATGCATGCATCATCTCGTGAGCCACTATTTCCCTAAAAACAATCCTATATGTGACAAGGATTTAGGATCATATTTAACTGTTACTAAATTATTCACATCAAAAGAGATATGTTGTAGTAGAAGTTCACTATGAAGTCACTATTGCGTTTAAGCCAATGCTGGTAAAAATGTCAAGCGCACCTAAGCATACAAGCCTCTTAGAGCCTAAGTACAAAGCACAAGTGCACGCTTTATAGAAGCAAAACACATATTTTTTTAAATATAATATACAATAACCTCAAATAAAAAAAAAGATACATAACATTTAATAAAATAAATAAATAAACTCAAAATAGTAATATATTTTGTCTATTAGGCTAAAATGGACAAATGTAATTGCACAATGTTGGTAAGTTTAAATTTTACCTAAGTTATTTCAATTTAAAAAATAAGTAAATTTGAAAACAATTATTAATGGAAAATATGATTAATAATCTAGTCATACAAAGTTTAAACATAACATTTTATATAATTCTCTTGTACTTTTTAAAAATACATCTATGTGAAAGCTATGATTAAGTGACATATATAGTTAAATCAAAATATATAGAAAAAGCAAAAATAAAAAAGCACAAGAATAATAAATTATCCTTCTTCATGTCTGTTGATATGTAGAGGAAAATTTGTTGTTTTTTAGTGTAACACCTTAAGAATAGTGTTGTATAATAAATTAATAGTTCGAGTCATTTCCTTCAAGATCATGCAATTAATTTTAAGATTCATATTTATAAATAAACATGTGCTTAGGTATGTTTTTTGCTTCTTCAAAAACCGCTAAAAAATGTGCTTCATAATCTCATATTAGAAAACAAAAGCATCATAAAGAGAAAAATAGAGAACACCATTTTAGAGAGACAATATTCCAAGCGGCTTAAGTAATGAGTAATAAGTAATACCCATAGGTGCATGTGATCAAAGAAGGAGATAAGATGGGAGAATACCTAGGCAAACCAAATAATACTGCTATTGTTATTTCGTCTCTTCCGTGCCGACGAACCTCTTTTCTCACTACAATGGAATTTCCTCTACGTGAAGAATTTGTAACCTATTATTCTCATCCAAAATGCATATTTGTCATTTTCTTTTTAGCAACAAATTAAATTTCTGATTTGTATAGTAAAAAAGAAATGAAGCTCCTTACGTGCATGATTTCTTGTTCTAGTCCAAACATGGTTAGCCCATAAATCATGGTAATTGGATTCTCAGGCTGT
Organism: Fagus sylvatica; assembly: GCA_907173295.1. Classification (NCBI taxonomy): domain Eukaryota; kingdom Viridiplantae; phylum Streptophyta; class Magnoliopsida; order Fagales; family Fagaceae; genus Fagus; species Fagus sylvatica. The sequence goes on from OU015763.1 coordinate 14,614,653, forward strand.
TCAAACAAATTATATGTTAGATATAATGCTATAATAAATAATCACACAGAAAAATTCATACTTCATGCTTGCTAACTAAATAAGTTATCATAACTCACTTACCTCTATCTCTATGGAAGTCCCTCCACTTCTTAGTCTCCTCATCTCCCCTTTATCGACCAAGTAAATAGGAAGTTCCTTTGGGATTTCCATGACTAATATTCCTTCGAAAAATTTACGGCATTCAAAAGAAACAGATTCACATTTCATAGCATCCAGGATTGATGTGGAATAACAATCTGGGCAAATATGCCGACCATCACCAAGGTGGACATAGTTAATATCTTTTGGCTACAACAAAGTGAAATTTCTATGTCAAATTTAATTAGCTAACAAGAAGACCCACAAAAAAAATAATTTGTTATATTATGTTTAATTGTTAGGATTTTTAATTTTTACATGTTAATATTTATTTTCGAAGTTTTTCAAAATCAAAATTTCATTTATAATTCACTAGGATTTTTTATAGTTAGATAGAATCTTTAGTACAACTTAGCTGAATCTATGTTATTTTTTGTTAAGATATATTTATTAAAATTTTCAAATTGTAATCACTTTAAATTATATTATGAATATCTTTACGTCTAAAATTTCAAAATTTGATATAAAATAATATTAAAATATGGAGCATGTTACGTAATTATTCCATTATTAAATTTAATTGTTTTACACAAACTTTTTTTTTTCTTTCTAGAATTAATTATTACATAAAGAATTTAAGATCTTATTATCATCTTTTATTATTTCTGAAAGGAAACATTAATATTCTTTGATTTTTTTTCTCTTTTAAATTAATATTCTTATACTTCTTTATTTTCCTTTTTTCTTCTATGCTTATTTTCCATCTAAAGATCTTTAACCTTAAAAGAGATTGATAAAATAGGAAAAAACAATTGATGAATTTGGAAGCATTAATAATTCATAAATAAATAGAAAAAAAAAATCATTTAAGAAAAAAACAAAATAAAAAAAACTACATATAGATATTTTAAAAATAATCCATGTGGGGTTAGTGGACAATTGCTCTCCCTTGAACCCTAGGCCTACATTTACCGTCCACCCTAGAAACCCCCATACCCCCGTAAAAGGATGTTATATGAAACATATTACATAAAATTCTTTTTTCGGACTCTGTCATTAGTTCCATCTTATAATATATTATTTTTTCATTATTTTCTTTGATAAATTCTCAAATATAGTGTTAAAAGTTAAATTTGAATCTTATTGACCATTTTTAATTCATTCGTAAGGAGACTGGATTTTGAAACTCAATTAACATAGATTTGGATTCAAATTATGTAATTGAGAAATACCTTTATTCGCATGCAACCACAACACATAGGTGTATTGTCATAGAAGTGGCCTTTACAAAAGAATTGATTCCAAAATTCGTTCTTAACATAGTCCGACCCATATGAGTTGATCTGTCAAATGTCAAAACTGTTATGCAAATTACCATTATCAATAATCAAGTAAAACTCAAAGCATCCACCTTTTGATTGAAAGGTAAACTTTTGAAAAATGTTACCTTATTGTTTAAGGGATTAAAATGAAGGGAGAGGAGAAAGGATGACTTAAATATACTACTACATGCATTATGGAATAATCAGCCTACAATATGTTCCAAATGTTACAAAGTATATTGATTATTATTATTTTTTTGATCTTCTAAAAAATATCTTTCCATTTCGAAAATATCCAAAATTTAATTTATCAATCATTTATAAAAAAAAAAATGTTGTAAGAAATAGCAAGATTACAAAATGGAGTTATTATATAAATTAAAATCTTCTAGAAACGATACTAGCTTGAGAAGTGTTTACTTACTAAGTGCTTGTGGCAAACAACACAAAGTATTTGATTTTGACGAGTAGCACTCCTGATACTGGAATTGGATTTAGAACTAGGAGTAACACTCTTGGTACTGGAACTAGATCTATAGGTGGGAGTAGCACTCTTGGTACTGAAGCCAGATTTATAAATGTGAGTAACAATTTTCGTACTGGAACTGGATTTATAACTGGGAATAGCATTCCTTGTACTGGAATTAGATTTATAACTTGGAGTAGCACTCTTGATACTGGAGCCAGGTTTATAGTTAGGAGTAAAAATTTTAGTAATCATATACTTCAAAAACATATTCAATTAATCAAATTAAACAAGACAACATTGAAAAAAGGGAAGTGAAAATGATGATCAAATTTACCTGCACTGTTCCTCGTCGTTGCTTTTGTAAGATGATCCATAATCTAATGAAAAAATATAGTGATAAGTATTTGCGAGTACTATTGGGATTCACATTCTAATTATAAGAAAAATGGATTGTGTAAATTCATATTGATATCACATTAATCTTGTTTTGAAACCTAGAGCTAGAGGACTCAATGATTATAGACTGAAACCACAAAAATTAGAAATAAACCTCATTTTTTTCCTTTTTCTATTTTTCTCGCGGCACGTCAAGATGCACTGCTTGCTTATATAAAGAAGAACATTTTCCATCTTTATTGCTTCCTTCTTTTTTGGCTATGGAGAGGGTGGGATTGGGTAAAACTATAAAATGGGTATATTATTAACAGTAAAAATTATTTTCAAGTTTGTATTAACAATTAAGGGCCTAAGTTTATTTTATTTTAAATTTTAAGGAAATGATAGAAAATGTTATTTCATGAACTATCGGACTCTACAAAAAGAGAGAAAAAAGAGGTGCACTCCTTTAATTAACCACACAAGGTTTGACTCGTCTTAAATGAGAGTTTGTTTGAATAGGGTTGCATTTTTTTTTTTATAAGGTAAATTACACTACTCTCTCTCAAGGTATTGTAAAACAACAATAAATCCGAAACTTGAAGAGCTGAAATGACAGTCCCACCCTTCAAGTTTGACATAAAACTATCATAGGGTCTTTCCATTACTAATCCCATAAATTTCCATATCCCAGTCATGCCAGCTAAAAGATAAGGCCAAATACCAGATTTTGCATGTTTGATCTTCTTCCCGAAAATCCAAGCCTGCATTCAAGTTTCCTTCATGAGTAATAAAATAGATAAAAAGAAATTCAAAGAGTTCAAAAAAAAAAAAAAAAAAAGAAAAAAAAAAAGAAGAGATTTGAGACTCGAAATTATTACCATTTCACTTATAAAAAAACTTTTGAATGCAAAAAAAATATTTGGAGGAAGAAGTCACTTAAAAGTAAGGAATTGATGCTTTTCCCTCTAAACTTATTCACAAAATGCATGGAATTGTTGAAGCAACTAGCTCTGAAGCCAATGGTAATTGCAAACTTCTCTCAGGCGTACGTGGATGATGCATAAGGAAATATTTTAGAAATTCTCCCTCCCTGAATGCAATAAATCTAGCCTAGATTAACCATTTGCAAATGAGTTAAGAAGTTATTTTCCAGCTCGAAAGCATGGATGCAAATTTTCAGATCCATGTTGACAGAATATTCAGTGCTTAATTTGGGTACAAATCATTACAAAGAAAGAGAGGCTGATAGAGGGCCTAAGATGTTTTGAATTTTTGTTAAATACTCTTTAACATATTATGTTTATAAAGACTTGGGAGATGGAAGTGAAAATTGACACTAATTGTGGGGTGTGATATTATATTAGGGCAAAAGCCCAATCCATTGTATTTTTGAGATCCATTTAAGTTAGGCCTAATTATTTGTATGTCTTTTTCCCTATTTCCCATGTAGCCTATATAAGGGCCTCCCCATTTTATTGAAAGGGATGCCAATAATGAGTAAGAAAAGATAAGGTGGATGTAGGTCCCATGGCCAACCACGGTAAATCTGGTGTCATTTTTCCATTTTGTTCCCAACCACGCCAAAGCCCAAACATGTGGTTCCAACCCTAGAAATAAATTGGAGGAGCATTTTGACCTCCTCCATAATTAAAAACGTCCCCAGATGGAAATAAGAGTGCATGCATGCCATGCAGAAGCGATCTAAATTGAGTACGCATGCTATTAATTAGTTATCAAATTTGTAATAGCGTGATGTATAACAACTTCGTATCTATTGTAGGATCAATTCAATATTATGCTCCATCTCATGCGGCTTTGTGTGGGTGTGTCACATTATCACCCTCTGGTAAATGCTACATTACACATATCTCTATTACATGATTATATCTACACCATATTGGAATTAGATTGAACTTATATCGGAAATAAAAGAAAATTTTGATTAAGAATAACGTGGTTTATAATTAATGAATTATATCAAGTACACCATTATTGGAATTAGATTGAACTTATATCGGAAATCAAAAGAAATTTTTTATTAAGAATTAACTTTTGAATAATTGTTTATCGGATAATTATTTAACGTTTTAATTAATGTCATTTAATGTTGAACTCAAGTTACTTTATTGTTGAATATAAACTCGTGTTCTTTTTAATGTTTATGATATATTTCTTTTGGGTTTTGGGCTTTGTTTTGTCGGCTGCAACGATAGCCATTGATCATTTTTGGGTTGATATGAATTCCGAGCTTGACTATCACAAAATCCCATTAACTTGACTTATATGTACATGTTTGGCATTAAGTTTCCTTGTTTGAAGTTTAGGATCAACGGTTAAAAGTTTTAGACTTTAGGTTTTGAGTAATGTCGTGTTGTCTGATTCGCCTAAAATGATTGTTTGAATGGTTTTTTTTTTTTACATGATGGAACTAATTGGCTTTTAGTAATTGGTTCTTTTACATGGTAAAACTAATGATAATATATATGACTTTCACCTTTCGTAGTTCACACTATTTCTTTTATAGAATAATTGTTTTTTCTTTTATCGAATAATTGTACTTCTACTTACTCTTCCAATTTTTATCACAATTTTTACTATCAAAATTATTATTTGCAATAAAATGAAAGATACTTTTCTAATGGATTCTTTGATTTTGCACATTAAAAAGACAATTTCAACGATATTTAGTACAAAATTAATCATAACTTTTTTTTGCCATTTTTTTAAAAAAAAAAAGTCCAGTTCAATTTTGATAAATCACAAATAATTGAGTAGAAACTAGAAACACATTAAGAAACAGTCAATTTATATATTTTTTATTTGCTTATATATATATAATTTATATTGAATGGATATATATAATATATATATATTTATTGTTTTGGTATATATATATTTTTGGTTGCTAAAATATTATTTTCATCTCTAAAGTTTGTATGAATTTCTTTTTTCATCCTTCAACTTTGAAATTTTTTTTTTTTTTTTTCATCCTTAAGGCTTAAACCATTAAAGCTATATTTAAACTAAAAACAAAAAGGGGTATTTTTCGTCCCAAAATTGTTGAAAGAAGCTTTTAAAATTAAAGTGTAACATTATCAATAGTTTAAGGAAAAAAAAAAAAACTTTTAAAGTTTAGAATGAAAAACAAAATTCATGCAAACTTTAGAGACTAAACAATATTTTAGCCTTATTTATTGTGTCCATTCAATTTAGAAGGATTTAGGAGCTCATTTTCGTCCTGAAATTTCTTAATTTATTATATATATATATAATATATATTATATATATATATATAATATATATAATAAATATATAAATCATAGGTCATCTCTTTGAGTGACACGTGACCATCCATGTAAAGTAAACCCAATAAAAATTACCAAATGATTTTGGGTTGGATATTCCATCTTTAATATCGACCCGATTCAATTTGGAGTTTCTTGTTTGTTTGTTTGTTCTTTAAAAAATTTGTTTAGTTTGGCTCCAAAATAATGTTGTCAATTATATTATTGTATTGTACCAACCGATATGAACAATATTTATCAAACTAATATAAATTACCTATACTCTTCCAAGTATCGGATTGTATCAGGCGTATCGAGAAATATCAATCATTTTAGCCGATCATTCATTTCTTTTTATTTTAAGTGTGTTGCTGTAAATCTTTTTTTTTTTCTTGAACAGAAAAGATTTTATTCAACAACACAAAGGCTAAATTACAACATACAAACACAAGTTAACAGAGAAGAACACAAAACACCAAACATGGAGTCAAATATACAAACACAGAAACCAACAACAAATATACAACAAACAAACCACAACAAGCAACAAAACAAAACAAAGATCTAGAAGATCATCATATAGATAGCAAGACAACAACTTCAGAAGTTCAATAGTTGGAATGGAGACAAGATCCCACCCGAGCAAACAGTAAGACGAATCAGTTCCATGGCAAACGAAGGCCATTCGATTCTGAAGGGGCTCCTCAAAAGGAGTTGATAGATTTACCCCCAAATCTTCAAGGGGGTAACCAAGAAAATCTCGAACTGGGAGGAATCCTCACTGCCTACCAAACCTCCGCGATTGTTGAAGAACTCGTCGTGAACAAGAGACCCACATAGATCTAGAGAAAAACCACCAAGGACACCAACACACAAATGGAGACGATCCACATAGATGACGAATCACCCACGAGAATCGTCATAAACAACCCACAAAGGGCAGCAAAAGTACCCACACAGGATAGAGAAAAACCCACAAAAAGGGGCAAAAAGAACCCACATGGGATAGAAGCAAAATGGAGGAGGAAGAAAGCATGGGCGCACGATGGCGAGAGACGCTAATCGTGCGCCCCAAGCAAAGGAAAGGTTCTTTTCTCTAGGGTTTTGTTTTTTTTAGAGAGAGAGAGAGAGGTTCTAGGAGTTTTAAAATAGAGGAATAAAATGGAATGGAATGTAAGTAACAGTAATATTAGAATGAATGGAAATGAATCATTTTATAACAACATTACTATAATACCCTTTATTTTTATAAAATGTAGGATTAATCTATAGAATAATACATAAATTACCACACCATATATGACACCTTTTTTATTTATAGAAATACCATAGGAGTATTTCTATTTTTCTGGCCCTCTAACAAAGCTGGACCTTAATTATAAACATACAAAATCTAAGCAATATAAATTAAAATATAATCCCAATAAATGGAAATTAAATTCATTGACAAAATCATTTAAAGGTCACGTTAAAATTTAATTGATTTTTCAAAAATACTTCTTAGTCAAGGGTGAGAAGGGATTGTTGGGCTAGAATATAGATTTGCTAGGGGTTAAGAGGATGGCACTAGGGGTTAAGAGGATGGCACCTTGTGTGGGACCTATCATATCCACATGGAGTGGAGTGAGTGTGCCACAACTGCCTAGCTTAAAAGGGAAAAACCAGAAGATAGAATAAAGTTTCTTTCTCCACAATTTTTGAAAGACATTCCCTAGCAATGGAGAGTTGCTCCCTACAATCACCAACTGTAACAACTGTACCATCGTCCCCATCCCTAAGTGGGTTCATTGAAAAACCTTTTGTTCATGGCCAGGTCATCAAATTTCCCAATTCAAAGAGATACCCACATGCCAGAAAGCTCAAATTTTTTAATACCAGAGCTCAAGCTTCAGGTACATAGTTACATTCCACTCACTTGTGAAATGGGTTTGTTTTAATTTCACACTTTTTTTGGTGGGGTCTTTATTTATCTTTTATAGTGATTTTGTATCTCCCTCTGTCATTAACAAATGAGCTTCCTTGCTATTCAACAAGTTGTCATAAAATGAATAATTTGGCAATCATCTTTCACCTCTTGCATTAGTTACCTGTGTGTGGTACTTCTCAATCAACCCCTATAAAGTTGTTTCCAGTGATCCAGTTAGTTCTGCAGACAAATGTGCAAGATAACATAGATTATATTGGTGGTGGAGTGGGTAGGAAATTTAATGGTAGTTGAGCATTATGTTAAGTCATGTTACAGGGAGCAATAACCTGTATACATTCTGCTAAGATGCAGAAGAATGGTAATATTTTTGAAATACTTAACTTGACCACTGGGTAGGGTGTTTCTAAATCATGTCAATGAAGGAGGAACTAATGTAATTTCCCTTAAAAAAGTAAGAACAAAAAAAAAACTCTTAATATGGTGTGTGTAAACATATATATGCAATGTGCAGATTCAATGATCTAGTCCATGCGAAAGTTTGCTTCTTTTTGTGTGTGTGTAAAGAAATGAAAAGAATAGAAGATTTGCTTATTTGTTACTTCAATTTATACCATTGGAAGTTTAAGCAATAGTCATCTGTAAATATGCACTGGTCAACAGACAATTATGCGTTTGTGTTGCTGACCTAGATACATACTTGATATGTGTTCGTGTTGTGCACAAATGCAAACTGTTGAATGAACTGGTAGAGTTGTATGTGAAGTATAAGTGATGTAGATCGAGCTGCTGCTAGTTCCTGTAACAATATTACTTGCAGTTATGTCTTTAACCTACATATGAAAGATAAATCTTTTCCATTTCTTTTAATCCTCCCTTATTTGGGATGTGGAGATGTGCCGAAACATATTTATTTTTATATATCATCCCTTCCTATGTGTAATTCTTGTCTATGGATTTCTACTAGTCGCAACAAAAGTCCAGTCAGAGGCAGTTGAAGCAATTCCAAAGAAAGAAGATTTGAAAGATGAGAATCTTGTATTTGTTGCTGGTGCTACTGGTAGAGTTGGCTCACGCACAGTGAGGTTATTTCTGCTTCGAACTTCACTTTTAAGTAAAATTATCTTTTAACTTAATGCCTGGTTTCAAAAATTGTTAAGCTGTCGTAATCTTCTTCAGGGAGCTTTTGAAACTTGGGTTCCAAGTCAGAGCTGGTGTGAGGAGTGCTGAGAGAGCAGAAGCACTTGTGCAAGTACAAGTTTGATTGTTAATTAGATTATTCTACTACCTTTTTCTCTCAAATATATTGGTAATGAGAAAATCATAACTTATTGCAGAGTGTTAAACAAATGAAGCTAGATGTTGAAAATGGAAGTGAAGGAACTCAGCGTAAGAAAATAAAGCTTAAAAATTCGCTTTCATGAGTTCATCTCTGTGTGGCTGCTATTAACTTTTTGAAACTTGGTTTTGATATGAAAAATCGCCATTTAACAAGATATGCTCTTATAGTAAATAACAGGTTGTTTTTGGTCTTTAGCCCAGCTGTAGAAAAGCTTGAACTTGTGGAATGTGACTTAGAGAAACAAGGTCAGATTGGACCAGCATTAGGCAATGCATCAGTAGTCATATGCTGCATTGGCGCCAGTGAGAAGGAGGTCTTTGATATCACCGGACCATATCGAATTGACTACCTGGCTACCAAAAACCTTATTGATGCAGGTGAATAAAGATGCTACTGATTATAGCTTTGCATGAGTTAAGTACTTTGGGCTAACACCCACCATGGTTTCATATTTTGCAAGATCCGGCTGAAATTTCACAATATATCACTCTGTAATCCCTAAAAGAAATTTATAGAAGAAAAAAATGGCCTAGAAGTACTTGAATTACAGGATTTTCTAAATAAATTATATGTATGTTTATATATTTATATATACACATATACATACATAGATACATTTGTATATGGATGCATACATGTATATGTATGTGTTTGCTTAAAAAGTGTAAGTGAAAATTTCATATTTTCCAAGGCTAAACTAAATCTATGGGGAAGTTTCTTGATTCAATTTCTGTTTTGGACTTTTTAACATGGTAAGTTTAATTAGAGATCACTCCTTTCATGTAAGATTGTATAAAGTTAAATGAAAATATCTCATACAGTATTGAGTGCTTTAAAGATTTATGACTTTTATACAAAAATTGTCTCTGTAATGTACTTATTGCTTTATTTTCATTTTACAAGATAACATTTGCTTCATTGAAAGTTTCAACCTTTGGAACATTTGAATTTATATAAGCGATAATAGATTTTCCAAAATTTCTTCTGGGGTTTTGGGGAGGCAGCGAGTTCAGCCCCTTCTTCTTTGTTTTATGGAATTCTATTATTTGGGAAGATGGGAAGGAAAATGCAGTGTGAATTGATTTTTCTTGTTGAGAATGAAACTTGATTAAGTTAACCTTTTCTTTTAAGCTTGAAAATGCAAGAACTTTGATTACTTCTTT
>OU015763.1:14624754-14642022 GCA_907173295.1 Fagus sylvatica
TTATAGCATTATATCTAACATATAATTTGTTTGAACAGCCTGAGAATCCAATTACCATGATTTATGGGCTAACCATGTTTGGACTAGAACAAGAAATCATGCACGTAAGGAGCTTCATTTCTTTTTTACTATACAAATCAGAAATTTAATTTGTTGCTAAAAAGAAAATGACAAATATGCATTTTGGATGAGAATAATAGGTTACAAATTCTTCACGTAGAGGAAATTCCATTGTAGTGAGAAAAGAGGTTCGTCGGCACGGAAGAGACGAAATAACAATAGCAGTATTATTTGGTTTGCCTAGGTATTCTCCCATCTTATCTCCTTCTTTGATCACATGCACCTATGGGTATTACTTATTACTCATTACTTAAGCCGCTTGGAATATTGTCTCTCTAAAATGGTGTTCTCTATTTTTCTCTTTATGATGCTTTTGTTTTCTAATATGAGATTATGAAGCACATTTTTTAGCGGTTTTTGAAGAAGCAAAAAACATACCTAAGCACATGTTTATTTATAAATATGAATCTTAAAATTAATTGCATGATCTTGAAGGAAATGACTCGAACTATTAATTTATTATACAACACTATTCTTAAGGTGTTACACTAAAAAACAACAAATTTTCCTCTACATATCAACAGACATGAAGAAGGATAATTTATTATTCTTGTGCTTTTTTATTTTTGCTTTTTCTATATATTTTGATTTAACTATATATGTCACTTAATCATAGCGCTTTCACATAGATGTATTTTTAAAAAGTACAAGAGAATTATATAAAATGTTATGTTTAAACTTTGTATGGCTAGATTATAATCATATTTTCCATTAATAATTGTTTTCAAATTTACATTTTTTTTTTTTTAAATTGAAATAACTTAGGTAAAATTTAAACTTACCAACATTATGCAATTACATTTGTCCATTTTAGCCAATAGACAAAATATATTACTATTTTGAGTTTATTTATTTATTTTATTAAATGTTATGTATCTTTTTTTTTATTTGAGGTTATTGTATATTATATTTAAAAAAAAATGTGTTTTGCTTCTATAAAGCGTGCACTTGTGCTTTGTACTTAGGCTCTAAGAGGCTTGTATGCTTAGGTGCGCTTGACATTTTTACCAGCATTGGCTTAGACGAAATAGTGACTGGAGGGAAAATAACTTGGAGACAATCACATCAAAACTAAGAGGTTAAGAAAATAACGAAAACATGCCCATCCATAGTTCGGACATAACCAAGCAACATTATCTGTTCGGACGCAACTGAACTATACCTTCTGTTTGGATACGATCAGATTGAGTCGCATAACCAGTCAGATATGAAATTTCTGTTCGGCATTAGCTGATTGAATTTTAGTCCGACCAACCCGAAATGAACTATGATTACTTTGGAGCCCAGCATTAATAGTTCAAAATATCTGGGCAGGGATCATTAAATATGCCATCTGAGTTAACTCCCAACTGGCAGACCTTGAACTGACTTCTGCTTTAACCTACATAAATGCATAAAATATCTGATCAAAGAAGTGTTGAGCACGTCTTATGCTCTAATTCAGAACTGGCATTAATTGTTAATGATGTCAATAACCCAGAAAGTGTGGCAGAACCCACGTTGGGGGAGAAGTAAACTTAATCAGGAAGCTTAAATATCTCTGATTTCTGACAAAAGTGGAAATCATTGGGAAGGGGGTTTGATAAATATCATGAAATATCTCAAGTAAGGGAGGGATATAAATTGGAGGAGTACCAAGGTTTAAGAGGTACGTGTTTTTATGACTTAGAATTGTGAGAGCGCTGTGTTTCTACGTTCCTTAATTCCATTTTTTATTCTGATAACTGACTAAAGCTTCGGAGAGCAAAAGGCCAACTCCCACTGGGTTGACCAAGGTTCTAACAAGTTTTTCTTGCTACATTGGTATTTCATGTTACAGGAGACAGGAATTCTGTTCGGACGAACATCAAAAGCATTCGGATTCAATCTTCTGGTCAGCTTTTCTAGCTTGGTACAGTTTAAGTTCCTCCAATTGGCGCCGTCTGTGGGAAAGGGCTTTCTTTTAGATTGAAGTCTGAAGACTTGAAAAGTTCGCCTGAATGTCTGGGGTACCATCTACCTCGCGACGCCCACCTTCTGTGGTGGTGGAGGATGCGAGTTCATCCAGAGTTTCTTCTGGAACTTCATACCGGCCATCTCGGGGCTCGAGGGAGCCACGAGAAATTATTGATGGAGGCGTGGCAGGAGGAGTATCAGTAGTACCAGCTCCACCACAACAACCAGCCCCACCACAACAACCAGCTCCACCACAAAAGCCGACTCCTTCACGATATACCAATCCCAGCCAGGGGTTAGCCAGCAAGGCAGATGAAGGAGCCACGTCAAGAAGGCTTGGTCGGGACCAACAGAACAGAGATGATCGGCGTAGTCTCATATATTCGACCAAGTCATCTCAAACCCAGGATAGTCAAGAAATCATCGCCGAGCTACGTAGAGAAATTCAAACTCTCAAACAAGAAGCCCAAGGACGAAAAGACAAGGACCAAATCCCGACGAAGCCAAGGCCAACAAAAAGAACGCATGCCTCGCAGCGCGAAGACAAAGACCTCCCTGCTCAGTCTCGCGGTTCACAGCATGAGGAACTCTCTGAAACCTCTAGCTCCCAGTCAGAATCAAGATCACCGACACCACCAAAGATCCCCAGGAAATCACTGAATAAAGGAGAACCCTCACGGTCCCGTCCTCCTCCTTATGGTGGGAAGAGCTCCCCAACGAAGAAACATTCATCGAGAAGAACTGCTCGTCTAGGGAGGCAGAGTGCTGTATGGAAAGCCCTAGACTTGATATCTTCCTCCCCTTTCTCAAGAGAAATAGAGAGAGCTAAAATGCCCGAGAGATTCCCGATTCCACGTCTAGAGATATATAATGGTCGGACTGACCCTGTTACTCACATTGGCCATTACCAGCAAAGTATGGCACTATCTCGGAATAACAAACCCCTCATGTGTCGGCTTTTCCCATCCAGCCTAGGAGAAGTCGCAATGAGATGGTTCAATCAACTCGGCGCTCGAACAATTCATTCTTGGGAACAGATGGCAGAGGCTTTCGTGGCACGATTTATTACGAACAGCCGGAAAAGGAAGGAAATGAGTACCCTCCTTGCTATGAAATTGGAGGACAACGAGACCTTGAAAGATTATTCCATCAGGTTCTGGGAGACGTATAACGATATAGAGGCATGCGGGGAAGAAGTGGGGATTACCACCTTTAAAATGGGATTGCCCGCCGATTCAGGCTTGCGCTAGTCTCTCGTCAAACATCCCCCCAGGGACTTGGGAAAATTGATGTACAAGATAGATCAATTTGTCCGCATTGAAGAAGATGGACGCGGGCCCCTCCCGATTCAAACTGTGGCTCAACCCAAGACGATTACAGCGAAACCTGCTGCTCGGACTGGAAATACCACTAAAAACCAGCCTGCCCCCAAAAACTATTTGACCCCTACTTTTCGAGCTTTTGAAACTGTTTTCAAGGAGCCTATCTATAAATTCATGGAGAAAATCAAGAGAGAACCCTTCTTTGTTCGGCCTCCGAAGATGATTGGAAACCGGCCCTGAGAGATAAGAACCTTTATTGCTCCTATCACAGAGAGAAGGGCCACATGACCGAAAACTGTCACCTGCTGAAAGTCCATCTGGAGAAGTTGGCGTCAGCTGGACATCTTGACCAGTATATTGACACAGGCTCATCGGCCAAGAAAGAGCAAGGTCTAAATGCTCGGCCACCACACTCCTCGGACACACCATCTGCTGGGGTTATCCATGTCATTCACAATCCCCTCTGCTCTGCGGTCTCTTCAGCGTCTTACAAATTTAAGATGCAAAAGGCTGCCCACCTCAGAAGGTCCTTTTCTATACGAGATACCGTTCATCTTGCCCCAATATATTCCGTGAGCAAAGGTGAAATGGAGCAGGTGATCTCCTTCTCGGACAATGACTTGAGAGACGTCCAGCTGCCTCATAATGATCCGCTGGTAGTCACTCTGAGAATAGGAAATTATGATGTCCAAAGAGTGCTAATAGATCAAGGGAGTTTTGCGGAAGTAATGTACCATGATCTCTATGAGAAGCTCGGCTTAGCTGAGACCGAGCTATCTAGCTTTGCAACCCCTATATTCGGCTTCTCAGGAGAGCCTGTCATACCATTGGGAAAAACAATATTGCCTGTCTTAGCAGGTCCAGTCAACCTCCAAATGGAGTTTATAGTGGTTAGAGCCTCGTCTCCTTATAATGCCATAATGGGACGTGACTGGTTGTATCGAATGAAGGCAATCCCGTCTACCCTCTATCAGAAGTTGAGATTTCCTACTCCAGAAGGGGTCATGGAATTGAACGGAGACCAAGTCACCGCAAAACAATGTGTCCTAGCCGCCACCAAGAGGAAAGCCGCAGAAAAGGCACGGGAACCAGGGGACTTATGACAATCACAGTCTCAGGAGCTGGAGGACGGAGAAGCCATAATGACCGAATAGCCAGAAAAGGTATTCTTCGATCCTTCCACTCCTGAAAGTTTCTTTTTGGTTGGTTCGAAGTTGTCTCCCCCAAATAGAGAGGAATTGCTGCAAACCTTGATCGCCAACCGGGATGTTTTTGCTTGGTCGGTTTATGATGCTCCGAGTGTGTCTCCCAACCTGGCGTGTCATTCACTAAATATCGGACCAGAACATAGGCCGATAGTTTAGAAGCGGCGAAAATTAGCTCCAGAAAGGGCCACCATAGTCTTGGAAGAAGTAGAGCGCCTCTTGGCATCTGGAGCAATCCGAGAAGTGCAATACCCGTGCTGGCTCTTAAATACAGTGGTGGTAAAAAAGAAGAGTGGAAAATGGAGAGTCTGCATTGACTTTACTAGATCCGAGAGAATGTAAGGAGCAATAGTATGGAAGGTTATGGTGCACGATCTTACCTTGCATATAATGGTTTACTATGTGTTATGCTTGACAACACAAGTATAAAACCATGGGGTGATACAAAGACAAATGTTATAGTTTTACCCAAAAGTCCTTTTTATCTCTTCAAACCAGCAGCCACGAGCCACTATTGGACTGGGTTCAACAATCCAAAGACAAGAATGAAAATTATTTACCCCACTTTTTGTGTTCTATTTTATACTCCACCAACTATAATATACCACGTGTCAGATTGTGTTTAATTTATTTCCATTTTAAATCTTTGTTATTTTATAAGGAAATAAAAATAAAAAATAAAAAAATACGTAGTGAATTGTAATTGGTGGAATATAAAGTGAAACACAAAAAGTGAGATAGAAGATTTGTATTCCCAAAGGCAACACTTCACCTTTTCCTAAAGTCATGACTAAATGTGGGAAAAAAAAAACGCCTAATGAGAACTTGACATCTCATTAGGTAAAAAGACAAAGATGCATAGATAAAAATTTGGGCAATAAGGGGGAAGGCAACAACTAACGTGGAATGCAAAAAACACCAAAACTCTCATACCCATTTCACTAAAAAAAAGCTTCAATACTCTAGTCTCTCTAATTCAACAAGTCCATTTCCACACTTTGAATTGTACCAACTTGGCTACACCTCCTCTTCCTATCACTCACTCATATGCTTCTTACTATTATACTTTTGTACAGATTATCATACTTTTTCTTACTTTGCATTGAATTGGTAAACATTTTTACTTATAGATTGAAGGTGTAATAATGGGATTGAAGGTGTAATAATGGGACAAAACAATAGTATTCTTAAAGCATCCAACTATAAAGAAATTCATAACTCAACTACCTTTTTAATTCCGAATGCCAAGCCAATCAAAACATGATACGTGGCAAGATGAGAAAAAATAAAATAAAAAAGCCCTCGATAAATATTCATCTTTCTCTTGCTTGGATGTTTAAAAAGGAAAGGAAATGAAAATGTGTTGGATTTTTTTTTTTTTTTTTTTTTTTTTTTTTTTTTTATCAATTTAGTAATCTTCGTTCATAATAATTTGTTAGTATGAAGAAAGCATGTATTTCATGGTAATTTCACAGTACCTAAATATGTGATTGATAAGAAATCAAGCATCCGATCCTACCTATTCTACTCCACAAAACGCCAAAAAACATACAAAACACGAAGCACAAAAAAAAAAAAAAACCATGGAACACGAGGTGGATATGGCGTTGGATATAATGCGCACCTAAACAAGCACTCTACTATCGTGCGCGCACATTTCTTTCTCTCTTTCTCTCTCTACTCTACCATGGCGATCTCTCTGCAGCTATGTCGAATTCCCACTCGTACAGACCTCTTCTTGCCGGAGAGCCTCGCCGGACCCGGAGCTCTCCGTCTCCGGAAGCCTCTCTCAGTGCGATGCACCGGAGATTCTTCTTCTTCGTCTTCGTCGTCGGTGGCCGTGGACTCTGATTTCGACGCGAAGGTGTTCAGGAAGAACTTGACGAGGAGCAAGAATTATAATCGGAAAGGGTTCGGTCACAAGGAGGAGACTCTGGAGCTCATGAACCGCGAGTACACCAGTGAGTCTCACTCTCACTCTTCGTTCAAATCAAATTGAGCTCCATACAGCTTTTTGCTTTTAACGCGTTTCAATTTTGGCCTCCGTTTGGTTCCCGAGAAAACAATCAAGAAATTTTCTTTTTAATTGTGTTTCATATATAGTGATAATGATTCACAAAGAAAGTTCGTTATTTTTAGCGCGAATTTCATAGATAGCTACTAAATCTACATGGGTTTCAACTTAAAGTTTAAATTTTTAATTGCTTTCACCTTGTGCTTATATTATATCTCAATTATGATTTCCTTCATTGAGGGATGTTGCTGTGAATTATGCTCTTTGAGTGATGCTAAGAGTACTAGGAATTTTACATAAGCATTACAAACTGACATCTCAACTTTTAAACACAGAACAAAAAAGTGATTGTTTTGTTGATGTTGTACTGATCATATTCATTGCTTTGATTGGGGAGTTTTGATTTGTGTGATAATATTTTTGTGTGGGAAATTTCAGGTGACATCATAAAGACTTTGAAGGAGAATGGAAATGAGTATACATGGGGAAATGTTACTGTGAAATTGGCGGAAGCGTATGGTTTTTGTTGGGGCGTTGAGCGGGCTGTCCAGATTGCTTATGAAGCGAGGAAACAGTTTCCGGATGAGAAGATTTGGATCACCAATGAGATTATTCACAACCCAACTGTTAATAAGGTCTCTACATTCTCTACTCGACCTTCATAATGACTTGAATTTGGAAGGGACTTGCTAAGTTTTTGTTTCTTGTTGCGTTTTTGGGTGTTTTCTGGTGCTAGATTTTGAGGGAAAAAGTAGACAATTGTGGTTAGATGCTTCTTGAAAGTACTGGTGTTTAATATATAGCTGCTAATCATGTTAGGGATGAGTTTACTTATTGTATAATAAGATAACTTTTTAGAGAATAATCCTTTCTCTAGACAATTCTGGAGATTCCATAAGTTTGGATATTGTGTAATATGTTGATGAGTTCCTCATCTGGTTATATGGTATTCATTTTTAATTGATTTTGCTAATGAAGTCTTAAATCTTGATCACAGCGTTTGGAGGAGATGGAAGTGCAGAATATTCCAATTGAGGAAGGGCAGAAACAATTTGAAGTTGTTAATAAGGGTGATGTTGTGGTTTTGCCCGCATTCGGAGCTGCGGTGGATGAGATGTTGACTTTGAGTGACAAAAATGTACAAATTGTTGATACAACTTGCCCATGGGTGTCTAAGGTACCTTTTGCAGATATTAGCCTCTTGTTTTGTCATGCATGATTTTTTTTCTTCCTTTTTAAAAATCGGTATTCCTTTTTAATATTCATATGATATCTTAATAAATTTGTGTGAAGGTCTGGAATACTGTTGAGAAGCACAAGAAAGGAGATTACACCTCAATCATTCATGGTAAATATGCTCATGAGGAAACTGTAGCAACTGCATCTTTTGCAGGGAAGTATATTATTGTCAAGAATATGACAGAGGTATGTCCTAGATGCAGCTGATACCTTACTCTGTTTGGTTATAATGTTTTTGGCGTACAACTGTACATGCATTTTTGTTTAAGAAATATGTTTTGACTATGAACTTTTCAATGAGTGCAGGCAATGTATGTGTGTGACTACATTCTTGGGGGTGAACTTAATGGATCTAGCTCAACCAAAGAGGAGTTTCTAGAGGTGCAGAGTTTTGTTGCTGATTTTAGCTTTAATGCCTACTATTTTTGGTATAATGAAGAGTTCTAGTGATTATCATTGGCTTGTCTGCAGAAATTTAAATATGCAGTTTCAAAGGGGTTTGATCCAGATAGTGACCTGTTAAAGCTTGGCATTGCAAATCAGACAACAATGCTCAAGGGAGAAACAGAAGAGATTGGTTAGTTTTGTAGTTATGCTATTTCAGTTTCTATTTTTACAAGAAGTCACTACTTATGCTATTTTTATATGGTTTCCATTTACCTAAAAAAAAATCATTTGACAGGTAAATTAGTAGAAAGGACAATGATGCGCAAGTATGGAGTGGAAAACGTTAATGAGCACTTCATAAGCTTCAATACCATTTGTGATGCTACTCAAGTAATTTTCTCCCCCCCTTGTCTCATGGTTTGGCTTTTCCATTAGAATATTGTGTTGTTCTACATTTTATAGAATATGTAGTCTTTCTTTGTATAATCTCCATCTTCTTCTTATTATCCTCGTTAGCTGTACTATAATACAATCAAGGAAGATAGAAGATGTTCTTCTAACACCCATTAGCAGCCCTCCATCTACCACTCACACGCCCTTGTGTAGTGTAACAAACTTGCAGATTAGCCAAAAGAAAAGCTGCATTGAGCAAGTTGCTACTCATTATGTTTATGTCCAGGCTTTCTGTTCTATTCAATGGTGGACCAAAAAACTATTTTAATAATATGTTTCATTGTCAGGAGCGTCAAGACGCGATGTATAAGCTGGTAGAGGAAAAGGTAGATCTAATGTTGGTGATTGGTGGGTGGAACTCAAGCAACACCTCGCACCTACAAGAGATTGCAGAGGACCGTGGAATTCCCTCGTACTGGATTGACAGTGAGCAGAGAGTAGGTCCTGGCAACAAAATTGCATATAAGCTGAACGTGAGTGTGAATGCATAGATTTCAATATTTCAACTGATCTTAAATTCCAAATCTTTTCCCGTTTACCTGTCTTTATTTTTTTTCCCCTTTAAATACTTGTCTTTGAATTTTTTTAATGTGAATTTGCAATAGCATGGGGAGTTGGTTGAGAAAGAAAACTGGCTACCAGAGGGTCCCATAACAATTGGTGTAACATCTGGTGCCTCTACTCCAGATAAGGTAATTTTCTTACAGTCTGAAGAATGTTTTTACTGTGGCAATCCTTTGCATAAGCTAGGTTAATGCCCATTATCTGCCATGCTGAATTTTTAATGCTGGCTATAGACGCGATATATTCATGTGTCCTTTTGGATTTTGACTAGGTTGTTGAGGATGTCCTTATCAAAGTGTTCGACATCAAACGCGAAGAGGCCTTGCAACTTGTGTAATTTAGGTTAGCTTCAGATGTATACCTCAACCAGAGAGTATCGGTGTAACCATACAACTAAAAAGATGTATAATTGAAGAATCTATGAAATGCAACCCCTATATGCCATAGAATTTGTATGTTTTTTTGTTTTTTGATAAGTAAAAAATTTTATTAAAAGAGACCAAGTATACTGGCTGTATACTCAGAAAAGAATACAAAGAGGCTCAATTAGAGCAAAATTCAATCAAATCCAACCAATTGGAGAAACTAAACAAGCCTGTAGCTGACAACCAATGAAATAAAGAATGATAGAACTGAAGCTTCAGCCCAACAATGGAGAGTTCACAGCCCTCAAACGTCCTCGCATTGCGCTCCCTCCATAAACACCACAATATGCAATGAGGAATGATCTTCCACACCACCAACTTCTGCTGACATCCCATACTCCAATGCCAACAGTCAAACATTTCTAGAACCCTCCTCGGCATCACCCAAGAGATCCCAAACCAAACAAAGATCATATCCCACAGCTCCTTAGCATACACGCAATGGAGAAGTAAGTGATCCATGAACTCCCCATCTGCCTTACACAGGCAGCACCAACTTACCAGGGTGAGGCCACGTCGACGTAAATTATCAGCTGTTAAAATCTTCCCCAAAGTGGCTGTCCAAGAGAAGAAAGCAACCCTTGGGGGGACCTTAACCTTCTAAATGCTTTTCCAAGGAAAGAGACCACCTCCATGAAAACTAAGGACTTTGTAATAAGACTTTACATGAAAACCTTTAGTCAAAGAAGGCCTCCAACACATCCTATCCTCCTCATTTCTTTAATGGTAGTTGAATATAATAATTCCAGGAAGGCAGAAATGGTCCCCACCTCCCAGTCCTGCATTGTCCGAGTAAAATTTACCTCCCAATTAGCAGCTGCCCCCCTAAACAGAACAGAATCAGCCACAGTTACATCTTTAATACAAGCAAGGCGATACAAACACGGAAAGGCTTCCTTTAGAGGTACATCAAGGCACCACAAATCATCCCATAAACGAGTACGAGACCCATCCTCAACCTGGAACTTCACAAATCTAAAGAAAGTATCCCAACCAGCACGAATAAACTTCCACAATCCCACGCCATGCGACCCCCTAGGATTTTTAGACATCCACCCCCTCTCCATAGAACCGTACTTCTCCCTAATAACCTTCCTCCAGAGAGCCTCTCTTTCTAACCTATATCGCCACAACCATTTTCCTAGCAAGGCTACATTGAACACTCTAAGATTCTTTATAGCCAACCCGCCATTAACATAAGGGCTACAAATCAAGTCCCATTTAACCAAATGGAATTTAACATCTTCCTCAGAACTCCCTCATAAGAAATTTCTTTGGATTTTGTCAATACGCTTGGCCATAGCAATTGGAATAGGGAATGGAGACAGAAAATAAGTAGGTAAATTGGACAAAGTACTCTTTATCAAGGTAAGCTGACCACCTTTTGAGAGATACAACCGCTTCCACCCCGCCAAGCGACGCTCCAATTTTTCCACAATTGGATTCCAAATATTCTTCAATTTAAAGGAAGCCCCCAAAGGTAGACCCAAATATTTCATTGGAAGAGTCGACGTCTTACACCCCAGAATATCCGCTAACTCTTCTAACAATGGCACCTCACCAACCTGAACCAATTCAGATTTACCTAAGTTGATTCACAACCTAGAAGTAGCCTCAAACCAGAGAAGAAGAGAACACAAGTGAGACAAATGTTCCGGAGTGGCCTCACAAAAGATAAGGGTATCATCAGCAAATAAAATATGCGAAATCAGCAAAGGATCATGGTTATCCCTACTCACAGAAAATCCAGAAAATCATGCCTGCACCAATAGCCTTGTCGATCAGTCTACTAAACGCCTCCATTACAATCACAAATAGCATAGGAGACAACGGGTCCCCTTGACACAGCCCTCTAGTGCTCGGAAAGAATCCACACGGGCTTCCATTAACCAAGATGGAGAAACGCACTGAGGAAATACAAAAATAAATCCACCTCCTCCATTTTTCCGAGAACCTACACCTCCGAAGCAAGTATAGAAGAAACTCTCAATTAACATGATCGTAGGCCTTTTCCAAATCCAGCTTGCATAAAACACTCGGGACATTTGCTTTAAGCTAGTCAAGGCACTCATTAGCAATAAGCACTGAATCCAAAATCTGCCTACCCTTCACAAAGGCATTCTGAGATGGAGAAATAATATTCCCCAACACCACACTTAGACGATTCGCCAATAGCTTAGCAATAATCTTATACATACCCCCGACTAAGCTGATGGGTCTAAAATCTTTAATCTCATCCGCCCCGTGCTTCTTGGGAATAAGAGAAATAAACGTAGCATTAAGACTCCTTTCAAAAGAGCAATACTCATGAAATTCGTGGCAGACAACCAGCATGTCCTTGCTAACAACACCCCAGCATTGCTGGAAAAAAGCTAAGGAGAACCCATCCAGGCCCGGAGCTTTGTCTCCATTACAACCCTGCACAACATGAACAATTTCACTCTCCTCAAAAGGACGATCAAGCCAGGCAGCTTCTTCTTCAGATATACTTGTAAACTCAATGCCATCTATCATAGGTCTTCTAGACCCATTCTCCTTGTACAACTGCTCATAAAATTGAGAGATATGGTCTCGTATCTCATCTTGATTAGTGGAAGGAATACCATTGATAAGAAGCTTACCGATGGTGTTGGCATTCCGATGAGAGTTTGCAACCCGGTGAAAGAATCTCGAATTCCTATCACCCTCCTTAAGTCATATAGCCCTAGACTTCCCCCATGACTAATCTTTACGTTGAAAAACTACTGCCCTCTAAACACAAAAAGACCTCCTCATTTGCCGTTATCGGCAATGGAGGTCGGTGAGATGGCTGGTGGCCCCCCTACACGAGTGGAGCTCTTTGCGTTTCTCTAACGTTGGATGCACTCATGGGAGAAAAAAATCTTGAGAGATATAAAAATAGGATAATATCAAGCCAATGACCATGTCTCATGCATACTGTAAATGTGTAACAATAATCAAGATAAAAGGTTATGATTATTGCAGCTAGCATGTATTGAATTTCTGAATCAATAAGTTTAGTGACACAAAAATCTTCACAACTGTTAAGGTGATATGTTGTGATTGATACACAATAAAAGTGATGTCAGTGGTAAACAATATGAAATTGATGTTATACCACTCACATCTTGACACCTTACTACCTCATCAAGTTATGAAAAAGGTTGTCCCTAGCTATACTTGTGTACATATTATATGTAGAAGTTGTTATGTCTTCAAGATGATTCTTTGAAGACAATCGTGGCAAGGGAATGTAGGGCATCGATGAATTTGTCTTCTGTTTTGGCAGTGAACTGTTTGTTAGTGTACTCGAAACTTTGATTCAATTTAACTATTTTCACCTGGTGTAAACACTCGCAAGTTGGGTTTATAGCATATATATAGTTAAACTGTTGTAAATAGTCAAGTTTACACTGCAATGATGCCATTTTTATGGATTAGCTATTATTAAACTATTTTGTCTTCTTTTTTTTTTTTTTTTTTTTAACAATAATTTTGGGATTTGTGTGAACAGGCATGAAAATGTACAATTGTAACTCAAAAGGCGTTTCATGTACAATTGTAACTCAAAAGGCTTCTTTCTTTGTACGGGATAAATAATTTGTCAAACAGTTACATTGTATGATTCCAAAATAGATTAAAAATTGGTAATTGATAATTGAGCCACATCATTTTCGCATTAGCAGAAGAAAAAAGAACGAATTCTTGCCTCAAGTTGCTTTCAGATTAAATGAATTCTCACAAAGAAGTACGAAAACTAGCTCAGTTGATAGTTCTAGCCAGACACGGCAGTCCACGAGAAACATCTCAACATACAGGGGAGAGAGAGAGAAAGAGAGAAATCAAATTTTAGTAAAGTAGATTTTCAATTATTGAAAATGAGTCAATAATTGTGTCCTGACTTTTAGTTCTATGGTCTATATAATTTGCCCCACTTACCATATGATGGAAAGTGATTGTCCTCTAATTTTTCTGGGGTGTTAGTGCATGTGAAACATGCATGCTGGAATATGATAGTGTGATGTAATCACCGACCTGTGTTAATGACCTTATATATATATATATATATTTATTTATTTATTTTTTGCTCAAAATGACCTTATATTTAACTTCTCAAGTTTGGCACAATCCTATTCCTAGTAAGTTGTTACTCTGTTGTTTACTGGGGCCACTCTCCATCTCAGTTCTGGCCAAAAAAACTAGAAATCTGCTTCTGCCTAGAGTTATTATTTTTAATTATCCTTTTGCGGATTTACATATTACAGTAATTTGTCAATATAAACACTTAAGTTACCCAAAAATAGACGATGAGAGGTAAACTAGTCAAATTAATTTCATAAATTTGGATGACACTATATATTTTCTTTTTAGTTGTTAAAGTTTAATGAAAAAAAAAATTGAATAGAGAAATAAAGATCAGAGAGGCAGAGTACACGAAACAGAACACACGGAATTAGGGTGATTTGGTTTTAGTGGACTAATTGCTTGCACTACAAGTAAGTTTAAGCTTTCTGCTACAAATTACATTAGGAATTTATAGTACAATTAAATTGAATTAGTCATACAATAGACTTAGCACTTGACAAAATCAAACAAAGGGCTTGTACACTGCTATTTTTAGTCCACACCTTCTCCACAATTATCAACTTCGGGTATTTAGTAGTGTACATGCATATCACAACAAATTATTACTGGGTACAAGTATATCACAACACCCATTTTACTTGATTACCAAATATTAGAAAATATATGTTTGAGACTCCAATAACATAGGTAGTTAAAATGAGGAAAGAAAGTTAGCAACCATCTAGGCAACCAAAGATAGAAGTTATTAATCAAAATCGGGCTGCAAAAGCTCTCAATCTTTTAGAGTCTGAACTATCAAATGAAACCCCTTCAATAACAAAAAAGAAAGGAATGTAGAAAGAATGATATTGTATTCATGACATATTTCTTTCAGTCTGAACTTTTACATCTTGTATGGTAAGTGAAATAATTGGAGGATATGCAATTCAGCAGAGAAAGACTCTGTAAAACTTGTGTCTCAAAACTTGGCCCTGGAATCTGCAATGCGAACTGAAAAACGACTGCAACTATACATTTAAAAAGACAAATTCAAATCCTGTGCTGAAGTTTAGTTCAATTAACTTGGGATGGAGTGGTGCCCTTATGTTGTTGAGCTGGACATCAGATTGTATTCAAACCACCTCTTGGCTTTACCTCCAAGTTCAAAATAGCATCTATCATCTCACTGCAAGTGTTCTTTCTTTCCATCTAAATGCCTCATAACCTACCCACTAATTTTATCAGGTTCCTTGGAACGAGATGATTCAACTATTTCTGGAACCCGATCAAGTAAGCGGTTCATCTCCTCTGGAAATTCAGCCTTTGCTCGGTTAGTTTTTCCTCCAACAATAACCGTTGTTCCATCTTGTAAGGCCCAAATCTTTTGGAAGTTCAAAGAAGAAAATATAGTGAAACAGATTGTTATAACAGGTGTCAGAATGTAAATTATAACTATAGCCAGAACAGTATGATCAAATATAACATTATTATGAACCTTGGTAAATTCAGGTATATTCAAGACATATACAGCCCACCTCTATTAAGTAAAAAGAAGTTTTACCTGTGAATGAGATAGAAAACTGATACAAGTTGTGAGCATTAGAGCACCAAATCCAGCATAAACAATTGGCACCCCCGGATCAGTCTGAGAAAAAAACCATGTTTAGTTCCAACACAAATAAAAATAACCAGTCAAAGAAAATCCTATATTGTTTAGTACAGAAGTTATTTTGAGTCATCACCTTCAGGTTAAGGCCACTGCTGCCAATTGCATCTACAATAACAATTCTTGTACCGTCTATGTCAATTGGGAGCTTAGAGCCAGGACGTCGAACTCCAGAAAATTTCCCTTCCAGATCGTATATGACAATTGATTGTAGATCACGAGCAAGCATTGATCTAAATTTCCAAATGGAAAGGAAAAGGAAATTAGAATGAAGGAAAATTTTGGAAAGGCAAAATACATGGCTATGCCCACAACATATGTTTTTCCCTTAACCTTAGGAGAATGAGCATATATAGTTGGAATATATATATATATAGTGGTAGAAAAATACATACATTCCCTTTACATTAGGAGATTCACCATCTCCAACTGGTAAGAAGGTCCCATAAAGCTTCTTGTCTCCATTGATCTTTAGGGGTGCCATAGCCAGGTTAAAAGGTCCTTCATCATCCTTGAGTACTTGCAGTGCTGAAAAACTCCAATCTGTCTGGTATATAGTAATTCCATCATACCTTAATGGATCATTTACGCTAATTGTCTTCCTCAGTACCTCCTTCCCATCAAGGTCAAGGAGCGAAAGATCAGTGTGAAACTGCGACACCTATCAAACCAGAGAAAAGAACACAAAAATCGCAAGCAATGAGTAAGGAAAGTGAGAGGAGGGGTCATCACTATAGAGATTACTCAAGAAACATATTTCAAATAAGAAAGCTCATGAACACTCACTAAGTCCCATCCATTGGATTAAAGACTTAGAGGAGGGTCCCATCGAAAAATATAGTCATAGAAAATACTAATGAATGATTGCTTATAAAAGATCTCCAGGAAGGCTTTGATCAAATTAAGATTTTGATGCATAACTAATAAAGTCGTAATAACATTTTTTCCCTCTGTATAGCTTTTCACTGATGTCAAAACAAAATCAACATTTACCTCTCCACTGTCATAGAAGTCCATGTAGAATCTGTTGATATGAACCTCAGTATTGAAAGCATCAGTGGGAGTAGAGAGAAACCCAGTTGGGCCTAATACATCTCCAACAACAAAATTCAGTCCCTGTGGAACTGTGACTGAACCTCTGAAGCTCCCGGTTGCACTAAGAGTTCCACCGGCCATTATCAGCAGCATTGCTAAATGTACTCCAATAGGGGCAAACCGACCAACAAGCCCCTTAAAGGCATATAAAGATGGTCCTTTCAGGAATACCTACAGCAACCAAATAATGGATTGCATGCAGAACATCGTCAATATAAGCTATTACCAGAATTTCATACCTTGAGCTGGTAAAATGCAAGTCTACCCGAATGAACAGGCATCAAATTTTGTGTAAGCGTATGAGAGGGATGAATGTATGGAATACAACAAGTTACACACACACAAACACACAAAATCAGCATTTGAATAGAAAATAAAGTAAGCAAGAATAAGAATGTACGACCTCATATCCGGTTCCCATCAGAAGAACACCCAAATCTTGAACTGATGCTCTAGGTAGAGTGTCCGAATATTCCTGCTTGCGGATAGCCTCAGCAGAGTCTAAGAAATTCCATCTGCATGCATCAACTAAGTTCTGTGATTGAAAGGTTTCTCCAACTCATTCTTAGCCAAAGAGAACATGAACATGAGAAAGCAAAATAATAATAATAGCAATAAATCAATTAGACCTTCTTGCGACCTTAACCAGGGGTATCTGTGTTGTGTAAGTGCAAGCCATGAGCGATGCACCCAGGAGAACTAATGTTCCAAGAAAAATGGGAGAGGAGTACATGTGATCAAACCCAAGGGTGAGAACCCATCTCCAAGTGAAAAATCC
>OU015763.1:14642122-14683167 GCA_907173295.1 Fagus sylvatica
GAAGGAGTCATTTGAGAATGAGCTCATTGGGTAATATTTGAAATATGACTTGTGGTAATTGAAATAACTGTCCAATGGTTTATTTTTTTGATAAGTAAATAACTATGCCAAATGGGCTTATACCATCAAACACTACAAATTGAAAGATACTATCCAAACAACTCAGTGCATTAAAATAAAAGCAAAGAATAGAAAGGCATGCCTGTGAGCAGTGTCAGGGTGATCCAAACCCAGGCACCGTTCATTTATTATCAGTTCCTTGTGCTGTTGCATTATCGCACCAGCCATGTCTCCTGCATGATACAAAACCATGGCAAGATACCTGAAAATTTAAAGAAACGGAACTCCAGTCATGTTTGTTCAGAGCTCAAGTGCATCATAAACAAATTTTCAAGTTGATCTGCTTCACTCTTGTAAGTGCAGATCACTGATTTGAAATTCAATCTTATAACCAAATAATAGCTAATTTAAAGATGCATAATTCTATAATCTATCATGACTTGCAGAGGAACATTAGTGCCTGCCATCTATGATCAAATCAAAGTAGATGCATAAATTTTTATTTCACTAATAAGATCAACAAACAATTTATTGCAACAAATATGCAGAATCGTTATGGTAGAGATGTCTACCGACAGCAATTAGCAACCTCCCGATGCATTGGACCAGTAACCTGCAACGCAATTAAAAAAAATGATAAACCATACCAAAGGAATTCCAAGAGGGCAAATCGTGGAATAACATACCTGCTGAAGTATTGAAAATGCCTCAGAAAATAATGTATAGGCTTCACTAAGCATTCCCTGGAACACAGAAAAATTCATTTTTACTAAGGTACATACCATGCAAGAATATCAAATATAAAGTTGTGAAGACAATCACTCATCAGAAATTTCAACCTTCTGCAAAAAGTAATCATGTGTAAATTTCCATACAACCTATCTAGACTGGCTCTACCAAGTGTATGGTTCCATCTTAACAGATGCACCGGAAAAACTCTTCAAAAGATTCGCCAATGAGTTCTAGCTCAATTCGCACCTCCTACCCTTTATAAGGTAGAGGGTGAGGTCGTGGGTTCAAGACCCATTGGGTGCGTGTGTAACTTACCAATAAATAAACAAAAACTCTTCTAAAGATTCAAATAACTCCAATATAACAGTACATGTTTTTTTCATAGTAAGTAATTGCTTAAACCTCATGTTGATTCAATCTTAAATCAAGTTCCCCAAGCATTATAATACCCGAGATGAATATCATAATTGCCACCAACTTCATGATCCCAAATAATGTTTGGCATTGAAGCTTTTTTCTTTTTCTTTTTTTATATGATTATTTGGGCCTTCTGTTGACTAGAAATACATATTCATGTAAGGATTTAAATAAGACAGCAAAGTAAAACTCATACCTCAGCCAATTGGATTTTACCCGTTTCCACAAGATCCTTGGCTTCTGAACATAAGGGAACTGAATGTTTCACTACAGGTTGGAGATTCAAGATATCGGATGTTTGGAAAGGTGCTGCAGAATTAAGATCATATTTGCGAGCTGCAACACTTATACCTACCTGTAAAGAAAACCATTCTCAAGCAAGTTGTAGGCCATTCTGAAGCTCAAACTTAGCAATGCAAATACTAGCATGAGAGACATAATTAGTCGCATGAAGGCAGATAAATTCTAGAGCTTGAGCTAACTAGAATTGAACATGGTTGCAAAACAGGATACTCACATATATAAACTAAACAAAATTAAGCAAACCCATGACCCAGCATATTAGGAATTTAGGTGGCTGTACTAAAGTTCTGAGAACTAACTTATTCCACCAGTACTTATTAAAATAGGTAGGGTATACCAAGAAAAAACATATTAGAAAAGAAGTTCAGCTTCAAAGTTTTGGACAACAGTTCTGTATAAGAAGACCATCTAAAACTTGGGCAGCTAAATTGAATTTTGAAGCTGAGTAATCACAGTTGAGGAACTGTGCCAATGACCATCATTGTTCACACAAGTAAAATGGGAAATAAAATATTTACAGCCAATTCTTTTGTTATGACTACACATTTTTTTTTTTTTGATAACCACCTGAGTGTTAGCCCAAGGTTGGGCCAGGGGGCACAAGGCTTACAAGCCTAGCTGGGTGTCCCTGGTTCGAACCCTAGGTGATGCACTTTAACTTACCCTTTGCATGTAGGGAAACTACCATGTGGTCGGTAGCGATGCAACCGGGGGTTTACTCTCCAAGGGTGGGTCCAAAGGGCCCTGTCTTGGGGAAGTTCCCACAAGATCAAAATATATATATATATATATATGTATATTATATAATTCTTTTGTTATGACTATACATATTGTGGCTGAAATGGTATATTCTGGGACTCTGAGCACAGTAATTTAACCCTATGATATATAGTGTTTGCTTATGACAAGTCCGACGGGGAAAGACCCAAACTCCTGACATGTAGAATAGGTAATATCTAGACAAAGCAGATATGGCATGAGAATGCACCAAGTAAAAGAAGGAAAATGCATAAATGTAAGGCATTATATACTTTTTATTAACCATTAAAGATGCAATCAAACTTAGAGCTATTGTGCATCCTTTAGAGCATGTGCTAAAGATTAACATTTTAATATGAAGCAATAGTAGCATAAGAATGGAAAATCATATTGCAAAAGGACAACACCCCTAATTTTCACAGCACTAAATCCAAGTAAGGTTGACAGAGTTTGAGAAGTATCGTTGCAACAGCACAAGAAGCATAAGTGAAACAATGTATACAACACAAAAGAGTAATTTATGGTGGCATTATGAAATGCAAACTGGAATCAATTTGAGAACACATTAACTTATAATTACCTTCTGGCAAAGATTACGTATTACAGAAACTTTCTTTACACGTGACCTTGCATCCTCCGGCAACTCAATCTACAACAATGAGAAAATATATTTCAAACATATACCAATACACATTAGGAATAAATCATGGAAGGAAGAAAGAATGTGCTTAAGGATCCCATATGATACATATCACTCCATCTTATTTTCTACAGCAACGAAAGGAAAAGGACCAGTCTAAAATGTCATCCCATTACAGAATATGGCCCCTTGACCACAGATGTACTATTGAAAAAACATCATGAAATTCGATCTCCAGAATGCACAAGTTTTTTAACTAAGCATGGTAAAAAAAAATTCCATATACTTTCTGCAATAAATTACTCCTTCGACCTCCTAGAAATGTCCAGTGTCCTTGTAGAGTCTTATGAATAACTAATACCTGATATTTGAGTTTAGCAAACTCTTGTATGTCTGACCACAGAGTTTCTGAGCTAACATTCATAAATGAGGATTGATTCTTCCTTGCAGATGCCCCGCCTTTCCACCTTCCTTGCCCCCTAGAAGGCTTTCCTGAAGATTGATGACCTCCTTGGTCCTATAAATAAACAAAGATAAATTACAGCCTCAGGTCAAGATTTCTCCATCAAAAGAGAAAATTGTAATGTTACCATTTCCATTTCAGAAAAATTACTGACAGTGGATTTAGTAAAGATTTTAGAATATAAACGTCATTTAATATTTTAAGACAAACTTATACTTTCTTCTGAAGAAAAAGATTCAACTTAATTGCCTTAATTGTTGTACAATTACAATGACAGACCACAAACTAAGGGAACTTATGGCCTCAACAGTTAGCTCACAAAAAGCTCAAAGCTGAAAAGCAGTATAAGCCAAAGTAACTATAAGAAATCCTAAAACTGTAAATCTAAGTGACACATACCTTTCTGTGGGTTCTGGACTGCATATTATTAGCAGTAACTTTCGTGCCAACAGCTTGAAAAGTTCCAAAAAAGCAGTTGAAGAAATGTGATATAGCGCCAGCTATATCATGATCCTCTATATCTCTCAAAACATCCTGCTCAAGGAGTAAAAGATGGCAAAAAAATGAACTTGTATGTGTTAGTGAGAATTTTGGAGGTCTTCAAAAGAACACCACAAAGTACAGGCAGCTCTCTGTGACCCCATAGACATGGATTTTTAAAGCAAGGAGAAGGAGGGGGGGGGCAGGATTAGATGCACTGCTAGTTCATGCTGTTTCACTATTTTTTTGTGTTTGTGTATTTTGGTATTAGTTTATCTTCTGCATGTTCCATCAAATTAAACACGAAAAAACATATCCACCAATCAGTTTAAGCAGACAAGGGAAGGTTGGATGTGAACAGGAAATGAGTTTTCACATGCATGTGTGCGAGGTAAGTCAGACCACTCTCATGTAGGCAAGTAAATAGTTGCCATCTCTAACACCAACAGCAGGAAAAAAGTGTTACATGTTGCAATTGATATAGTAACATGTGACACCTCCTTGCAAATCATCATGGTGAAACTGTGGAATTAAGTAAAACTGTAGAAGCTGGTTAGATTATGCTTATCACCTTGAGGATGTGCTTTGCAGACCTAACAACAATCTCATTAGAACAAAGATCCCACAGATGAGGTAAATGTTTTGTCCCATCAGCCACCTGTAGCAACACTCCAGACATTTCAAAAGCAATACAATCATGTGCAGAAAGAAAGAAAAATTATGAACATCACAACTTTAACACACAGATAATAAATTTCATTTCAGGAAAAGATTTTTAAAAAAGTTTCTTTCCCATAGTTTTACGCTAATATTCAAGCATTCACTAATGCTTACTTTTCCAATATAGCGAACATTAATTCCGTGAGCATGGAGTGCTTCAGTTAATGTTTGGCCATCCATAGGAGAAACTTCAAGCGTGCAAAGATCTTGTACAAACTTTGGAAGCACAACATTCGTAAGATACGAACTCACTTTCCTTACATTTTCTTCATCTTCTACTATCTCCTGGTGAAGGCAAAGAGTCAAAAATATATAAGAGATTTCTTTTCTTTTTTGGCTGAATATTGGCAAATTTAGAATTCAATAAACTTGACAAACAATATTACAAGGTCCAGACTTGCCTCTTGATTCCCGGACAACTTAAACTCAGTGAAGACGTTAGGGTTAAAAAGAATTTCCTCACGTGGTTCAGTTTCAGCTTGGGAAGAAGCACAATCCTTAACATTCTCATCCCTCCCTTCTTTTGTTATATTCTGTGAACAGAAACAGAGAGAGGCACGTATTGCAGATTACTAGGGGGAAATTCACAGCACAAGCTATTTCATCTTATAATATACCGGACAAAGACATTTGAACTGGTCTTACGTGATGATAGTGACATAAACATGTGATTTATCGTACCGTGCCCAAATCCAAGTAAATACACAATTCCTTAAATGTAAACATACCCCAACAATTACTGCAGCTGCCAGTGTTTTTTTTTTTCCTAAAATATTTTTAACAAGATAAGAAAACATATACTCCAATTCAACCTTACTTGGAATTTGCTAATTCCATAGGCCTGGAAACATCCTATTCAATAAACACTCTACTAAATCAGATGGAGGGAAAACATATCCTTATTGCAAAAGAAGACAACACACAGAGTTACAATTTCAAGTATGGCGACCTTTACTGCAAGAAAACAAACAAATTGCTAAAAATGACTCCGACAGGGATATGAGTATAACTCAATTTGTTGCTTCAACTATGGCAGATATATTCACACCAAAATAGCATCTACAAACACAAGCATTACTGACTCTGCTAATCCAAGGGCACTAAGATATTGTCATGTAATAAGCATGAATGCATTACATACAAACAAAAGTTCTAATCATTACTAACTCAAATGTGTCATACTGCAATATATATAATACGCACACAAAGTGAGTTAGCAGTAGGTAATCCAAGAATACAAGGTCCAAAAAAAAGTTCAAATAGACAAAACTGATAAAATATAAATACATATTTAATAACAGAATAAACCTTCAAGGATGCAATTCAATCCTAACAAGAACACCACTATAAGGCAATCAAAAGCTGCAGTTGCATTTGCCACCATTCTCACCTGTTCATCAACACCCACAACTGTTGAAGAATCGGTGGTCACATGGGCATCTCCTTCAGACTTACATTTTGATCTTTCTGCTGCTTGGGCCTTCTCCCATAAAGCAAACATTTATATTAAAAATGAACATATGAAACAAATCCCAAAGTAATGTTGATCTCAGAATATCATAACTTACCTGGCAAAAAGCAGTAATTAGTTCTGGTCTCAAGATACAGAATCTGGATCCAGGTCCAGTATAGTTTGCATCACGAGGAGTTACTCTCATCAAATCCAGAAGATAATGCCTAAAATTAGAATTTTTTAAAAAATAAATAAATAAACAAGTGCACATGCTTTATAAATTTTAAATAAGCATGTTATTTAAAAGTTGTGACATCATCATAAATAAAGTCAGAAACTAAGAGCATGAAAACATAATTTACTAGTTACTACTATATAGCTATCAATTGTCATTAAATCATCAAAGTGTGGCATGCTAAAACCAACCCAAGAGAGTAATCACCTGTCGTCACTACCAACAATACCCTTGCATTCCACTGGGGCAGCTAATTTGAAAACATTTCCAGATCCATCAAGGACAGTGTGTTCCTTCAAATGGAGGCGCTTAGCAGCCTCAAGAACCTAAGGACAATAAAAGCTTAGCAATTTTAACAAGGAAACTCATTCACAATTCACATAGAGCATTGTGAAACCCAAGAAGAGATCAAACTAGAATCTTCATTGAAATAACATGTTCTAAAAATATACCGATTACACAAAAATTATATTTCTTTTAAGACAGCACAATTAAGTCAATATGGGTATCCTACCCCAAGAGAAGCTCAAGAAGTCCCTCTCACATAGCAATTAACAAAGACATAATATGCGAAATCTGACACATGACAAAGCAGCAAATTTTATATGCTCCCTCACCTTGGAATGAAAATCTTCATTCCAACATATCTTCTTGCCATTGTCAACAGAACCATACAGAAGAGAGTCTGATTTATCCCCTTGAAGAATGCCAGGTAAA
Organism: Fagus sylvatica; assembly: GCA_907173295.1. Lineage (NCBI taxonomy): Eukaryota > Viridiplantae > Streptophyta > Magnoliopsida > Fagales > Fagaceae > Fagus > Fagus sylvatica. Next base: position 14,649,102 of record OU015763.1, read on the forward strand.
ACGCTCTGCAGTGGAATGTATAAACACAATGAGGGCCAGCTAAGCAATTTAAGCAAGCCAAGATAGAAATAGCAATTATGAACAAAGGCTTCCAAGTATTTGTACAAAAATTTTCTAACACAACAAGAATACATGATATACCAAATACAGTACAGATATTATCTTCAATATACACCTGCCAATGAGCTATAGGCTATAGCTCAACTGGCACTTCCCTTCTCCCATAATAATTGGTTGGAGGGTGAGGTCATGGGTTCAACACCCACTAGTGCATGTGAAACTTACCAATCAATATATATATAGGTCATGAATTCAAGACCCACTACATGTGTGTGAAACTTATCAATCATATATATATATAAATATATAGATATTTTTAATACACACCTGAGCTACCACTCTATGACCTCTATAATCTATTATAGCCATAGCTAGATTATAAAGTCCAGAGACATCAGCTTCCTGGTATGCCTTGGTGCCTTTCAAATCATTATTGGCAGACGCATATGTAGCCTGCTCACTCTCTGTCAACTGTGTTTCAGCAGGCACATTGGAAGCCACTTCCACAACAGTATCACGTTCCCCTGAACTTGATCCTTCACATTTTTCCCCATTGGGAATTCCACTGTCTCCATGCAACAAACTGGAAGCCTTATCAGATGAAATGTTTAAGGAGCTTGAACTCTCAATATTTGAATTAGCTGAACGTTTCTTGGACAGCTGCTCAAGGTCCGCATCCACAGCAAAACTAAAGAATATGTTGTTGTGAACATACCTATAACCCAAAAAAAGGATACACGATTACACTAATCTGACAAACTAAAGCATCTGTCAAGAAAAAATTATACAGTAAAATAATATTAATAACAACAATATTAATAAGAAAAGCACATTGCAGAATGTAAATATATTATCACAGACAATAACCATCCATACTCAAAAAAGCAAAGCAAAGTCTCACATTAACATGTGACAGCTCATCTAAGTCAAGATAGCTTATAGGCTTATAGCATGTAGTGCACTAGAGTACACTTAAAACTAATTAGCTTACTATGCTGAAAATAAATGTTCTCAAATTGAGGTACAAACATATGGTAATCAACAGTAAATACTAAATAGACAAAACATATTATCTTATAGGGAAAATTACATTTTAAATCCTAGAGTTTAGGGAGTGTAACAAATTAAATCTTTTAGTTTTAAAAGTAACAAATTAAACCATGCAGTTTCAAAAAGTAACAAATTAAACCCAAATCCAAACTTTTCACCTCCATGCCGCTCAGCAACGAAGTTACCGGAGACGCCGCCGACCCAAGAATTTGGTGACGACTCCGCCGGATTTTGAAAAAGATTCCGGAGCCACTATGAGCGTGGTAGTCCAAAGAACTTTGGTGAACTAAAAAAAAAAAAAAAATGGATGCTTTAGATTTGCAAAGACAGTATCAAATTTTTATCAATGGTAAAATGGTGTTGTACGTATTATTTATGGGAAGAATATTTCTCCAGTGTAGTTTCATTTTTAACGTGAAGGGTTTCTAAAGCAAAGCATGAAACAAGGCGTAGATCTATCAATATTCTTACCGGCGAGCAAAGTTTGAAAAAAAAAAGAGAGGAGTGAATAGAAAATAAAATTGATTTGTGACCTGATGCTGTTGGAGGAAGAGATTAAGTCAGGTGAAAATTGTTAGAGAAGAAATTGTTGACTATCAATATCTATATCTATATCTATATAATATATAATAAGAGAATACATGAGCGTTAAAATAAAAAATGTCTGATATCATTACAAGTGACATGTTAATCTTTTGTTTTGATTTCCCAAGTGATATATTATTTTAATAATTTGACTTAATACAATTTATTTATCAAACGGTAAACACCAATTATTTTTTTAAATTAAAAAAAAAAAATACTAACCACCGTATATTTTTTGTTATAAAAAACAGATAATAGTGAATTATTTAAAATAAGTCTCTTATAAAAACAAATAATAATTTTTTTTTAAAAAAGATAATAACAAAATCTTTAAAAGAAGCTCTTACTACTAAAAGACATCTTAATAAAATATCATAATAAAAAACTTAAAATAAGTTTCCTACTACTAAAAGACATTTTAATAAAAAAAAATAAAAAAAATTGGTCTCCAACACAAAATTATGATGGAAGTAGAAAACCGTTTCAATTATAAACACAATTAAAATTGACGTGATATTACATAATGAAAAACGTTATGATATATATTTATAAAAAAAAAAAAAGATGTTTATGACTTTTTAAAAAAAATTTGGCTAAAAGACATCATAATAAAATATCATAATAAAAAACTTTTAAATAAAAAAGATAATAACAAAATCTTTAAAAGAAGTCTACTACTACTAAAAGACATCTTAATAAAATATCGTAATAAAAAACCTAAAATAAGTCTCCTACTACTCAAAGACATATAAAATATCATAATAAAGAGTTTAAATTGGTCTCCAACACAAAGTTATGATGAAAGTAGAAAACCCTTTCAATAATAAACACAATTAAAAATGACATGACATTACATAATTAAAAACAACTATAATAGATTTTATTTTATTTTTAAATGTTTACGACTCTTTTTTAAAAAATTTGGTATAAAAAAATAAAAATATCAACACCAATTTTTTTTTTTCTTTTAAAAAAAGAGTCATAAACATTTTAAAAAAAAAAATCTATCATACACATTTTATAAACAAATCTTAAATAAATCTCATACTACAAAAATATATCTGAACAAAATATATTTCTCTAAGAGAAATTAAACAAGTATGTCAAACATCTTTTAAAAAAAAAATTATAAAAATTTCTACACCAAAATTTCTAAAAAAGGAGCGGTAAATATCTTAAAAAAAATACACCAATTTTTTTTTAAATAATAGTAATGGATAAAGAATATTGTAGTGTAACTGTATTAGGAGTACTCTTTTTTAGTGAAAAGGCATTGATTGGTGAACAAGCATTGAATATATCATTTGGTGAACAGACATACTCCTTGATGGAAGGAAAATAAATAGAGCACGTTAAATTAAAGGATCCACATTCTTGCATAATCTGCTTACGTAACATCTCAACAATGGTAATCTGGTACAAGTTTTTCTACTTCTACTTCTTTTTCTTTTTTATTTATTTATTTTTTCTATCATCATGATCTATTTTTATTTTTGTATTTTTGTACGTTTATATGACTACAAGGGGTTTTAAGCAATTGTAATCTGGTACAAGTTTTGTTCTTCTATTTATGTTATATATATATATATATATATATATATATATATATATATATATATATATATATATATATATATATATATATATATATATATATATATATTATATATATATTATAATTTTTTTTTTTTTTTTTTTTTTTTTTTTTTTTTTTTTTTTTGTGTTTTTGTACGTTTATATGACTGCAAAAGGCCTAAGAAGCAATTGGACTAAGGTAATCTTTTATTTTTTGCTTGATTATAATTTATTTTTTGTTTTATCAGTTAAAGATAATCAGTTTTTCTTAATTATTGTACATTATTTAATTCTTTTATTTTTCTATTGTTGGTGCAATTATCTCTTTGTTATTATTAAATTTTTTTATGGAACATATTTTCCATAAAATAATTTTGAATATATATTTTAATCATATACACCTTATGTGTTTATATAGAGTTTTTTCCGTGCATTGCACGGGTTTTACGCTAGTAATATATAATAGCAGAAGACATGAGCGTTAAAATCAAGAGTGTTTCATATCATGACAAGTGGCATGTCTATCAATTGTTTTTATTTCCCAAGTGAACGTTGTTTAGATTTCCTAAGTGGTTTGCATGTCCATCTATCGTTTAAATTTCTGAAGTGATACGTTGTTTAAATTTCCTAAGTGGTTTGATTTAATAATTACCAAACACTTTTAAATAAAAATAGATAATAACAAATTCTTGATAATAAGTCTTACTACTAAAAAGATATCTTAATAAAATATCATAATAAAAATCTTTAAAATAAAAACAGATAATAACAAATTCTTTAAAATAAGTCTCCTACTACTAAAAGACATCTTAATAAAATATCATATTAAAAATCTTACAATTATGACAATCTCCTAATACTAGAAGACTTCTTAAAGATTAAAAAAAAAAAAATTCATACATTGTTTAAATTTCCTAAATGGTTTGATTTAATAACTGCTAAACACTTTTAAATAAAAATAGATAATAACAAATTTTTGTGTTAGGAGTACTCTTTTAGTGAAAAGGTATTGATTGGTGAACAATCACTTAAGAATCATTTGGTGAACAGAAACTCCTTGATAGAAGGAAAATAAATAGAACACGTTAAATTGAAAGTTCCTCATTCTTCCATAATCTGCTTACGTAACATCTAAACAATGGTAATCTGTACAAGTTTTGTTCTTCTACTTCTTTTTCTTTTTTACTTATTTATTTTTCTATCATGATCTATTTTTATTTTTTTTTTTGTACGTTTATGACTGCAAGGGGATCTAAGAGGCAATTGAACTAAGTAATCTTTTATTTTTGTTTGATTCTAACTTATTTTATGTTTCATCAATTAAAAGATAACTATTTTTTCTCAATTATTATACACTATCTAATTCCTTTTATTTTTCTGTTATTGGTGCAATTTAATTTGTTATTATCAGTTTTATTTTTTTAGAACATATTTTCCATAAAATAACTGAATATATATTTTGATTATATACACATTATGTGTTTATATAAAGTTTTTTCCGTGTTTTGCACGGGTTATATGCTAATTTATTATAAAAGGGGGAGGGTTGAAATCGGCTATGAAGGAGCACATGGAACAAATGGCCGATCTTGTTCTTTTCCAGAATCTGGTGGCTTCTTTGCTCGGCGGCCTGGAGGGGAAAATGGTGGATTTGGGTGGGGGTGGTTGTTGCAGGGTGATTTGGTATTGATGGATCTCTCTGACCAAATCTGGTTTCAATCGGATCTTTTTTTCTGGTTTTAGGTGTAATTATCGTGTGTGGGTGAGCTCATTTTAGAGTGTGGAATAAAGTGCAAAAAGGTGAGGTGTCATGTCTTTATTGGTGGGTGTAAAACTAGGGTAATACACCTGCTCCTTATTGGATGTATTCTCTATAAAGAACATCAATTCCTTAACACTGAAAAAATTTAACCAACAAATAAAGGCTATTATTTAAGGTCCCACTAAGATGTGAAAGCACTCTGGACCTGTTGGGTTTATTGGGGGTATACATCTGCTGATCACTCCAATAGCACCGCTAATTGCTGCATCAACAAAGTCTGACGTTACTTTGTAATTGTAGAGGGCCCTATCCCGCAGAATTCTGCAACAAAATTACCTTCCTAAGTAGTAGAGACGGTAGAAACCTTCCTAAGAAGTAGAGACGGTAGAAACCATATAGAAGAAGCTATAATTTAGCATAAGTTATCAAAATACAGAAAAAAGCTAAAGGAATAGAATCACTGCAACAAGTTACTGCATCAGAGATCAAATACCTTTCCTGGGGAGTTGTATGGGGAATTCTCGACAGGATTGCAACTCCTCATTCCAATCTCTTTGCATGCCAATCAGCTCACTACCGTACGAAAGAGTCAATGCATCCTCTGCTCTGGCTGCATCACGTTTATGTTCTGGCAGTGGGAACACAACCAAAATTAATTTAGAAGTGAAGAAAACAAGCCATGGCATCAAGCAACCTCAGAGTTTACAAAAACAAACTCATCTTTAAGTCATTCTGGTGAAATAATTACTATATATGCTAAATACATCATCCCAAAATGTGTTTTTATTAATAGTGAGTATCATATACGGTAATTGAAAGATGCAAATTTTGTATCAGTATCATCATATAGTCATGCAATATTTCCAATACGCAATGCAATGATAAGGTGATGAACATAGTACTTTGAACACTATTTAAAATAATGTTACCATGATCTTCCATCACATAGTGGCTAAGTACTACTTCTGTAACCTTGAAAGTTTATGCTACGGATTACTGAAACATAAGATAATTGACTCACCAGGAACTGGATGTAATCCCAGCCATGAGTTTGGTGGCAACAAAGATTGAACGTTTTCAAAAGGATGCGCAGAGGCCCTTCGCTCCAAAATTTCACGAAATGCTTCAAAATAAGAACAAAGGTATTCAATGTCAGTTGTAAGATTAGCCCACTTCAAACTTTTAACAGAATTATGCTTAAACCATGTCCTGTTACCTTTTTTGAACTTAGAGCTTATTTTTTGCAAGAGCCCAACGAGGGTGGTTGCTTCAGAAGAGGTCTTACTCGGCCTTGGGTCAAGGGTATTCCCAGTGCTTGAGTTGACATAAAACATTTTTGTAGTTCCAGTAATACAGAATTTATTACCCTCCAATGTTACTACATCCAAATAAATCAAATCACCAACAAGCCTGAGGTCAACAAAAGCACCATTAGTATGTTATCAATATGGTTCCCACAGAAAACAGTCCTAATGATTTTAGAAGGGATTTTAAATTTCACCTTCTATAGCTTGGAGGAGGATTGAAGGAGGAAAAGACAATGCTCTCCACACATTTGATCTCTTTTGAAGATGATGATAGCAAATTACTCAGTGATCCAGCAACGTCCTCCATAAAACCCAGACCATCAAGCTCTGGGACCTCAATTTTTGCCGTATCTGGGTCACAGTATAATATAGAAGCTTAAGTGTGTTAAAGCATTAATTTTGTGGAATATTAATGACAGACACTGATTGCATGTTTAATATCACAAACCTCCTGGACTAGAAGCTTTGTTTTGTGTTGTCTCATACTGCAATGCAAGGGATGTTGATAGCGAGGCATGAAGTGTGGAAAGGGAAAGCAATTCTCTTGTACGGTGTACATGAGCCCTTATAGATCTATCATCATACAACGCTGCCAAAATAATTTCCATGTAGCAAGCATGAAGTATGAATTTTTCTGTGTGATTGTTTACTATAGCATTATATCTAACATATTTGTTTGAACAGCCTGAGAATCCAATTACCATGATTTATGGGCTAACCATGTTTGGACTAGAACAAGAAATCATGCACGTAAGGAGCTTCATTTCTTTTTTACTATACAAATCAGAAATTTAATTTGTTGCTAAAAAGAAAATGACAAATATGCATTTTGGATGAGAATAATGAAAGAATCTAAAGTTCTTTGTATTGCAGTAATGGAAGCAAGAAGAAGAGGGAGAGAATGATTAGAGAATGATAAAATGAGTGAAAACCTTCTTAATTAACCTTTGGTTTAGCACTGTGTATATATACACTAAGAAATGAACTAAAACAGATTGTAACAGACTTAACAACCTATAACAGAATTAAGCTTAACAACTTGTAACAGATTAGGCTTAACTAACTTATGAACACGTGATAAGTATGTGGACAACTTGAACAGACTTATCAAGACTAGACAAAAGCTACATGCCGTTTACAGCTTCTGCATTAAATCTATACAAAAGCTACATGCCGTTTAGTGTCATCTTCTACATTCCCCCTCAATCGAATGGTGTTGCAGAGAAACCGTGAGATTGCAACAGAGATCAAGGAAACGATGAGTAGGAAGACTTTTGGTGAAGATATCTGCCAATTGATCAGTAGTAGACACAAATTTAACCACCAAATCCTTGCGAAGGAACACGTTCACGAATGAAGTGAAAATCAACTTCAATGTGCTTCGTGCGAGCATGAAACACGGGGTTAGAGGCAATAGCGAGAGCAGAAACATTGTCGCACCACAGAATTGGAGGTTGAGACAAATAAATGCCAAGATCTTTGAGTAAGGTGCGAATCCAACACACCTCAGCGGAAGCAGTGGCAAGGGCACGGTATTCTGACTCAGTAGAGGATCTAGACACGGTAGGTTGCTTCTTGGCTGACCATGTAATGGGATTAGAACCAAGGTAAATAAGCATACCTGAAGTGGAGCGACGGTCATCTGGGTCACCAGCCCAGTCTGCATCTGAGTAGACTGACAAGGATAGAGAACCTGGAGTGAAGGCAATGCCATGATGCAGAGTACCTTTAATGTACCTCAAGATCCTCTTTGCTGCAGTAAGGTGAGTAGAGGTAGGAGTGGACATGTATTGGCAGACTTGGTGAACAGCAAATGAGATATCAGGTCTTATGAATGTGAGATAGTGGAGTGCACCAACTAGACTTCTATAGCCATGAGGATCAGATAAGACATCACCTTCATGAAGAGATAGTCGAGTATTGGGGCTGCAAGGAGTCTTGGCAGGTTTGGAGTCAACCATATTGTGCTTGATCAGTAAGTCAGAAGCATATTTGGTTTGAGTGAGCAGAAGCTGCTCAGAGGTGCGAGTCACCTGGATGCCAAGGAAGTAGTGTAGAGTTCCTAAATCCTTGATGTCAAAGACTTGACTTAGTTGAAGAACCAAGTGGTCTAGGAAGGGTGTGGAGTTGCTGGTGAGCACTACATCATCCACATAAAGGAGTAAATAAGCTATAACTCCCTTGTGGTGGTAAATGAAGAGGGATGAGTCAGCTGTGGATGCAGTAAACCCCAAGTGAAGTAACTGAGTAGTAAAGCTGTCAAACCATGCTCTAGGGGCCTGCTTGAGGCCATAGATGGACTTGTGGAGTTTGCAGACATAGTGAGACTTGGTAGTGTCAATATAGCCCTGAGGTTGGGCCATATAAACTTCCTCTTTGAGTGTTCCATGGAGGAAGGCATTTTTAACATCTAGTTGTCTTAGGGGCCAGTTTAGGGATACTGCCAATGAGAGTATGAGTCTAACAGTGGGAGGTTTAACCACAGGGCTGAAAGTTTCATCATAATCAACTCCTTGTTGTTAATGGAAGCCCTTTGGCCACAAGTCTGGCTTTGTACCTTGCTATAGTACCATCACTGTGTCTTTTGAGTTTGTAATACCCATTTGCAACCCACTATGTTCTTGTGTGGAGGTGGTGGAACAAGAGACCAAGTGCCTTGTTTCTGTAAGAGCATCAAACTCATCTTGCATTGCAATACACCATTGAGAGTGTTGAGCTGCAATTTTATAGGAAGATGGTTCTGTGACAGTGTAGTCCACCTTGTGCTGCATAACCGAGTTTAGGTTTATGGATGCCACTCTTAGACCGGGTTTGCATAGGATGGTGAGAGGTGTTTGGTATTGACTGATATGGGATTAGGAAGGTGTAGTGCAGGTGCAGCTATATCTGGAGAGAGAGCTGGGGTCTGTGAGGTAGCTGTGGCATTTGGTACAGCTGTGGCATCTGACATAGGGACTGTATTGGGACTGTGAGGTGGATTATCTGAGGTAGATGTGGAGTGTATGGGTAAATGGGATGTCAATAGGGGAGGTATGGGACTATTGGTTACAAGGAGTGTATTGGGTATTGTGGTTGGACTATTGGATAAAGGAGAAGAGTCATGTAAAGTGGTTGCATGACCGAGAGAATCAAGACTGTGGGACTGAGAACAACAGTGTAAAGTAAGGAGTGTATTTAACCAAGACTCAGGTGAAAAGGTAGATGTTTGGAGAGATGATGAGGACTGGACAGAGGTAGTGAGGCCAGGGAATACAGATTCATTGAACAAAACATGTCTAGAAGTATAGAACCTATGGTGATGAAGGGTCAAAAGCAAATATAACCTTTGGAAGTGGAAGGATAACCTACAAATATGCAGGGTACTGACTTGGGTTGAAGTTTGTGATTGTTGTATGGGGTAAGTAAAGGAAAACACTGACAACCAAAAGCCTTGAGGTGAGAAATTGAAGGTTTGGATTTGAATAAAAGTTCCCAAGGTGACTTATTGGACAGGTATTGGGGTTGGTAGTTTGTTGATGAGATGAGTTGCAGTGGACACTGCATATGACCAATAAGAGATGGGAAGGTGTGACTGAGAAAGGAGAGCTAAGGCACATTGTATAATATGTCTATGCTTCCTTTCTGCCACACCATTTTGCTGTGGAGTGTGAGGGACAGCTGAGTTGGTGAACTATGCCATTATTGGCACAAAATGTATGAAACTCATTGGATGTAAATTCCCCCCCACAGTCAGTTACGAAAGGTTTGAATAGAGTGCTGGAATTGTGTTTTAACCAAAGGCTGTGAACTGCTTGAAGATGGAAAATGTATCAGACTTGTGCTTAAGGAGGTAGACCCAAGTGAATTTGGTAAACTCATCAACCAAGACTAAGTAAAAACGAAATGCATTGATGGAGACAGTAGGAGCTGGACCCCATAGATCAGCATGAACAAGTTGAAATGGAGCAGTCACTTTATTAATGGAAACTGGAAAGGGTAACTGGTGCATTTTGCCAGCAATGCAGTGTTTACAATGAGTTGGTACTGAATTGAAATCTAAAGAAGTACAAGGAGACAAAGAAGGAAGAATAGTATGGAGAACTTTGGCACTAGGATGCCCTAGTCTTGAATGCCAGAGTTGCCATTTGAGAGTAGAAGAAGCAAGACAAGCTGACTTATTGACTGAGGCAGATCTGCAGAATTGGGAAGAGTGAATGGGATAGACACCATTTTTACTCAAACCCTTGTAAAGGAGTCTCCCCGTAGGTAAATCCTGAATCAAGAGTTGGTTTAGCATCAAAAATGACAACTACAATTATTGTCCAAACAGAGTTTATGCACTGACAAAAGATTAGAAGCAATGCGTGGAATATGTAGGACATTTCTAAGTTGGAACTGATGATATGGAGTATGTAATTGAGCATTACCTATGCTTTGGATTGGAAGACTCTGGCCATTACCTACAGTGACCTGATCTGAACCTTGGTAAGGTGTTGGGGTGTTGAGGTTGGAAGCAGTGGCTGTGATGTGATCAGATGCTCCTGTGTCAGTGAGCCAGGTCTCAGAATTCTGAGTATGTTGGAGGTTTGAGGCACTTGCCATGGCTGCAAGCTTTGTAGGTGGATTCTTGCCTTGATAGGCAAAATCCATCCTATGATAGCAATCAATGGCATAATGGCCTGCCTTCCAGCAAATTTGGCATGTTGGTCTCTCAGGTCTGCCCTCAGGTCTGCCTTGAGATCCAAACTGAGATGGAGGCTGAGAATTGGAGAGTGTGTGGCATCTGTGATGAAGTGGAATAAGAGCCAAAGGATCTGCCACCTCTGCCACGATTGGAAGAGTTCCTGCCTCCCCTGCCTCTGTTGTAGCCTTGATTGCTATTGAAGCCTCCATTAAAACCAGTGTGAGGTTTTTGATTGTTGGTGACAAACATTGCAAGTGCAGAGTTTGAGAAAGGGTCTGAGGCTTCAGTCATGGATTGTTCTTCAGTCTGGAGCAGAACTGAAAGTTTCTCAAAAGAGATGGTATCATCTCTAGTCCTTATTGCTGAAGCAAAAGGAGCAAACTCTTTTGGTAATCCTTTGAGGATCATGTGCAGAAGTTCTTCACTATCAACATGAACTCCAACAGCAGAGAGTCTATCTCTTGTACACTTTATTCTTTGAAGATAGGAACTGATTGACTCATTTCCTTTCTTGATTCCTTGTAGCTCTAACTTCAGATTAAGCACATTTGCTCGAGCTGTGCAGGTAAACTTTTCCTCCAACCTGTTCCAGACTTCTTGAGAGGTGGTTGAACCTATCACCATTGCCAACACAGGGGAAGAAAGTGTAGAATAGATCAAGGTCAGGAGTGCCTTGTCTTTCTTTTTCCATACTAGAAAGGCTGGGTTCACAGATTGAACACCAGCTTCATCAATGAGAAACTGCCTTGGTTGTGGTGTTGAACCATCAAGATGTTCAATCATGGAGTAAGCATCGAGGATAGCTGAGATCTGCAGTTTCCAGACCATATAGTTCACACTATCCAGCTTGATTGACATCAGGTTGGACATATTGTTGAGCAGTAACAATGGATTTGCCACAGGATCCATGATCGTGGGCTCTGATACCATGAAAGAATCTGAAGTTCTTTGTATTATAGTAATGGAAGCAAGAAGAAGAGAGAGAGAGAATGATTAGAGAATGATAAAATGAGTGAAAACCTTCTTAATTGATCTTTGGTTTAGCACTGTGTATATATACACTGAGAAATGAACTAAAACAGATTGTAACAAACTTAACAACCCATAACAGAATTAAGCTTAACAACCTGTAACAGATTAGGCTTAACTAACTTATGAACACGTGATAAGTATGTGGACAACTTGAACAGACTTATCAAGACTAGACAAAAGCTACATGCTGTTTACAGCTTCTGCATTAAATCTATACAAAAGCTACATGCCGTTTAGTGTCATCTTCTTCAAATAATAGGTTACAAATTCTTCACGTAGAGGAAATTCCATTGAAGTGACAAAAGAGGTTCGTCGGCACGGAAGAGACGAAATAAGAATAGCAGTATTATTTGGTTTGCCTAGGTATTCTCCCATCTTATCTCCTTCTTTGATCACATCTATGCTTATTAGTCATTACTTAAGCCGCTTGGAATATTGTCTCTCTAAAATGGTGTTCTCTATTTTTCTCTTTATGATGCTTTTGTTTTCTAATATGAGATTATGAAGCACATTTTTTAGCGGTTTTTGAAGAAGCAAAAAACATACCTAAATATGTTTATTTATTTATTTTTGTTAAAAAATAAATATGAATCCTTAAAATTAATTGCATGATCTTGAAGGAAATGACGTGAACTATTAATTTATCATACAACACTATTCTTAAGGTGTTATACTGAAAAAACAACAAATTTTCCTTTACATATCAACAGACAAGAAGAAGGATAATTTATTATTCTTGTGCTTTTTTATATTTGCTTTTTCTATATATTTTGATTTAACTATATATGTCACTTAATCATAGCTTTCACATAGATGTATTTTTAAAAAGTACAAGAGAATTATATAAAAAATTATGTTTAAACTTTGTTGGGCTAGATTCTAATCATATTTTCCATTAATAATTGTTTTCAAATTTACTATTTTTTAAAAAATTGAAATAACTTAGGTAAAATTTAAACTTGCCAACATAGTGCAATTACATTTGTCCATTTTAGCTAATAGACAAAATATATTACTATTTTGAGTTTATTTATTTATTTTATTAAATGTTATGTATCTTTATTTTATTTGAGGTTATTGTATGTTATATTTATTTGAGGTTATTGTATATTATATTTAAAAAAATATGTGTTTTGCTTCTATAAAGCGTGCACTTGTGCTTTGCACTTAGGCTCTAAGAGGCTTGTATGCTTAGGTGCACTTGACATTTTTACTGTTAGAATATAAGCCCAATACGTCTTAGGCTCAATACAATGTCTTATATAGCACTCTTATTACTTGTGCATTACTCTCACCTCTGCCTATATAAAGGCTCTCTCTTGTACTATATTATTCAGTTAATACAATACACAGACTTTCAGTCTTTAATTAGGCATTGATTGTTCTACTGTAGTTCCAATCCATTGTGACAATTGAAGTGCCATCCAAATTGCCCACAATGACGTCTTCCATGAGCGTACCAAGCATATTGAGATCGACTGTCACTTTGTTCGTCATCATTTACTACAGGGTACTTTGCAGCTCCGTTCAGTGTCTTCTCAGGATCAGTTAGCTGACATATTCACCAAACATATGCCTCCAGACCGTTTCCGTGATCTTTCCAAACTCAAGTTGGTGTCTCTTCACCCAACATGAGTTTGAGGGGGGATGTTAGAATATAAGCCCAATGGATCTTCGGCCCAATATAATGTCTTGTATAGCACTCTTATTACTTATACATTACTCTCATCTCTGCCTATATAAAGGCTCTCTCTTGTACTATATTATTCAGTTAATACAATACACAGACTTTCAGTCTTTAACATTTACCAACATTGGCTTAGACGCAATAGTGACTTCATAGTGAACTTCTACTACAACATATCTCTGTTGATGTGGATAATTTAGTAACAGTTAAATATGATCCTAAATCCTTGTCACATACAGGATTGTTGTTGGGGGAAATAGTGGCTCACGAGATGATGCATGCATGGTTACGACTTCAAGGTAACTTTCTGAGTCCTTAGTAAATTGATATATAGATTTTTATATCATTGTGAATATGGTGACATTATAGTCTATATTTCATTGTGTGTAATCTATTCCTATTGTTTGTTCAAAAAAGAAAAATGACTCATGTTATGATTTCATATTTTTGTCATATTTAATGGAAAATTTTAGCATGTCATACTACTAAATAAGTTTCTTTCTATTATCCAGTTAAAGATATTTTGCTTGATAGGTGTTTCAGGATTGGAACCTAAAGTTGAGGAAGGTATTTGCCAAGTAATGGCTTATGAATGGTTGGAATGGTATGAATCCAAGGAAATTAGTTCCTCATCTAAAGCTACTGAATCTGGTCATTTTGCAAGAAACTTGATACAATATGTCAAAAATGGCATAGAAACAATTCCCAGTTATGTTTATCGTGAAGGTTTCAGAGAGGCTCAATGGGCTGTCACAAAACATGGCCTTGCAAGAACAATCGACTATATTGTCCAGTATAGAAAACTTCCACAATAATGATTCATCATAGTAGAAGGGTGCATTTAGCATTGAAAATCTTATACTTTTAATAATAAATCAAGTCAATCATTGTCCTCTAGTTACCTAGCACAATTTCTTAATATCTAGTATTCAGTTTATGCAAATTGTCCAATGGTGTATTTAACCATATATCCATTGCATGGCCTCACAAAACTTTCTGAAATCATTTAATTTACTTTATTTTCAAAGAAACTTTTATAAATAAGGACGTGTGTATGTAGTATGTACATGTGTGTACAACTTTATTTTTTTCAAGCCCGTGATTTATTTTATTTTATGTTTTGTGAAGGGAAACGGGAATCTATATTAAAGTTCAAAAGGCATTACAAACTTAGGGTGTTGAGGATATTAATGCTCAAAACCATGTCTTTAATTCTCATATAAACGTTTGAAAAACAAAATTAGGATATTTTTCAAAAACACTGATGTTATCCTGTTCAACCCTTCCCTCTTCAAATTTAATGGGACGAGGCCCTAGTAAATAAGGTAATTAACATTAATTACATCATTTTTTAACTTAGCTAAATACAAATACTAGGAGTAGTATCTCCTGCCACATTTTAATCGTTTCTCTCTCGGCTCTGGGGGCGACCACTTCAAACCCTAGCCGTCAGTAGAATTATGTCCTTGCCCTAGTGCAAGTTGAGTTCCCTCCGGTGGTCTACACTGGTAGGACAGGTGTCTTTTTATACCATTCTATCCTCTTCATCACCATCTCTCCTTTTTATCTTTCTTCTTCTTGTAGTTTTTTTGGTTTTGTGTTCTGTGCAAGGTGATACAAATGGAGTCTCTGGAAGACGTGGAAAAACTTCTCCTTATCGGACAAAGAAGGACTCAATGTGGATTTGGCCAATACCTCACAACAGCCCGAGAGCATATTGGCTGCAAAATTCTTGACATCCCGTGTTTTGAACATGGATGCCGTGGCTCGAACCTTTAAGCCTCTCTGGAAAACACGACACGCTTTCTCAGTCCAGGACCTTGGAGGAAATAAAGTAGCTTTTGTATTCGAAGATGTAATGGATCTCAAGAGAGTTCTTGCAAATAAGCCATGGACTTATGACAAGTTTTTGGTAGTGTTCCAACGTGTGCAGGGAGATGGGCCAATTCAAGACTCGTTGTTCTCACACACATCTTTTTGGGTGCAACTCCACAACTTACCCATTCGCCGTAGGACCAAAGTAGCAGCTGAATCTATCGGTCAATCGATTGGTTTGGTGGAGAGAGTGGCTGCCAGTGACGATAAGCGTGGGGGAGAAAATTGCATGCGCATTCGAGTTCGTTTGGAGGTCAATAGTCCATTATGCCGAGGACGTTTGGTCAAGCTTGAGGAAGGGAGAACAAGGTGGGTAGCTTTCCGTTACGAGAGGTTACCAAATTTCTACTACTGGTGTGGATGCCTTGACCATGGAGACAAGGACTGTGATATTGGTCTACAGCAACGAAATACAAGTGCCAAAGAGGAACAGCAGTTTGGTGCTTGGATGAGAGCAACCTTAGACCGCCCCCCGCGCAAAACGATCGTGATAGTGCCTGGAAATCACCCGAAAGGGCGAGAAAAACCAGACCGCGATGAACCCCCTAACCACCAGGCAGAGACGGCACTGGCAGAATTGAATGGTGATCGGTGTGAACATGGCAGGGGCCCAAATGACACGGAGAATAATCATGAGTCTAAAATGGAAATCGAGCAAAATCCGGGTTTTCCAATTCCGAACCTGGTCCAAAAGTCCACTGTTGAAATCTTCAATGATCAACTTAAGGAGATTGATCAGGCTATTAACTACATTCCATATGGGAATAATAATACAGAGCAATTGGCGGGGTAGAATTATTTTGAAAATTTCCCTATAAATCATGGTGCAAAGTCAACTGGGCCTCCACCTCATAATAAGAGCCTATTATCCAGTCCAAGCCGTAGGCCATTGGGTGACATCACAAATGGGCCAACTAGTACACAGATACAAAAGCCAAAGTGGAAGAAACTTGCCCGAGCCCACAAGCTCACTAGTGAGCCCCTAGCAAAAGCCCAATCTCATAAGCGTGACCTCTCACTTATTGAAAAGGATTCAATCCATGGGAAGAGACTCAAAGCAGGACTTAACCAGTGCAATTTTGGCAATAACCTCACCATTGAAGACACACTGGAAGGCATGTCAATGAAGATATCGGCAGCGGCTGTCTCTCAGCCCTGTCGGAAGCCATGAATTGTATTAGCTGAAACTGTCGCGGGCTTGGGAACCAGGGGACAGTTTAGGAACTTGACAACCTTGTGCGAATAAAGGACCCATCCGTCCTGTTTCTCTCTGAAACTTAGATGGATGAAGACCGGCTTGAAGTATTACATTGTCGTTTTCATTTTTCTAATAAATTTGTAGTGAATAGAATCAATAAAGGTGGAGGTTTGGTTTTATTTTGGAGGCATGATTTTAATTTATCTATTTGCTCATATTCCCTATCCCATATTGATACTATTGTTGACAGAGACTCTGACGACCCATGGCGTTTAACATGTTTTTATGGTGCTCCTAAAACACACCTTAGAGAGCGCTCTTGGGACCTTCTACGTACTCTCAATGGCCAATACTCCCTCCCGTGGTGTTGTGTTGGGGATTTCAACGAGATTGTCCGAAACTCCATGAAGAGTGGTCGCCGAGTCCAAAGTGAACGCCAAATGCAAGGCTTCCCGGATGTGATAGATGAATGTGGGTTCTTAAACTTGGGATTTCAGGGTCTCCCTTTCACTTGGTGCAACAATAGAAGAGGCAGTGCAACTATGTGGCTCAGGCTGGATCGACTCATGGCAACCAACGAATGGGTCCTACGCTTTGACTTGGCTGTAATGGACCATCTGGAGTGCACGGCATCAGACCACAAGCCTATATGCTTAGCTACTCAGCCTGTGACTGTGCCAAGGCCACGAAAACGTCTTTTTAGATTAGAAGATATGTGGCGCATGGACCCAAGTTGTGAACCAGCTGTTACCAAGGCTTGGGTGTCGAAAACCAGAGGGTCTCCAACTGCTCAAGTGAAAGACAAAATTCAGAGATGCGGAGAAGAGCTCACAAGATGGAGTCGGGTTTAGTTTGGGAACATCACAAAGTTGCTGAAGGAGAAGACGGAAAAACTCAAACAGGCAGAGTTGGACAGCACACTCGGTTTTGGTCATGACACCGTGATCTCTATTCGGCAGGAAGTGAATGAATTGCTGCTCAAAGAAGAGAAAATGTGGAAGCAAAGGTCTCGAGACTCTTGGCTTAAAAAGGGTGATCGCAATACAAAATATTTTCATAGCCGTGCCTCACATCGTAGATGACGAAATTCCATATTATCGGTGAGATCAGAAACTGGCGAACTTGTTACTGATCCAAATTTAATTGGCACTCAATTCACTACTTATTACCAAGATTTATTCACTGCTGCCCCACTTGATGATGTTGCTGTTGTATTGGATGGAATTCAACCGTGTGTAACAAGGGAGATGAACCAAGCATTAACTTGCCAATTCACAGAGAATGAAGTTATCTCAGCCATGAAGCAAATGGCCCCCTTGAAGGCGCCTGGACCTGATGGAATGCCTTCAATTTTCTACCAAAGCTACTGGCATGTTGTGGGCAAAGATGTATCAGCAGCTGTTCTGTATTGCTTACATTCAGGTACACTCTTACCATCTCTAAATCACACATATATTACTTTGATCCCAAAAACAAAAAGCCCAGAGAGAGTGACAGAATACAAGCCAATTAGTTTATGTAATGTCATATATAAACTAATCTCTAAGGTGCTAGCAAATCGTCTTAAAAAAATTCTACCACATGTAATCTCCGAATCCCAAAGTGCTTTTGTCCCGGGGAGATTAATCACAGACAACATTTTGATTACTTTTGAGACTTTGCACCATATGCACAATAAAAGAGCAGGTAAAGTGGGGTCAATGGCTCTAAAGCTTGATATGAGCAAGGCCTATGACCGAGTGGAATGGAGTTTCTTAAAGCAAGTTATGGTCCGTATGGGTTTTCATGAAAGGTGGATCTCCCTTATTATGGAGTGCATCAGCATTGTGTCCTACTCACTCCTCATCAATGGCGAACCAACAGGACATATTACCCCCACAAGGGGTCTCCGCCAAGGTGATGCAATATATCCCTATTTATTCCTGTTGTGTGCAGAGGGTTTAAATGGATTAATCAAGAAGGCCTCCTCCAAAGGAGAAATCCACGGTGTATCATTATGCCCAAAAGGACCCAAGATTACTAACCTGTTTTTTGCAGATGACAGTCTACTGTTTTGTAGGGCTTCTCTCTTTAAATGTCAAAAAATCCAGGAGATCCTTGTAATCTATGAAAAAGCATCTGGTCAGCAGCTAAATAGAGCAAAGACTACCTTGTTCTTCTGTCGAAACACCTCCCAAACCATGCAAGAGGAGATCAAAGACATTCTGGGGGTCCCTAGTATTCAACAATATGAGAAGTACCTGGGTCTCCCTTCTTTCATTGGGAAGGAAAAAATAACGTGCTTTTCACAAATAAAGGAACGGGTTTGGAGTAAGGTGAAAGGATGGAAAGAGAAGTTTTTGTCCCAAGCAGGTCGAGAAGTGCTTATCAAGGCTGTGGTACAAGCTATCCCAACTTACACCATGAATTGCTTTAAATTGCCAGTGACATTATGCAAAGAGATTGAAGGTATAATTAGAAGATTTTGGTGGGGTCAAAATAGTGACAAGCGTAAAATTCACTGGCTAAGATGGGAAAAATTATGCAACTCGAAAGGGGAAGGCGGGCTTGGTTTCAGGGATCTCCAAAAATTTAATCTTGCTCTCTTGGTAAAGCAATTTTGGAGACTTATGCAATGTAAAAGCTCTCTGTTATATAAAGTATTTAGTGCAAAATTTTTCCCTAATGGTAACATTCTGAAGGCATCAGCTAAGGCTAGAGGATCATTTGCCTGGCGAAGTATATTGAAAGTAAAGGATCTCACCAAATCGGGCTTGAGCTGGAGGGTTGGGGATGGAACCAAGATTCCTATCAAGGGCTCAAATTGGCTTCTAGATGAGGGGCATAGACGCGTCTTATCCCCCCTAACAAACGTCCCTATGGATACAAAAATAGCAGAACTCATCCATGGTTCACCACCCACTTGGAACGTAAACAAGATTCAGAATCTGTTTCTCCCCTATGACGCAGAGGCAATACTTAAGATCCCTCTGAGTGGAAGAGTTCAAGAAGATAAGTTGTTCTGGTTTTCAACTCGGGATGGAAAGTATTCAGTTCATAGTGGTTACAAGCTCCTGCTTAGAGATGCTCGGGCCTCCCAACCCGAGAGTTCTAGGGAATGGGATCCTGATCCGCTTTGGCAGAGGATTTGGGGAGCTCGTGTTCCAGCAAAGATTAAAACCTTCCTTTGGCGTGCTTGCCATGAATCTTTACCAACTAAAAGGGGGGCTCTATAAAAGAAAGGTGATACCCACCCCTCTCTGTGATCTTTGCCGAGAATTTAGTGAGGATGGATTCCATGCTTTGTGGGCATGCCCAATTGTGTCACAAATATGGGATTCTGCTCCGGACTTTTCTGATCCTCGGAATTTTGCCCCAATGTCATTTATTGATCTCGAGCGCAAAGTGATCCAATCGGACTCAGATCTCCTTCTTGAGAAATTTGCAGTAACGTGTTGGCTCCTGTGGCACAAATGCAACCACGACCGCCTAAACTTACCCAGTGAAGACTATAGCCAGACTTGGAACCGTGCTCAAGCCTTCCTTCATGAGTATCTATCTGTGACCACTGAAGAGAAAGCAGAGAACCAAAAACCACCCCAGCTCAGATGGAAGCTTCCTCTCACGAACTATTACAAGGTCAACTTTGATGGAGCCATCTTCAAGGAATCCAATGCAGGGGGCATAGGAGTGGTTATTCGGGATAACGCAGGGATGGTTATTGCCAAGCTAAGCCAGGAGGTCCGCGGCACTCATATGGTGGACATGATCGAAGCCCTTGCCGCAAAGAGAGCTATCCTTTTTGCCCTTGACGATGTAGAATTTGAGGGGGATGCCGAGAATGTTATTCGTGATTTGAGCAACAAGGATCCTTTCCATACACCTTACGATCTTGTTCTTGAAGATGCAAAAGCAATGCTCCAAGAGTTCCAGTGTTCTTCCCTGTCTCACACTCGTCGTAGTGGCAACTCCGTTGCCCATGCTTTAGCTCGTAGAGCTTTTGAATGTAACAGCTCCATAGTATGGATGGAGGAAGTTCCTCCAGACATAACCCATGTACTGTTGAATGACCTTTTTGCTCTTAATTGAAAATTACAGCATATTTCACTCAAAAAAAAAAAAAAAAAAAAACAAATACTAGGAGTAGAATCTCTTGCCTTTAGTTTGCAACATTCTAATTGTCGAGGCACGAATAAAGCCTCAGGAATTCTAAGCTAAAACAATAAATTGAAGCCAAAGAGCAAAAGGCTAGTTTGTTGAATTGGGACAAAGACAAAGCTTTTGAGATCCTCACCTCTCTACCTACTCTTGAGACCAACACTTTTCTTGTTATTAAGGGGGGCTCTCTTCAAGTTAAAAGTGAGATTACGTTCAGGATGTCCCCTTAATGCTAGGAACTAAAAGCAAGTGAGCGTTGACGTGTTCATTCAAGACTTTCATCAAACAAGTGGAGTGCAAGGATCATCACTTAGCCAAAATAATTAAGTTCAGTGATTCATGTCGTTCTGTGCCCAAATTAATTAATTGAAGTGAGATCTTAATTAAAGAAAGAATGTAAAAGTAACTGCCCCATATCAAAATTTACAATATCTTTTGGGGACACCACTAAGTGACACATTGGTATTCTAAGTCTAGTTCTTTGTCATGTGATTTCCTTCGGACAACATTTTCATAATTGTTGTTATGGTCGATTATGATTGGTGTATAATAAAAATAATATTAATAAAAATTTAAGTAAAACTTATGTTACTCTAATTCACAACAAATTATATACAAATATTAAAAAAAAAAAAAAGGTTATAAAATATTGTGCCAGTGTCTTTTTTTTTTTTTTAAAAGGCAAAAGATGCTCATTTGCTTGTTAAAATCTAGGCAAAAAGTCTAACACTATGTTTAGAAGTTTATAAAAGAATAGAATTGAATTAAATTGATGGAAAATGGAATGGGAATGAAATGAATTAAATTTTGTTAGAGGCCAAATTTTTCATAGCCCAAACATAATAAGCCCAACCAAAATAAACTTCATGTGTTCGGCCCAACAACTATCAAAAACTCAATTACTTAAGATTGGACCAAGAGTTAAGAAGGTCGTCTGATGAACCCATCATTATAAGTGCTTATTTTCACAATCTAACAAATTTAGTGGGTTTTAAAGGATCCATTTCCCTTAAAGGATGGCTTAGTTACTTAAGAGCATATGAAGGTTAGATAGAACGAGTAAAAACTAAAAATTGCCTAAAAACACCATCTAACGGACCCATCATCATCAAATCATGATTTTCATGATCTTTTTTTTTTTTTTTTTTTTAATGAAAGAAAATATTATAAAAGAACCAACCAAAAACAAAACAGTTAATAAAAGGCATTAGAATAGTCTTGCATACAAGCTTGAACAAAAAAGGCAGGACTATTGCAAAAATTAAAATGACCCCAAGAATAACAACTAAGAGACCAGCTAGCTAAGGCATCTAGAGCTGAATTGACCTCCCTACACACCCATTTAAAGGACCAAGAAGGATGAGAAGAAGCTAAAGAACGAACCTGAGACATAAAACTGGAGATACGCTAGTGGCTATCTGATTTGGGGGAAGAGAGACAATCCATACATGTCTTAAAGTTCCTCTCGAAGCAAACCCGATTCAGCCTCTGATCCGCAACAATGGAAGTGGCCCAAAAAATGGCTTCTGCTTCAGCTTGGAGAGGGATTGTGGTGTTGACTTTTTTTGACAAGGCTAACACCACTTTCCCTCTCCAATCTCTAACAACCACTGTAATAGAAGAAAAAGACAAGCCAACAACCGCATCACAATTGAATTTCAAAGTCCCAGGAAGAGGTACCAGCCAAGGGGAAATTATCTTTGTGTGAGGGAGATCCACCTGGATCAGTCTCTAACCTCAATGCTCAGATACCAATACTGACACATTCCTTAGAATTTTTTTTGCACACAGCGTGGACCCCTCATGACCTCTAGAGTTCCTATACTTCTTTAACTGATCAATGATAATAGCCCTTATGAGAAGGAACTCTTCACAAAGATCCCCATTAATCTGAAACTCTGGGGGAGGAGATATAAGATTTTCACAATTTGAGCAGGATTATGAATTGGAATACAGTCAGTATGAGACCAGGCACTTCCAAACCAAATGGCTCTAGCCAAATCACAATTCCAAAGGAGGTGCACAATAGACTCATCCATCTTCTCACATAGAACACAAGTTGGGTTTAAAGAAACAACAAACTTTACTAGGGAGTCTTTTGTTGGGAGCAAACCAGCCGCTACTCGCCATAGAAGTAATTTTAGACGCTTATGCAATCGAGTTTTCCAAATCCTACCCAGGACAGGAATAGCACGGGGTGCATGGGACTCTTATGAAATCTATAATATAAACCAAAAGCTGGAGCTGAGAGAAAATTTGTTATCTTCTCCAAAGCTTGCCACATCAGATTTACTGCTCTCACACATCTCTCCCTCTCACACGCCTCCTCTCTCACACGTCTCCCCCCAAATAATTTGATAATAAAACTGCTCTGGCTCTCTCTCTTCCTCCTTAACCGTTTTGTCTCCCCATTATCTTCACCTCTTCATCTTTCATACCCATTACATTAAATGATCTCCCTAATTTATTTCAATCTAATTCACTGTTACCCTTCCTATGACTCTCACTCTCCCATTTTTTGACTCTTCAGCTTTCAACTTTTCAGATGCTTCTCACTATACCACCGAAAAAAATTATAAAACCCCCTAATTTCATTGCAAGTTGTTCAGGGGGTTTAATTGACCGCTGCCAAGATGCAACAGAGAGAGATGGAAAGACGGGATGGGAAGAGAGAGAGCAAAAGAGAGGAGAGAGAGAAGGTCTAATCGTTGATGCCATAGGTAATTTCCTCACCATCTCACTCTCACTCTCTGTCTTGCACTCTTTATATTTGTGGAAATTTCTCTATGTGGCTCTGTTTTTAGGAAGTGAGGGTTTGAGATATAAGTTTCTATATAATAAATAACTTTGAATTTTTAATTTATTTTTGGAGTGTGGAAAAGAATGAGCATAGAAAAGGTGCTTGGTGGCAGATGTTGCTGAATATTCCAGCTTTTCATGTGTAGTCTTAATTGTTATCGCCAAAGCTTTGCAATTGCAGGTAACCTTGGTGGAGTTTCTGCAAAGGCACAGGTATGTTATAAATTTTTTTAGCATTTTTTTTTTTCCTCTTTGATATACAAGGAATTATATTCTAACTTTGGGTGTGGGTTTCATATTTAAACAGTGTGCTTTGATGCCCTTGCCCCTTGGCCTTTTGCTTGCTGCAGTTCTTCTTAATTGTGGGGTGTGGGGGCATTAGATATTGTATTTATTTTTTAACGGGTCGTATACTAAAAAAGAATTGCCTGCAGAACCTTAATTTTTGTAGGTATTTGTTTATTTATTTTTATTTCATTTCAGTATGCTCTGTTCTTCATTCCTTCAGGTTAGCTGTGCAGCAGAAGTAGTGGAGGCCTTTTTTTGTTCAGTACTAAGGCCGTAAGGTTGAGTATGGTGGGGTCTAAGATATGGTCTAGGTTTCTAAGATATTGCTAGGGAAGACTTTTTATAGTCACCGAATGGACTATGTTATCTACGGATCTGCCCTTAATTCAGTACTTAAACCATCTATAGTTAGTGAAGGTTAATAGATTATGGAAAATCTCTTCAAGATAGTGGACGCTGCCTTTTGGTTAATCTGGGTTAGAATTCTGTCATGACCCGAGTACATGGGGATAATGCATAGAGTGTAGAAGAGTTACCTGGGATTGCAGCAGTATCCTAATCTTTGTATAGGATTATAGTACTCTTTGGATAGGAATATTCAGTTTGCATATATTTTAGTTACGTGTAGTTGCTGCTTAAGAGTTGTGCTGCATAGGAATTGTTTATTGGATAGGAGTCTTAGGATAATTTGGGTTGTATTTAAGCCGTAGAGATCATAAAATAAAGCATGGGAAAATTAAACCCAATTCTATTCTTTCTTATTTAATTTGCAAACCCAAGTTCATTACATATTCCTAAAACATATTCACCCATGTCTATAAATATGTATTGCCACTAAAAATTTGATATAGGAATTTGCCAGTAAATACATGTGAATTCTTAAAAACACATTCACCCATGTCTAAACATATTCATGTGTGGCAATACGTATTTAGTGGCAAATTTTTTAACATAGAATCTTGGACTTGCATAAATGATGAATACGTGTTAGAGGATTTGGAAATTGGCTCTCTATAAAAATTAGGTTGGTTTCTTTATTTGATTTATATTTTGTAATTTTCTCCGATATATCTAAATGATATACTTTTAAGTGCTTGCTTCTTTGGTTGAATACCAAGAAAGTGATGGTGTGCTTGAATATATAGAATCTTTTGTACTACTAAAATTTGCATTCAAGTGAATATGTTCATGTGATTTTGTTTTTAGTTTGTAGAGTTAATGGGTGATAGAGTGTATTGACATAAATATATAAGGGGTTTGGAACTACTATTTTACACAGTTAGGAGTCTTCCTATATGACTTGACTCTATTTTAGTTGGGGGATATTTCAATTATATGATAGCTCATTTCATGGGAGTGATTTATATTTGGGAACCATATTTGCAAAATTTGAAAGAGATAGAGGTCAATAAAATAATTGGTTGAAAATAAAAAATTTGGAATTTTTTTTTGCCACCGAACATTGTGGTTGTTTGATTACTATATTACAAGATAGAATAATCTCTTGAGTTATAGCTGTTTGAGAGAGGCAGTTGGTAAGTCCTGCATTGAAATGTGTCGGTTTTGGGGTTGAAGACAACAGTAAAATAGAGGGTTGCACCTTGAAGTTGTTTGTTTTTGATAATTTAATAGTTGGGAGAAGGGAGATCAGAAGTTTTTTAGTTATTGATGTTTGAGAGAGACAGGGTGCCTAAAAACATAACCATGCTCAAACCCACCAAGAGGTTGGTTCGTCTACATAAAACATGGTTGAGTTATAGCTGTTTGAGGGAGGCAGTGTGCCTAAATATGCTTATTTTGAAAGAACTTCATTTTGCTATGATTGATTGAGTTTATATAATAATTAAAACATATAAATAATACCATTATATATATATGTGTGTGTGTGTGTGTGTGTATTAATTATTATGCACAATGGAGTTTTGTGCATAATTCCATCTTATATATGTATGAATTATTATACCTTAATAAAAAAAAAATTTCGTGCATCGCACGGGTATGCGACTAGTTTCTTTAAAAGCTAATTTTACAGATAATTCTCCATTAGGGATCTTCACCCAAACCCAACTATCAGATTTATGAATTTGCCATCGAAGTATGTTTAGAATAGCCTGGACGGTATCCTCCTTAAATAAATTCTTCAGTAAACCCACATCCCACCATGATTTGTCTTTGTTCATAAGTTGGGAAACCACCATACTTTGCCTTACTTCAAGATCCTCCCTAGGTTGGGGTTTAAAATTAGGTAGGTCAGGAACCCAAGGGTCTTCTCACACAAGAATTTCATTTCCAGACTCCACCTTTCTGCAGGCACCTCTCGATAATAGATCTTTAACACTTTCTAGACCCCTCCAAGCATAAGAAGAAGATCAGGCTGACCCTTCATTAAGCCAGTTGAAACCCACCTTGTATTTAGATCTTAACACTTTAATTATTTAAAATGTTACACTTTAATTTTAAAGAGCTACTATCAACAATTTTGGGACGGAAAATAATCCTTTTGTTTTTAGTTTAATAGCTTTAATGGTTTAAGCCTTAAGGATGGGGAAAATATATATATATATATATATGGTTTCAAGGTTAAAAGATGAAAAAAGAATTCATGCAAACTTTAGAGACGAAAACAATATTTTAGTAAAAAAAAAAAAACTAAAATCCATTCAATAATTAAAAATATAAGCAAAATAAAATATTTAAATTGACTGTTTCTTAATGCATTTCTACTCAATCATTTGTGATCTATCAAAATGAAACTGGACGTTTTTTTAAATCTAAAAAAAAAAAAAAAAAAAATTATGATTAAATTTGTACTAAATATCGCAGAAATTTTCTTTTTAATGTGCAAAATCAAAGAATCCATTAGAAAAGTATCTTTCATTTTATTGCAAAGTATAATTTTGACAATAAAAATTAGAAGAGTAAGTTGAAGTAGAATTATTCTATAAAAGAAATAATTTGAACTATGAAAGTTGAAAGTCATATATGTTATCATTATATGTCTGATATTTTTCTTATTAAAAAATCAATTAAATCTGCCAAGTAAAAAACCAAAAACAAAAAAACAAAACAAAACTCAAACAAGCAAACTTAATGCCAAACATGTACATATAAGTCAAGTAAATGGGATTGAGTTCTTTTGTGATAGTCAAGCTCGGAATTCATATCAACCCAAAAATGATCAATGGCTATCGTTGCAGCCGACAAAACAAAGCCCAAAACCCAAAAGAAATCATGAAAAGTACAAGAACACGAGATTATATTAAAAAATAAAGTAACTTGAGTTCAACATTAAATGACATTAATTATTAAACCACGTTATTCTTAATCAAAATTTTCTTTTGATTTCCGATATAAGTTCAATCTAATTCCAATAATGGTGTAGATATAATTCATGTAATAGAGATATGTGTAATCTGTAGCATTTACCAGAGGGTGATAATGTGACACACCCACACAAAGCCGCATGAGATGGAGCATAATATTGAATTGATCCTACAATAGATACGAAGTTGTTATACATCACGCTATTACAAATTTGATAACTAATTAATTAGCATGCGTACCTCAATTTGAGATCGCTTCTGCATGGCCATGCATGCACTCTTGATTTCCTTCATGGGGATGTTTTTAATTAGTGTCAATTTTCACTTCCATCTCCCAAGTCTTTATAAACATAATATGTTAAAGAGTATTTAACAAAAATTCAAAACATCTTAGGCCCTCTATCAGCCTCTCTTTCTTTGTAATGATTTGTACCCAAATTAAGCACTGAATATTCTGTCAACATAGATCTGAAAATTTGCATCCATGCTTTCGAGCTGGAAAATAACTTCCTAACTCATTTACAAATGGTTAGTCTAGGCTAGATTTATTGCATTCAGGGAGGGAGAATTTCTAAAATTTCCTTATGCATCATCCACGTACGCCTGGGCGAAGTTTGCAATTACCATTGGCTTCAGAGCTAGTTGCTTCAACAATTCCATGCATTTTGTGAATAAGTTTAGAGGGAAAAGCATCAATTCCTTACTTTTAAGTGACTTCTTCCTCCAAATATTTTTTTTGCATTCAAAAGTTTTTTTATAAGTGAAATGGTAATAATTTCGAGTCTCAAATCTCTTCTTTTTTTTTTTTTTTTGAACTCTTTGAATTTCTTTTTATCTATTTTATTACTCATGAAGGAAACTTGAATGCAGGCTTGGATTTTCGGGAAGAAGATCAAACATGCAAAATCTGATATTTGGCCTTATCTTTTAGCTGGCATGACTGAGATATGGAAATTTATGGGATTAGTAATGAAAAGACCCATGATAGTTTTATGTCAAACTTGAAGGGTGAGACTGTTATTTCAGCTCTCAAGTTTCGGATTTATTGTTGTTTTACAATACCTTGAGAGAGGGTAGTGTAATTTACCTTATAAAAAAAAAATATAACCCTATTCAAGCAAACTCTCATTTAAGACGAGTCAAACCTTGTGTGGTTAATTAAAGGAGTGCACCTCTTTTTCTCTCTCTTTTTGTAGAGTCCGATAGTTCAAGAAATAACATTTTCTATCATTTCCTTAAAATTTAAAATAAAATAAACTTAGGCCCTTAATTGTTAAACAAACTTGAAAATAATTTTTACTGTTAATAATATACCCATTTTATAGTTTTACCCAATCCCACCCTCTCCATAGCAAAAAAAGAAGGAAGCTATAAAGATGGAAAATGTTCTCCTTTATATAAGCAAGCAGTGCATCTTGACGTGCCGCGAGAAAAATAGAAAAAGGAAAAAGATGAGGTTTATTTCTACTTTTTGTGGTTTCAGTCTATAATCATTGAGTCCTCTAGCTCTAGGTTTCAAAACAAGATTAATGTGATATCAATATGAATTTACACAATCCATTTTTCTTATAATTAGAATGTGAATCCCAATAGTACTCGCAAATACTTATCACTATATTTTTTCATTAGATTATGGATCATCTTACAAAAGCAACGATGAGGAACAGTGCAGGTAAATTTGATCATCATTTTCACTTCCCTTTTTTCAATGTTGTCTTGTTTAATTTGATTAATTGAATATGTTTTTGAAGTATATGATTACTAAAAATTTTACTTCTAACTATAAACCTGGCTCCAGTATCAAGAGTGCTACTCCAAGTTATAAATCCAATTCCAGTACAAGAAGTGCTATTCCCAGTTATAAATCCAGTTCCAGTACGAAAATTGTTACTCACATTTATAAATCTGGCTTCAGTACCAAGAGTGCTACTCCCACCTATAGATCTAGTTCCAATACCAAGAGTGTTACTCCTAGTTCTAAATCCAATTCCAGTATCAAGAGTGCTACTCGTCAAAATCAAATACTTTGTGTTGTTTGCCACAAGCACTTAGTAAGTAAACACTTCTCAAGCTAGTATCGTTTCTAGAAGATTTTAATTTATATAATAACTCCATTTTCGTAATCTTGCTATTTCTTACAACATTTTTTTTATAAATGACTGATAAATTAAATTTTGGATATTTTGAAATGGAAAGATTTTTTTAAGAAGATCAAAAAATAATAATAATCAATATACTTTGTAACATTTGGAACATATTGTAGGCTGATTATTCCATAATGCATGTAGTAGTATATTTAAGTCATCCTTTCTCCTCTCCCTTCATTTTAATCCCTTAAACAATAAGGTAACATTTTTCAAAAGTTTACCTTTCAATCAAAAGGTGGATGCTTTGAGTTTTACTTGATTATTGATAATGGTAATTTGCATAACAGTTTTGACATTTGACAGATCAACTCATATGGGTCGGACTATGTTAAGAACGAATTTTGGAATCAATTCTTTTGTAAAGGCCACTTCTATGACAATACACCTGTGTGTGGTGGTTGCACGCGAATAAAGGTATTTCTCAATTACATAATTTGAATCCAAATCTATGTTAATTGAGTTTCAAAATCCAGTCTCCTTACGAATGAATTAACAATGGTCAATAAGATTCAAATTTAACTTTTAACACTATATTTGAGAATTTATCAAAGAAAATAATGAAAAAATAATATATTATAAAATGGAACTAATGACAGAGTCTGAAAAAAGAATTTTATGTAATATGTTTTACATAACATCCTCTTGTATGGGGGTTTCTAGGGTGGACGGTAAATGTAGGCCTAGGGTTCAAGGGAGAGCAATTGTCCACTAACCCCACATGGATTATTTTTAAAATATCTATATATAGTTTTTTTTTTTTTTTTTTTTCTATTTATTTATGAATTATTAATGCTTCCAAATTCATCAATTGTTTTTTCCTATTTTATCAATCTCTTTTAAGGTTAAAGATCTTTAGATGGAAAATAAGCATAGAAGAAAAAAGGAAAATAAAGAAGTATAAGAATATTAATTTAAAAGAGAAAAAAAATCAAAGAATATTAATGTTTCCTTTCAGAAATAATAAAAGATGATAATAAGATCTTAAATTCTTTATGTAATAATTAATTCTAGAAAGAAAAAAAAAAGTTTGTGTAAAACAATTAAATTTAATAATGGAATAATTACGTAACATGCTCCATATTTTAATATTATTTTTAGATCAAATCTTGAAATTTTAGACGTAAAGATATTCATGATATAATTTAAAGCGATTACAATTTGAACATTTTATGAATATATCTTAACGAAAAATAACATAGATTTAGCTATGTTGTACTTAAGATTCTATCTAACTATAAAAAATCCTTGTGAATTATAAATGAAATTTTGATTTTGAAAAAACTTGGAAAATAAATATTAACATGTAAAAATTAAAAATCCTAACAATTAAACATAATATAACAAATTATTTTTTTTGTGGGTCTTCTTGTTAGCTAATTAAATTTGACATAGAAATTTCACTTTGTTGTAGCCAAAAGATATTAACTATGTCCACCTTGGTGATGGTCGGCATATTTGCCCAGATTGTTATTCCACATCAATCCTGGATGCTATGAAATGTGAATCTGTTTCTTTTGAATGCCGTAAATTTTTCGAAGGAATATTAGTCATGGAAATCCCAAAGGAACTTCCTATTTACTTGGTCGATAAAGGGGAGATGAGGAGACTAAGAAGTGGAGGGACTTCCATAGAGATAGAGGTAAGTGAGTTATGATAACTTATTTAGTTAGCAAGCATGAAGTATGAATTTTTCTGTGTGATTATTTATTATAGCATTATATCTAACATATAATTAGTTTGAACAGCCTGAGAATCCAATTACCATGATTTATGGGCTAACCATGTTTGGACTAGAACAAGAAATCAAGCACGTAAGGAGCTTCATTTCTTTTTTACTATACAAATCAGAAATTTAATTTGTTGCTAAAAAGAAAATGACAAATATGCATTTTGGATGAGAATAATAGGTTACAAATTCTTCACGTAGAGGAAATTCCATTGTAGTGAGAAAAGAGGTTCGTCGGCACGGAAGAGACGAAATAACAATAGCAGTATTATTTGGTTTGCCTAGGTATTCTCCCATCTTATCTCCTTCTTTGATCACATGCACCTATGGGTATTACTTATTACTCATTACTTAAGCCGCTTGGAATATTGTCTCTCTAAAATGGTGTTCTCTATTTTTCTCTTTATGATGCTTTTGTTTTCTAATATGAGATTATGAAGCACATTTTTTAGCGGTTTTTGAAGAAGCAAAAAACATACCTAAGCACATGTTTATTTATAAATATGAATCTTAAAATTAATTGCATGATCTTGAAGGAAATGACTCGAACTATTAATTTATTATACAACACTATTCTTAAGGTGTTACACTAAAAAACAACAAATTTTCCTCTACATATCAACAGACATGAAGAAGGATAATTTATTATTCTTGTGCTTTTTTATTTTTGCTTTTTCTATATATTTTGATTTAACTATATATGTCACTTAATCATAGCTTTCACATAGATTTATTTTTAAAAAGTACAAGAGAATTATATAAAATGTTATGTTTAAACTTTGTATGGCTAGATTATAATCATATTTTCCATTAATAATTGTTTTCAAAAATTTTTTTTTTTTTTTTAAATTGAAATAACTTAGGTAAAATTTAAACTTACCAACATTATGCAATTACATTTGTCCATTTTAGCCAATAGACAAAATATATTACTATTTTGAGTTTATTTATTTATTTTATTAAATGTTATGTATCTTTTTTTTTATTTGAGGTTATTGTATATTATATTTAAAAAAATATGTGTTTTGCTTCTATAAAGCGTGCACTTGTGCTTTGTACTTAGGCTCTAAGAGGCTTGTATGCTTAGGTGCGCTTGACATTTTTACCAGCATTGGCTTAGACGAAATAGTGACTGGAGGGAAAATAACTTGGAGACAATCACATCAAAACTAAGAGGTTAAGAAAATAACGAAAACATGCCCATCCATAGTTCGGACATAACCAAGCAACATTATCTGTTCGGACGCAACTGAACTATACCTTCTGTTTGGATACGATCAGATTGAGTCGCATAACCAGTCAGATATGAAATTTCTGTTCGGCATTAGCTGATTGAATTTTAGTCCGACCAACCCGAAATGAACTATGATTACTTTGGAGCCCAGCATTAATAGTTCAAAATATCTGGGCAGGGATCATTAAATATGCCATCTGAGTTAACTCCCAACTGGCAGACCTTGAACTGACTTCTGCTTTAACCTACATAAATGCATAAAATATCTGATCAAAGAAGTGTTGAGCACGTCTTATGCTCTAATTCAGAACTGGCATTAATTGTTAATGATGTCAATAACCCAGAAAGTGTGGCAGAACCCACGTTGGGGGAGAAGTAAACTTAATCAGGAAGCTTAAATATCTCTGATTTCTGACAAAAGTGGAAATCATTGGGAAGGGGGTTTGATAAATATCATGAAATATCTCAAGTAAGGGAGGGATATAAATTGGAGGAGTACCAAGGTTTAAGAGGTACGTGTTTTTATGACTTAGAATTGTGAGAGCGCTGTGTTTCTACGTTCCTTAATTCCATTTTTTATTCTGATAACTGACTAAAGCTTCGGAGAGCAAAAGGCCAACCCCCACTGGGTTGACCAAGGTTCTAACAAGTTTTTCTTGCTACATTGGTATTTCATGTTACAGGAGACAGGAATTCTGTTCGGACGAACATCAAAAGCATTCGGATTCAATCTTCTGGTCAGCTTTTCTAGCTTGGTACAGTTTAAGTTCCTCCAATTGGCGCCGTCTGTGGGAAAGGGCTTTCTTTTGGATTGAAGTCTGAATACTTGAAAAGTTCGCCTGAATGTCTGGGGTACCATCTACCTCGCGACGCCCACCTTCTGTGGTGGTGGAGGATGCGAGTTCATCCAGAGTTTCTTCTGGAACTTCATACCGGCCATCTCGGGGCTCGAGGGAGCCACGAGAAATTATTGATGGAGGCGTGGCAGGAGGAGTATCAGTAGTACCAGCTCCACCACAACAACCAGCCCCACCACAACAACCAGCTCCACCACAAAAGCCGACTCCTTCACGATATACCAATCCCAGCCAGGGGTTAGCCAGCAAGGCAGATGAAGGAGCCACGTCAAGAAGGCTTGGTCGGGACCAACAGAACAGAGATGATCGGCGTAGTCTCATATATTCGACCAAGTCATCTCAAACCCAGGATAGTCAAGAAATCATCGCCGAGCTACGTAGAGAAATTCAAACTCTCAAACAAGAAGCCCAAGGACGAAAAGACAAGGACCAAATCCCGACGAAGCCAAGGCCAACAAAAAGAACGCATGCCTCGCAGCGCGAAGACAAAGACCTCCCTGCTCAGTCTCGCGGTTCACAGCATGAGGAACTCTCTGAAACCTCTAGCTCCCAGTCAGAATCAAGATCACCGACACCACCAAAGATCCCCAGGAAATCACTGAATAAAGGAGAACCCTCACGGTCCCGTCCTCCTCCTTATGGTGGGAAGAGCTCCCCAACGAAGAAACATTCATCGAGAAGAACTGCTCGTCTAGGGAGGCAGAGTGCTGTATGGAAAGCCCTAGACTTGATATCTTCCTCCCCTTTCTCAAGAGAAATAG
>OU015763.1:14683267-14833834 GCA_907173295.1 Fagus sylvatica
ATATTATGTCTTTGTTAATTGCTATGTGAGAGGGACTTCTTGAGCTTCTCTTGGGGTAGGATACCCATATTGACTTAATTGTGCTGTCTTAAAAGAAATATAATTTTTGTGTAATCGGTATATTTTTAGAACATGTTATTTCAATGAAGATTCTAGTTTGATCTCTTCTTGGGTTTCACAATGCTCTATGTGAATTGTGAATGAGTTTCCTTGTTAAAATTGCTAAGCTTTTATTGTCCTTAGGTTCTTGAGGCTGCTAAGCGCCTCCATTTGAAGGAACACACTGTCCTTGATGGATCTGGAAATGTTTTCAAATTAGCTGCCCCAGTGGAATGCAAGGGTATTGTTGGTAGTGACGACAGGTGATTACTCTCTTGGGTTGGTTTTAGCATGCCACACTTTGATGATTTAATGACAATTGATAGCTATATGGTAGTAACTAGTAAATTATGTTTTCATGCTCTTAGTTTCTGACTTTATTTATGATGATGTCACAACTTTTAAATAACATGCTTATTTAAAATTTATAAAGCATGTGCACTTGTTTATTTATTTTTTAAAAAATTCTAATTTTAGGCATTATCTTCTGGATTTGATGAGAGTAACTCCTCGTGATGCAAACTATACTGGACCTGGATCCAGATTCTGTATCTTGAGACCAGAACTAATTACTGCTTTTTGCCAGGTAAGTTATGATATTCTGAGATCAACATTACTTTGGGATTTGTTTCATATGTTCATTTTTAATATAAATGTTTGCTTTATGGGAGAAGGCCCAAGCAGCAGAAAGATCAATATGTAAGTCTGAAGGAGATGCCCAGGTGACCACCGATTCTTCAACAGTTGTGGGTGTTGATGAACAGGTGAGAATGGTGGCAAATGCAACTGCAGCTTTTGATTGCCTTATAGTGGTGTTCTTGTTAGGATTGAATTGCATCCTTGAAGGTTTATTCTGTTATTAAATATGTATTTATATTTTATCAGTTTTGTCTATTTGAACTTTTTTTTGGACCTTGTATTCTTGGATTACCTACTGCTAACTCACTTTGTGTGCGTATTATATATATTGCAGTATGACACATTTGAGTTAGTAATGATTAGAACTTTTGTTTGTATGTAATGCATTCATGCTTATTACATGACAATATCTTAGTGCCCTTGGATTAGCAGAGTCAGTAATGCTTGTGTTTGTAGATGCTATTTTGGTGTGAATATATCTGCCATAGTTGAAGCAACAAATTGAGTTATACTCATATCCCTGTCGGAGTCATTTTTAGCAATTTGTTTGTTTTCTTGCAGTAAAGGTCGCCATACTTGAAATTGTAACTCTGTGTGTTGTCTTCTTTTGCAATAAGGATATGTTTTCCCTCCATCTGATTTAGTAGAGTGTTTATTGAATAGGATGTTTCCAGGCCTATGGAATTAGCAAATTCCAAGTAAGGTTGAATTGGAGTATATGTTTTCTTATCTTGTTAAAAATATTTTAGGAAAAAAAAAAACACTGGCAGCTGCAGTAATTGTTGGGGTATGTTTACATTTAAGGAATTGTGTATTTACTTGGATTTGGGCACGGTACGATAAATCACATGTTTATGTCACTATCATCACGTAAGACCAGTTCAAATGTCTTTGTCCGGTATATTATAAGATGAAATAGCTTGTGCTGTGAATTTCCCCCTAGTAATCTGCAATACGTGCCTCTCTCTGTTTCTGTTCACAGAATATAACAAAAGAAGGGAGGGATGAGAATGTTAAGGATTGTGCTTCTTCCCAAGCTGAAACTGAACCACGTGAGGAAATTCTTTTTAACCCTAACGTCTTCACTGAGTTTAAGTTGTCCGGGAATCAAGAGGCAAGTCTGGACCTTGTAATATTGTTTGTCAAGTTTATTGAATTCTAAATTTGCCAATATTCAGCCAAAAAAGAAAAGAAATCTCTTATATATTTTTGACTCTTTGCCTTCACCAGGAGATAGTAGAAGATGAAGAAAATGTAAGGAAAGTGAGTTCGTATCTTACGAATGTTGTGCTTCCAAAGTTTGTACAAGATCTTTGCACGCTTGAAGTTTCTCCTATGGATGGCCAAACATTAACTGAAGCACTCCATGCTCACGGAATTAATGTTCGCTATATTGGAAAAGTAAGCATTAGTGAATGCTTGAATATTAGCGTAAAACTATGGGAAAGAAACTTTTTTAAAAATCTTTTCCTGAAATGAAATTTATTATCTGTGTGTTAAAGTTGTGATGTTCATAATTTTTCTTTCTTTCTGCACATGATTGTATTGCTTTTGAAATGTCTGGAGTGTTGCTACAGGTGGCTGATGGGACAAAACATTTACCTCATCTGTGGGATCTTTGTTCTAATGAGATTGTTGTTAGGTCTGCAAAGCACATCCTCAAGGTGATAAGCATAATCTAACCAGCTTCTACAGTTTTACTTAATTCCACAGTTTCACCATGATGATTTGCAAGGAGGTGTCACATGTTACTATATCAATTGCAACATGTAACACTTTTTTCCTGCTGTTGGTGTTAGAGATGGCAACTATTTACTTGCCTACATGAGAGTGGTCTGACTTACCTCGCACACATGCATGTGAAAACTCATTTCCTGTTCACATCCAACCTTCCCTTGTCTGCTTAAACTGATTGGTGGATATGTTTTTTCGTGTTTAATTTGATGGAACATGCAGAAGATAAACTAATACCAAAATACACAAACACAAAAAAATAGTGAAACAGCATGAACTAGCAGTGCATCTAATCCTGCCCCCCCCCTCCTTCTCCTTGCTTTAAAAATCCATGTCTATGGGGTCACAGAGAGCTGCCTGTACTTTGTGGTGTTCTTTTGAAGACCTCCAAAATTCTCACTAACACATACAAGTTCATTTTTTTGCCATCTTTTACTCCTTGAGCAGGATGTTTTGAGAGATATAGAGGATCATGATATAGCTGGCGCTATATCACATTTCTTCAACTGCTTTTTTGGAACTTTTCAAGCTGTTGGCACGAAAGTTACTGCTAATAATATGCAGTCCAGAACCCACAGAAAGGTATGTGTCACTTAGATTTACAGTTTTAGGATTTCTTATAGTTACTTTGGCTTATACTGCTTTTCAGCTTTGAGCTTTTTGTGAGCTAACTGTTGAGGCCATAAGTTCCCTTAGTTTGTGGTCTGTCATTGTAATTGTACAACAATTAAGGCAATTAAGTTGAATCTTTTTCTTCAGAAGAAAGTATAAGTTTGTCTTAAAATATTAAATGACGTTTATATTCTAAAATCTTTACTAAATCCACTGTCAGTAATTTTTCTGAAATGGAAATGGTAACATTACAATTTTCTCTTTTGATGGAGAAATCTTGACCTGAGGCTGTAATTTATCTTTGTTTATTTATAGGACCAAGGAGGTCATCAATCTTCAGGAAAGCCTTCTAGGGGGCAAGGAAGGTGGAAAGGCGGGGCATCTGCAAGGAAGAATCAATCCTCATTTATGAATGTTAGCTCAGAAACTCTGTGGTCAGACATACAAGAGTTTGCTAAACTCAAATATCAGGTATTAGTTATTCATAAGACTCTACAAGGACACTGGACATTTCTAGGAGGTCGAAGGAGTAATTTATTGCAGAAAGTATATGGAATTTTTTTTTACCATGCTTAGTTAAAAAACTTGTGCATTCTGGAGATCGAATTTCATGATGTTTTTTCAATAGTACATCTGTGGTCA
Organism: Fagus sylvatica; assembly: GCA_907173295.1. Taxonomy (NCBI): domain Eukaryota; kingdom Viridiplantae; phylum Streptophyta; class Magnoliopsida; order Fagales; family Fagaceae; genus Fagus; species Fagus sylvatica. The sequence continues at coordinate 14,686,994 of OU015763.1, forward strand.
AGGGGCCATATTCTGTAATGGGATGACATTTTAGACTGGTCCTTTTCCTTTCGTTGCTGTAGAAAATAAGATGGAGTGATATGTATCATATGGGATCCTTAAGCACATTCTTTCTTCCTTCCATGATTTATTCCTAATGTGTATTGGTATATGTTTGAAATATATTTTCTCATTGTTGTAGATTGAGTTGCCGGAGGATGCAAGGTCACGTGTAAAGAAAGTTTCTGTAATACGTAATCTTTGCCAGAAGGTAATTATAAGTTAATGTGTTCTCAAATTGATTCCAGTTTGCATTTCATAATGCCACCATAAATTACTCTTTTGTGTTGTATACATTGTTTCACTTATGCTTCTTGTGCTGTTGCAACGATACTTCTCAAACTCTGTCAACCTTACTTGGATTTAGTGCTGTGAAAATTAGGGGTGTTGTCCTTTTGCAATATGATTTTCCATTCTTATGCTACTATTGCTTCATATTAAAATGTTAATCTTTAGCACATGCTCTAAAGGATGCACAATAGCTCTAAGTTTGATTGCATCTTTAATGGTTAATAAAAAGTATATAATGCCTTACATTTATGCATTTTCCTTCTTTTACTTGGTGCATTCTCATGCCATATCTGCTTTGTCTAGATATTACCTATTCTACATGTCAGGAGTTTGGGTCTTTCCCCGTCGGACTTGTCATAAGCAAACACTATATATCATAGGGTTAAATTACTGTGCTCAGAGTCCCAGAATATACCATTTCAGCCACAATATGTATAGTCATAACAAAAGAATTATATAATATACATATATATATATATATATTTTGATCTTGTGGGAACTTCCCCAAGACAGGGCCCTTTGGACCCACCCTTGGAGAGTAAACCCCCAGTTGCATCGCTACCGACCACATGGTAGTTTCCCTACATGCAAAGGGTAAGTTAAAGTGCATCACCTAGGGTTCGAACCAGGGACACCCAGCTAGGCTTGTAAGCCTTGTGCCCCCTGGCCCAACCTTGGGCTAACACTCAGGTGGTTATCAAAAAAAAAAAATGTGTAGTCATAACAAAAGAATTGGCTGTAAATATTTTATTTCCCATTTTACTTGTGTGAACAATGATGGTCATTGGCACAGTTCCTCAACTGTGATTACTCAGCTTCAAAATTCAATTTAGCTGCCCAAGTTTTAGATGGTCTTCTTATACAGAACTGTTGTCCAAAACTTTGAAGCTGAACTTCTTTTCTAATATGTTTTTTCTTGGTATACCCTACCTATTTTAATAAGTACTGGTGGAATAAGTTAGTTCTCAGAACTTTAGTACAGCCACCTAAATTCCTAATATGCTGGGTCATGGGTTTGCTTAATTTTGTTTAGTTTATATATGTGAGTATCCTGTTTTGCAACCATGTTCAATTCTAGTTAGCTCAAGCTCTAGAATTTATCTGCCTTCATGCGACTAATTATGTCTCTCATGCTAGTATTTGCATTGCTAAGTTTGAGCTTCAGAATGGCCTACAACTTGCTTGAGAATGGTTTTCTTTACAGGTAGGTATAAGTGTTGCAGCTCGCAAATATGATCTTAATTCTGCAGCACCTTTCCAAACATCCGATATCTTGAATCTCCAACCTGTAGTGAAACATTCAGTTCCCTTATGTTCAGAAGCCAAGGATCTTGTGGAAACGGGTAAAATCCAATTGGCTGAGGTATGAGTTTTACTTTGCTGTCTTATTTAAATCCTTACATGAATATGTATTTCTAGTCAACAGAAGGCCCAAATAATCATATAAAAAAAGAAAAAGAAAAAAGCTTCAATGCCAAACATTATTTGGGATCATGAAGTTGGTGGCAATTATGATATTCATCTCGGGTATTATAATGCTTGGGGAACTTGATTTAAGATTGAATCAACATGAGGTTTAAGCAATTACTTACTATGAAAAAAACATGTACTGTTATATTGGAGTTATTTGAATCTTTAGAAGAGTTTTTGTTTATTTATTGGTAAGTTACACACGCACCCAATGGGTCTTGAACCCACGACCTCACCCTCTACCTTATAAAGGGTAGGAGGTGCGAATTGAGCTAGAACTCATTGGCGAATCTTTTGAAGAGTTTTTCCGGTGCATCTGTTAAGATGGAACCATACACTTGGTAGAGCCAGTCTAGATAGGTTGTATGGAAATTTACACATGATTACTTTTTGCAGAAGGTTGAAATTTCTGATGAGTGATTGTCTTCACAACTTTATATTTGATATTCTTGCATGGTATGTACCTTAGTAAAAATGAATTTTTCTGTGTTCCAGGGAATGCTTAGTGAAGCCTATACATTATTTTCTGAGGCATTTTCAATACTTCAGCAGGTATGTTATTCCACGATTTGCCCTCTTGGAATTCCTTTGGTATGGTTTATCATTTTTTTTAATTGCGTTGCAGGTTACTGGTCCAATGCATCGGGAGGTTGCTAATTGCTGTCGGTAGACATCTCTACCATAACGATTCTGCATATTTGTTGCAATAAATTGTTTGTTGATCTTATTAGTGAAATAAAAATTTATGCATCTACTTTGATTTGATCATAGATGGCAGGCACTAATGTTCCTCTGCAAGTCATGATAGATTATAGAATTATGCATCTTTAAATTAGCTATTATTTGGTTATAAGATTGAATTTCAAATCAGTGATCTGCACTTACAAGAGTGAAGCAGATCAACTTGAAAATTTGTTTATGATGCACTTGAGCTCTGAACAAACATGACTGGAGTTCCGTTTCTTTAAATTTTCAGGTATCTTGCCATGGTTTTGTATCATGCAGGAGACATGGCTGGTGCGATAATGCAACAGCACAAGGAACTGATAATAAATGAACGGTGCCTGGGTTTGGATCACCCTGACACTGCTCACAGGCATGCCTTTCTATTCTTTGCTTTTATTTTAATGCACTGAGTTGTTTGGATAGTATCTTTCAATTTGTAGTGTTTGATAGGTATAAGCCCATTTGGCATAGTTATTTACTTATCAAAAAAATAAACCATTGGACAGTTATTTCAATTACCACAAGTCATATTTCAAATATTACCCAATGAGCTCATTCTCAAATGACTCCTTCCGTTGTAAGTGCAAGGTGGAGGGTAAAGTCATGAGTTCAAGACACACTGGGTGTGAAACTTACCAATAGAAAGAAAAAATTCAGATATTAATACCAATATTAGACCAATGAGTTTAGCTCAAATGGCACTTTCTAGTTCCATAATAATGGGAGGGGAAGGTCGTGGGTTCAAGACCCACTTGGTGTGTATGTAATTTAGCAATAAAAAATAGGAGCTCTCATAACATGAAATAAAAAGTGGATGCAGTTCCACAATGAGTTAGAAAATCATGTGTAACATGAAAGCAATTCGTTTCAACTTTCAAGTGCTGTGTAAAACAAGAGAAATTTCGTTTTCTTTTGGGTTTCCAAGCACACCTCTCCCTCTTACACACACACTGACACTCACACATAGATCTAATTCTTGGTTCACTTCATCTGCAACCATGCTACTGCAGTTATGGAAATATGGCTCTTTTCTACCATGGGCTTAACCAAACAGAACTTGCATTACGGCACATGTCCCGGGCATTGCTCTTGCTGAGTTTGTCATCAGGCCCAGATCACCCTGATGTCGCAGCAACTTTTATAAATGTTGCAATGATGTACCAAGACATTGGAAAGATGAACACAGCTCTTCGTTATCTGCAAGAAGCTTTGAAAAAAAATGAAAGGCTTCTAGGTGAGGAACATATCCAAACTGCTGTATGCTATCATGCTCTTGCCATTGCATTCAATTGTATGGGTGCCTTCAAGCTTTCTCACCAGGTATGTACCTTAGTAAAAATTAATTTTTCTGTGTTATCATTGACCTACATTAAATTATAATTACTAATTATTGCTTTTGGCATGGCAGCATGAGAAGAAAACCTATGATATACTTGTCAAACAACTTGGTGAGGAGGATTCAAGGACACGTGACTCCCAAAACTGGATGAAAACGTTTAAGATGCGTGAACTACAGGTAAATTCATGGTGTCCTAGAGTGGTTGTGAACTTTGATAGATTTTCTTGGACAGTAGTTATGTATTCTTAAAGAGATGTTTTGTTTTCCCTTTACCAATATGTATTGGTTTCTGAATTTCGTGAACCTTGTTTGATAGATGAATGCACAAAAGCAAAAAGGCCAAGCCTTGAATGCAGCTTCTGCTCAAAAAGCCATTGATATCTTGAAGGTACTTTTGGATTCTTCTTTCGCTTATTTGTTTGTCATGGACATTTTCATCTTTATCCAAGATGAAAGGGAAGGCATCAGATCTCACAACAGGTTGCAGGTTCTGCTTGATAGAGATAAATGCTTCCCTGTACTCATGCCTTAGTCATTTTTCGCATGGCCTGTCTCTCATTCTCTGTATGGTTGTACAATGCCTACATTTCTGGCTATCAAGCAGATGGTTGTTTATTGCTTGGAGCTGTCTTAAATTCCCCTAAAAGATAAATGGTACACCAGTTTGTTGTCTGTCTGGTGTAAATCTCTAATGTAATTAGGATTTTTGGTGAGTACTTAATTAGGATTTCTCATTTGATATTTGATGTTCCATGACAGGCCCATCCTGACTTAATACATGCATTCCAAGCTGCTGCTGCAGCTGGAGGGTCTGGGAGTTCGGGAACTTCTGTCAACAAATCTCTTAATGCTGCTGTGATTGGTGAGAATCTTCCCCGAGGGAGGGGAGTCGATGAAAGAGCTGCTCGTGCAGCAGCTGAAGTTAGAAAGAAAGCTGCAGCAAGGGGCCTCTTGATACGTCCACATGGCGTTCCAGTACAAGCTTTGCCACCACTTACTCAACTTCTCAACATTATCAATTCAGGTATGACCCCTGATGCGGCAGAGGGTGGGGAAACTGATGGAGTGAAGACGGAAGCCAATGGCCATCCTTCAGATGGCCCAGTGGATTCCAAAGACGATCAATTGACATCAGGGCAAGAAGATCAAGCTCCTGTTGGATTGGGTACAGGCTTAGCATCATTGGATGCCAAGAAACAAAAAGCAAAAGCCAAGGTTGCTGCTTGATTGGTAAGGAAACCCTAGACTTGTTTGAGATTGGGAATGATTTCCAATGTGACATCAGAGCCTTTTTTTTCTCTGTTTTGAGTGATGAACTACCACATTTATCCACGGCTCTCAGATGCTATAAAAGGGTATTGAGATGTGCCCATTGACCCATAGGTATTCCTTTTTGTTTTAAACAATAATCAGGCTCGTAGACTCCGGCCGGAGAGCATGCCAGCAATTTGTCATGCAAATAGATTGATATATTCTTCCATAGGTATTGACTGATGAATGAACTTGTCAGTTTTCTTTTCTTTTTACTTTTTTAAATTAAAAATTTTGGGCCAATTTCTGGTATCATGTGAAAGCAATTTCAATGTTTAATATGTAAAACAGTGTTAATTGCCCTCTAAAATGAGGTGAGCTTATTTCCTTTTCTTGTGTAAAACATCATGCTTCTCAAAATAGAATTATCTTTTTACAAATGACTTTCAAGGGTTTGCTTTTAAAATGGTGTGATTTCAAAGAAAATCCTCCATACAGTGGAAAATTATTAGATACTCCTCCCCACTATAGCACGCATTTAAATCCTTAGCAAAAGTCACATTCATAGCAATGGTAGCAAACTAGGGTTCCGTTTGTTTCACCGTAAAACATTATTTGGAAAACAACTCATTTTCTAAATAACATTTTCTGGAAAACTGACTCATTTTCCTATGTTTGGTAGCAACTTTGAAAATAGTTGGAAAACGTTTTCATGTGTTTGGTGCGCAGAAAAAAAAATCATTTTCCTGGTATCATTTTTTAGAAAACGTTTTATCGTGTTTGGTATATACTTTATTTTCATAATCCACAAACATTATAATTTCATGCTTCCATAATTCAAAAAATCAATCATGCATCTCATAATTCAAAAAATCAATCATACTTCTCATAATTCAAAAAATTAAAAAATTAACCCTATTTTTCATAACTCAAAATAACCATACTTCTCAAAATTCCAAATATACTTATTAGTCTATATAGATGACAATGCATTCTTGTAACATGCTCACGAATTCCTTATTAGTCTACTTTTTATCATCATGGACTCTAGCCAAAATTCATCTAAATGCTCGTGTTGTGGATTCACAGAGATGGACACATCTAATCTGATCACCGGTTTCGGGAGATTGCAAAACAAAGTACTTTTCAAAGCTAACAGAGTTGTCATACATGTAGACATCAGAGAAAACCAATTGAAAAATGGTTACCTTTCTAAAAACTTCACTACATAATATGGCCAAAATCAATTCTTCTCAAGATTTATTCCAAGTGACATCTTAATATCTATGTATGTAACATTAGTCATAAGTTGGATACAAAAGCAACAAATAGACTGACTTGATGTTGGACACGCATATACCAATTCTAATACTAGTAAAGAATAATAAATAATATTTACAATAACAACTTGGTTACTCTGGATGCAAGTGATCAATTGTTCTATGCCTCAAATGATAATACTACCATTATGATTTGTGTAGAAAAATATTACATACCCTTACCAGAAATAAAATTAAAAAGGAAAAGACCAAAATGATCAGTCACTCCTACAAAACTTCCAGAGTAGTTGGGTCTTTCAACTAGTGATGTTTTTCCACTATGTTCCTTTTATCCTTTCTTGCTAAGAATGTCTAGATGAATTAGCAAACAAATGAAGCATTCTCTATGAAAATGAAAAAGAAAACTTGTAGTCAAATGAGAGCCTGCAAAAACATTGCCATATGATGTTATAGATTTCACTCAAATAACATTTTTTTCCCCCTGAAATCCACATTCCATCCTTGTGGCCTCATAGTGGTGATTTTGGATCTCAATCTAACTGCTCTTCTGAAGTGGACATTTGTGTCAATCTCCCTATCACGTCATGGTCCTACACCATTTTGGACTCTAATATTGTTTTCAATCATGGGCCTAAGCAATAGATTTGGGCTTCAAATCAATAGGGTTCCTCTCCATGCATGAAACTCGTCTTCATTGAATAAAGACTTGTAGTGTTATTGACTATATAGTCAACACAAAATAACTTTTATATATGTAAACGAGCATGAACACAAAAAATTTTGATTTTCACATATCTCACGCTTGTTTTCAAATGGTGGGCTGAACCTAGAGAAAAATTACCAATAAATTTAACATTATTTTTTTTTTTTTGATGAATCAGATCCACATTCTATTGAGACACAATTAAACAAATTACAAGACAATTTAAAAGTATTTTTGTTTGAATGCCTCTTGATTATGGAAGTGGTTATCCAAAGGAGAGCAGAGGTAAAAATTTTGACTCTGTTTTGGCAAGATGTTTGAGTTTTTTTTTTTTAAATCATTATTTTAAGTCCATGTTAGTGGAATGATTACTTAACAAAATCTTATTCTTTTATTTTAAATGAAATGTTGATATTTAAAGAACTCTATATCTATATGATAGAGTATTAAATGAGAGATAAGATGGAGATAATGTTCGAACTCATGACCACCTACTATGATATCATAATAAATTACAAATTCTCTCAATTGTTTAATTGCTTAAATTGATAAAAAAAAACAAGAATTCAATCATTTAATCATAATTCTAACAATTTTTACTTCTTTAGCATTCTCTATGAAAATGAAAAAGAAAACTTGTAGTCAAATGAGAGCTTGCAAAAACATTGCCATATGATGTTATAGATTTCACTCAAATAACATTTTTTTCCCCCTGAAATCCACATTCCATCCTTGTGGCCTCATAGTGGTGATTTTGGATCTCAATCTAGCTGCTCTTCTGAAGTGGACATTTGTGTCAATCTCCCTATCACGTCATGGTCCTACACCATTTTGGACTCTAATATTGTTTTCAATCATGGGCCTAAGCAATAGATTTGGGCTTCAAATCAATAGGGTTCCTCTCCTTGCATGAAACTCGTCTTCATTGAATAAAGACTTGTAGTGTTATTGACTATATAGTCAACACAAAATAACTTTTATATATGCAAACGAGCATGAACACAAAAAAATTTGATTCTCACATATCTCACGCTTGTTTTCAAATGGTGGACTGAACCTAGAGAAAAATTACCAATAAATTTAACATTATTTTTTTTTTATGAATCAGATCCACATTTTATTGAGACACAATTAAACAAATTACAAGACAATTTAAAAGTATTTTAGTTTGAACGCCTCTTGATTATGAAAGTGGTTATCCAAAGGAGAGCAGAGGTAAAAATTTTGACTTTGTTTTGGCAAGATGTTTGAGTTTTTTTTTTTTTTTTTTTTTTTTTAAATCATTATTTTAAGTCCATGTTAGTGGAATGATTACTTAACAAAATCTTAGTCTTTTATTTTAAATGAAATGTTGATATTTAAAGAACTCTATATCTATATGATAGAGTATTAAATGAGAGATAAGATGGAGATAATGTTCGAACTCATGACCACCTACTATGATATCATAATAAATTACAAATTCTCTCAATTGCTTAAACTGTTAAAAAACAAGAATTCAATCATTTAATCATAATTCTAACAATTTTTACTTCTTTGGTGAAAGCATATAGGTAGGCCGTTGAGTCTTTTTTTTTTTTCCTCAATGAAAGTATTTATTAATCAAAAGAAAATGAATTATTTTCTACCATTTTTTCTTTTAATAAAAGTTTTAGTAAAAAATAAATAAATTATCATGGTGGTGGGTGGAAAGATACCATGGAGGATGGCGAAGTCTTCAATTGTCATGGTCTAGGCCTTCTCAAAGAATGCAAAGTTCATAATATAATACTAGTGTGATATAGACTAGTGCGTATGAAACACTTTTCAAGAAGGCACTAAAAACGAGTTGGGAAAGCACAATTGACGCCAAGTCTTTGGTCTTTTGTTGAGTCTAGGTCTCCTCAAATAATGCAAAACTCATAATATGAATGGTATGGCTTGGTCATCACTATGAAACATTTTCCAAGAAAGTATTACGTACGAATTAGGAAAACACCATTGACCCCAAAGTCTTTGGCTTGTTCTTGAGTTTAGGTCTTCTCAAATAATTGCAAAAAAAAATATGAGGGGAGTGATTGGAAACCGTAATGAGGGGAGAGATTAAAAAATAAATAAAATTTACTTATATGGTACAATTAGAGATTAACAAAATTGATAGCAAATCGTCAATATATAGATATAGATAGAGGAGGGAGATTTGAACCTAAGCTACAAAGCTCTTAGCCAGTAGATATGAGTTGGGAAAGCACAATTGACGCCAAGTTTTTGGTCTTTTGTTGAGTCTAGATCTTCTCAAATAATGCAAAGCGCATAATATCAATGGTATGGACCAGTCATCACTACGAAATATTTTTCCAAGAAATGTATGTACTAGATACTAATTAGGAAAGCACCGTTGACGCCAAGTCTTGGGTCTTATGTTGTCTTTTCAATTAATGCAAACCTCATAATATCAATGGCATGGCCAGTCATCTTTATGAAAGACTATTGAGGATATAACTAGTGATGTAGTGACTAAGATCGACTATGCAAAGTTCACATACTACCAATGGTATGGACTTCAAAAATATACTAGTGGCGGATGTAACATTTTTGCCGGTTGAATGAAGACTATTTTAAGAAAGTGCTATATACAAATTGGAAATAGTTTACCCCCAACCTGGTTTGGACGAATCTTCTTCAACCCAGTTTAGAGGATTATGTAGCAAATAAATAGATCATCCACATGTACTTTTAGTCACATGACACCTTTTTAATGAATGATCATGTGACTTTTTCAAATAATACATATGGATAGTCTATTTAATTGACACGTTGTGGGTTGAAGGAGAATTCCTCCAAACTTGGAGAAAAACTATGTCCATACAAATTTGGGAAAGTACCATTGACGCCAAAGTCTTTGGCCTCTTCTTGAGTAGGACCAAGTTGCAAAGTTAAAGCTGAGACAAAGTGAATGGATTGGCATAGCTTTGAGCAAGACCAAAATGCCTTCCCCAATACAGGTTATGTCTCTTTCCCTTCCCCAATCTCTCTCTTTTCCCTTTATTCCTTGGAGCTGTATGTCATGAAAGCACTGTTGACACCAAGTCTTGGGTCTTATATAACGTACGTACTGAATTGGCACATCTTTGAGCAAGACCAAAATGCCCTCCCCACTACACGTTATGTTATGTCTCTTTCCCTTCCCCAGTCTCTCTCTTTTCCCTTTATTCCTTGGAGCTGTATGTCTTAACTTCCCCAATGGTACACCAGTTTGCTGTCTGTTGGTGTAACTTCCCCAACATGTTATGTAGTCACCAGTTTGCTGGTCTGTTCTGTTGTGTAAATCTCTAACATAATTAGGATTTTTGGTGAATACTTAATTAGGATTTCTCATTTGATATTTGACGTTGCATGGTTCTCACTAACTCATTGGTCATTTTCCTTGAAATGTATTAAATTGTGGAAAAACAAAAATTAGAGATGACCAGGGCTCCCAAGCAGTTCCATCGACAACACAGGCTTGCACAAGCCAAAAGGGAGGTTTCTGAGAATTGGTTCTTGATAAAAAAAAAAAAAATGTAAGTTTGGAGAGATATGGGGGTAATTATGAAGGGAGATAACGGGATGTGGTTGTGTCACATGGAGTGGGAATTGGGATTTGAGTTAATAAGGTTCTCTAACTTTAGCATAAAGTTATTATCACTTTGAAAAAGTTCATTAATAATTAAAAATCTTGTTATTCATTATTAGCACTTATCATCTTCAGTAGTCATGACTTGTAGGAAACTCTGTTGGGAACACCCAATGTTTGGATAAATAAAGAAAATCCTAGAAATTGCCCTGAGGGAGGAAGCTAAAGCCCTATTAATGTTGTTTTCAGAAGCTGAAAATCCAAGGTTATTCCATGTCATTTTTGAGGGAGATGCGCTTAATTAATGAGATCAACCCCATGCAAGATGGTCTCGTACAGTCTAACTAGTGCATTTTTCCTATATATGTACTAGCTAATTAATATCAAACACATGATTTTTTTCTAGTGCTTTTGGATTTTTCTTTTGTGTATGGAGTTGTCAATTCAACTCCCCATTTGCATGTTATCTTGTTAGGCCAATATGTTTTCATCTTGGTGGCCTATCCTTTATCTCAAAGCATATGCGATAGGTACTTGAATCTTTTTTCTTTTCTTAATGAAAGTATTTATTGATCAAAAGAAAAGGATTTATCTTCCATTTTTTTTTTCTTTTTTAACATTTGTAAAAAAGAATTCTTGTGGTAGTGGGTGGAAAGACACCATGGACACAAAGTCTTGGACTGCCGTGGACTAGGTCTTCTCAAATAATGCAAGGTTCATAATACCAGTGATATGGACTAGTGTTTACTATGAAACACTTTTCAAAAAAGCGCTAAATAGGAGTCGGTAAAGCACATTGATGGCAAGTCTTTGGCTTTCTATTGAGTCTAGGTCTTCTCAAATAATTCAGATCTCATAATATCAATGGAATGGACTAATCATCATTACGAAACATTTTCCAAGAATGTACTACATACGAACTAAGAAATTAAATACCAATGACATCAAAGTCTTTGGCCTCTTCTTGAGTTGAGGTCATCTCAAATAATGCAAAGATCATAAATACACATGTTATTTGTTAGTCATTGCTATGAAACTCTTTTTAGGATGGAACTAGTCACTAAGATCGACTATGGAAAGTTATTAATATCAGTGGTATATATGGACTTCTTCAATAATGCAAATATCATTATACCAATGGTGGATGTACCAATTTTTCTTGTTGAATGAAGACTATATTACAAACAAACAAAAGGGAAACTAAGAGATAGAGAGGAAAATAGAGTCCTTCAAATACTTTAATCCTCTCACCAACTCATTTGATATTTTCCTTGAGATGGATTAGATTGTGGAAAAAATATTAGAGATGAAAAATTGTCCAAAAGTTACTTTCTTAATGATGTACATAGTATTGATGATTGGTAAAAGGTTATCAATGAGTAGGACCTAATTGGAAAATTAAAGCTGTCAAAAAATAAAATAAAAACAAGAATAAGTCTACAGTGAAAGTTGGAATAGCTTTAAGGCACGCGCTTTGCATTAGAGCAATTGTAATTTGTAATGCTGCTTTGTGGAATGTTTGATAACAGTATATATCATCACTCGAGTTGTGAATTGTGATACATACGGTTATCAAACATTCCACTTTGTCACCAAATCTACGTATCTTTATTGTTTTATTATTATTGTTTTCGATTTAGTGCATGCTAATTGATCTGGTAATGAATAATTATTTTATGGATCGCATAATTTTAATAATTGATATTTAATTAATAATTATGATACATATTTAATAAAGGAGTCTAAAATAGTTTTTTTGCGTCCCTTTGGTGTGAGCCAGGCCCTTAGCTCCCTTTTCTTTTTCTCAATTGATGTATTTTATTCAACAAATAGAAAAGAAATTATCTTCTTTCAACTGTTTTTAACACTCATACTGGTAGTTGCAAAGATATACCATTGATGCGAAGTCTTCAACCATTGTAGTATAGATCTTCTCAAATAATACAAGGTTCATAATACCAGTGATATGGATTGGTAATCACTAACAACGACTTTTCCAAAGATAGCACTGTATACGAGTTGGTAAGGACTACTCGTCTCTGTGAAAGACTTTTCAAAGAAAGTACTAGATATGACAATGAGTTGGGAAAGCACCATGCATTGAGGCCAAGCCTGCGGCCTCCATAAGTTTAGGTCTTCTCAATTAATGCAAACCTAATATGATGGATGTAATGTTTTTGTTTGTTGAATGAAGCCTATTTTACAAACAAACAAAAGGGAAGTTTAGAGATAGAGAGGAAATTAAATGTGAATAATTAGAGTACTTAAAATAGGCACACTCAGCAATTGGTCCAATGGTGCAGCCCTCTCTCCAAAGTCCCCCACCCCTAATGGGTGTGGGTTCAAACTCCATTCTATACGAGTGTGTGTTAGATAAGGATTATCACTTGATAGATAAAAATAAATAAAAATAAAAAGGGTGCTTAAAATGGTGACATCATTTTATCATGGACTTATCTAATATTTTCCTTGAACTTGAAATGGATTAGAATGGGAAAAAAATAAAATAAAAATTAGAGATGAAAAATTGTCCGAAAGTTTGCTTTCTTTATGATGTATGTAGTATTGATGATTGGTGCAAGATAATTAATGAGTAGGACCTATAATTTGAAAATTAAAGCCGCCAGAAAATAAAAAATAGGAATAATTCAATGGTGAAAGTTGGAATATCCGAATATAGCATCACAATTGTAATACTGCAATGTAGACAGTTTGATAACAGTATATATATGTAGGATGTAGGTCGATAAACTATTTCAACTCAAAACCAAGTTGCTTGGAAGCATAAGTGAGAGTTAGACAAAAACTTTGTGAGTCTTATTGTCACAGAAAATCAGATAAAAGAAAAATTAATTAATGGAGTTGCGACGTTTTTGGTGGTGGGTGGTGTTAGTTTTGGTCCAATTTGGTATTAATGGCTGCGGTTGCTGGGACCAAGAGAGAACAGCTCTTTTGCAACTCAAAGCTTCCATGATCAACTACGCATATCCAGATTGGGAAAGGGAGAGTCCGATGTGGCAGACTATGGAGAAGGCAACAAAATTTCTCTTAGCTTCAGGTTTTAATTTATATTATAGATTATAGATATGCAATTCTCATCACTAATGCGTCTTTTGAGATTGAGTTAGACTCATTAGACTTTAACAATTGACACTAGGTCTTCCATTGTCTTGGTCTAGGTCTTCTCAAATAATGCAAGGTTCATATACTTACTGATATAGACTAGTGTTCACTATGAAACACTTTACAAGACGGCACTAGATTTGAGATTCTCTCTCTTTCTTTTTTTCTTTTTAATTAAATCTAATCGCAGACCCATGCGTTGCCATGGAATATATATTAAGAATAAACTATTCTTAATTAGAAAAAGTAGACTCACTTAGTTAAAGAGGTATTTTAATATTTAATAATTTTCACATAGGCAAAAAGGTATAAGAGGGGGAAAAAGAACAAATGATAGGGAATTAAGAAACATAACACCAAAATACCTAAATGCATCAACCCAAAGTAGAACTATAAAAAACACAAAAACTCACAAACCAAGAGCAAAGTTACAAGAAATAATAATTAAAAAAAAAATTCCATTAATAATTTTTTTTTTTTTTTTTTTTAGTAGGTAGAATATGGACTGAATGGAAAAGAGAGGTGTAGAGAAAGTACTAGCATATTTATAAGAAAAAAAAGAGAGGGAGAAGAAAAGTCAAAAAGGGAGAGGAAAGATTAAAGGAATTATAACAGTAAAGTGTAAAATAATGGGGAGAAAAAGAGCCAAAAATGGTGGGGTAGGGTTTGGAGGAAGAGTAATTGTAAGGTGAAATAGAAAAGAAGATGGGGAGAAGAATAGTAAAAAAGAAAGATGAAAAGTTTGAGGAAATGAAATAGTAATGTGTAGAATGTGGGGAGTAGAATGGCGAAAAAGGGAGAGAAATGGTTGGAAGAAGAGTAATGGTATGGTGAGATGGTGATGAAGGAGAAGAAGAGCCAAAGAATAAATTGAGGGATTGGAAAAACATGGATGACATGACGTAATGAGGGGAGACAATGGAAAAAAAAAATGACCAATGCGGCACAATAAGGGGTACAAAATTTATAGCAAATCTTATATATATATATATATATATTAAAGTCTAGTAGACCTAACTTAATCTTAAAAGACACCTTGAGTGATGAGGGATGCTCATGACTTATACAGTGCACAACCCAAAGAAATTTGAACAATTTGAAACAATACTCTCTCTTTAATAATACTAGTCGTGGACCCGCACGATGCACAGATTTTTTTTCATATGGTAAAAGCAATAGTTCGCCTTAATAATTTTTCCTCATTTTTAGTATCTACCAAATGTTATTTGTGTCTTTAATATATTCGTTGAATCTATAATCCATTAGGAGTTAAGACACCCAAAAAAATATAAACTAAAACTTTTTTTTTAATATTAACATAAAATAGTTCTCAATGTGTTCAACATGTGGCTCTCTCTCAATTGCTTGTTCCAATCTTCCTTTTTCATTCACGTTTTTTCTTACTTGTTTTGAAATGAGATTTCCTTCGCCTTTTAAATCTTCAGTATGAGCCTTTAACAGTTGCAAACCAAGATCGATAATACAAAAACAAAAATGAGAATCATAGGGGAGACAAATTACTTTCTTTTAATAATGCATTTGGCTATTCCTCGACATTATCAAACGCCTACTCAACCGTGCATAATAACACTCTATACTACCTACAAAAAAAAAAAATACATGATGATAGGAACAAACCCACAAAGGAAATCGAACATGAAGCTTAGAAAACCACACAAAGGTGTTTAAATAGGAGATTGAGGTGCAATCAATTGAGGAGATGAGGAGGTGAGAGAGATAAAGAGGTGAGGGAGTTCAAGAGGTGAGGTAGAAGAAGATGTGAGGAAGAGGAAAAGCCTATGAAAATGGAGAGAATTAAATAGAGGTAAATGTTAAAAGGTAAGAGTGAGAGAATTAATTAATTAGAGGTATGGGTGATGAGGAAGGGTGTGGGAATAGGAAATCTGATGTATCATCTTTAGGGAAAAAGTTAAAGCTTCACCTATTAGTTTATATAATAGATATATATTGTATATAGATATAGATTGGGTAGGGGATTGGAATCTAAGCAACAAAGCTCTTGGTATAATAACAATGGTATTGGCTAGTCATTACTACAAAATATTTTCCAAGAACGTACTAGATAAAAATTAAGAAAGCACCATTGACGCCAAGTCTTGGGTCTTCTGTTGTCTTTTCAATTAATGCAAAACTCATAATATCTATTGCATGGGTAGTCATCCTTATGAAAGACTATTGAGGATAGATCAACTAGTGACTAAGATCGACTATGCAAAGTTCATACTACCAGTGGTATATATGGACTTCTTAAATAATGCAAATATCATTATACTTGTTATAAAATAGAAAGGAATTGCAAGAGAAAATGGAGATGAGAAACTATAATGGGATCTTTCTATTAAGTGGTCATCCACACTAGAGATAAATTTTTAGAATTCCCTATCTCATTGATCTCTTTGCTTCTCCTCTATTTCAAAATTGAAGCATTACACTTCTATATATATACACTCAGAAGCATGGTTTGCAAGAGATAGAATCTCCACGTCAAACGTGTTGAGGAATTTGTCAAGATCAAAAAATAAATGCGACTTTAAGGCGTGTAACCACTTTCTTTAAGGTGATAATTGCCCCCACTCTAAAAGAGTTTTGCTTCCGGGTTAAGGTAATTCGCTTCCAGGATACAACAAAGTCATCAATTACAGAAAACAAATTTTGGTAATTCCTTTAAAGAGTATTCTTACAAAATTGTGTATTTGACAAATGATTCAGGCACTTTAATTTGTAAACAATTTAATTGGTACCATTCTAAAACAATATAACCTTTCAAAAAATAACTTCCATGAGTTAGTTATTCTCTACATAAAAAATAACTTCTATGAGTTAGTTATTTTCTACACCAGAATCACACGTGCACGTGCCACATGTCCAATTGCCAAATGTGTCACTAATGCCTTCAAACATAAACTCACTTTTATATCACTATATATATAACAATATACAACAAAAAGCAAGCGTAATAATACATATACTTCAGCACATGGGTCTGTCAACAATAATTCGCAGCATCAATAATTCACAACAACACTAACATTTTTCTGGTTGAATGAAGGCTATTTTACAAACTAATAAAATGGGAATCACGAGATAGAGAGGAAAACGTTTTCTAAGAAAGTGCTAGATACATATCTGGGAAAGTGCCATTGACGCCAAAGTCTTTGGCCTCTTCTTGAGTAGGACCAAATTGCAATATTAAAGTTGACACAAAGTAAGTGAAAGTTTATTTCAAAAAAAAAGTTAAGTGAAAGTTGGCACAGCTTTAAGCTCGAACGCGCTTTGCATTATTGGAGCGCAATCGTAATACTGTAGTGTAATGTGAACAGTTTGATAACAGTATATATATGTAGAGACGTAGGATGGTGATAAACTATTTCTAACTCAAAACCAAGTTGCTTGGAAGCATCAAGTGAGAGTTGGACCAAAAACTTTGTGAGTCTTATTGTCACAGAAAATCAGAAAAAAGAAAAATTAATTAATGGAGTTGTGACGTTTTTGGTGGTGGGTGGTGTTAGTTTTGGTTCAATTTGGTATTAATGGCTGCTTTGGTTGCTGGGAGCAAGAGAGGATAGCTCTCTTGCAACTCAAAGCTTCCTTTATCAACTATACAAGTGAATATATTTATATTTTCTGATTATTTTACATCTTTGGGATTCCGCCAACAAAGAGAGTGATTGCTGTGATTGGGAAAGAGTCAAGTGCAATCATCACTACTGGGCGTGTAATCCAACTTGCATCTTAATGATAAGATCCTCTTATCGGGAAACATTGGTACCTGAATGCCTCTCTGTTTCTTCCCTTTGAAGAGCTCCAGTACCTCAATTTGAGGATAATTGGATTCCTGGATGGGTCCCAAATGAAGGTTAGTTTATATCTTAAGAATAGTATGTAGTACTATTTGTCGAAATTCAATTTAACTTTTATTTAAAAAAAAAAAAAAAATCAACTACAAACCGTAAATTAATTAGTTGTATGTAAGGTTTCACTCTATAGTCTATACTATAGCTTTTGCGGGAAATTCTATATATATAGTTGTGGACATGCAAACTGAAGCATCTAAATTGCAGGTTTTGAAAGATTCTCTGCATTGAGCAAGCTGGAGGTGCTTGACTTGCATTGGAATAATTTCAATAACAACATTCTGTCATCTTTAAGTGGAATTGCTTCGCTCAAAAAACTAGATTTGAGGGGAAACAAATTGAATGGATCAATCGACATCCAAGGTAAGCCTCACGGGTAAAATTCTCATTAATTTGCAAAGGAAGTAAATGCTTCACGCTTGAGCATGAAATTTTTGGTTTTCCTTCCTACTAACAATATTGAAATTTATGCAATTGAAATCGCACTTCTTTCCTAGTTATTTTAAATAAAAGTATTTGAAGAGACCAATATCAGTTTCAAATTTTATTTTGAATGATGAATGAAAAGTAAAATTTTGTTTTTCATTAATAAAAATCATTAAATTCATCTTGTGTTGCTAAAATTCTGATATGGTGTCACAAAGAAAAACACACCAAAGAGAGGGGTTTGAAATTCTCTAGGCTCAATGAGGATGGGCTCTCAGATTTACTCTTGTATTGTAGCCTCTCACCATCCACTATAGCAAGGATTGGTTTATAAAATGTTAGGGGAACTATTCACATGCTTTCGCTTGAGCAGAGTGTTTGGCAATGGTCTCGCAAAATACATACATCTTTAAGTTTTGCTTGATTGAGGGTCAAGCAAACATTCTATCTAACATCGCTCAAGTAAGAATGCTTTCACTCAAGCGAGTCTTTGGAAGCTTAATTTCTTTGATCTACTTCTTGACTCGACCTATTTCAAACCAAGTTTAACTAAAATAAAACCCTTACAACTTTTTTTTTTTTTTTTTTTTTTTTACACAGGAACTGAGATAACAATCTAAAACCTAACAATTTCAGTTTTTAATTTGACGGTTGAAATAAAGTATTAACAGTATTAAAAAAAATATTAATAAAATCATGAATAAATTTAAGACCTATCATATTGTGGATTTGAAATAATTAGGCATAAATGTAATTTCAAATTAATTACAAAAGTGTTTTTACTATAGCAAATTTTTCAAAATTTGAATTCATCTTGTGTTGTTAAATTATTATCAAACAAGTTATATTTAAAAAATAAAAAATAAAAAATATTCAAATCTGTTTTTAGATCCTCAAATCCAAATGCAACACTAAAATAATCTAGACAAAATCAACTAAAGAATTCTATGAGTTTTTTTATTTGATTTTAATTTTAATGTAGAAATCAAAGTATTTAGCAACTTGGAGGAGCTATGACTTGAGTTGGCAATGAGATCCAATGACTTCGTGGTGACAACAGAAGGTATGATAGGTTGTAAAAATATATTTCCATGGATTCAAATGAAATCATTCTTTTATAAGCTATGTCAAATAAAATTATTACATCGATTTTGACTTATTTTATTTTGCCCTATAGATTCAAATAGATCAAGTAAACTGCAAGTCCTAGACTTGAGTGGGAACAAATTTAGTGCACGAATTCTTGCGTCATTGGCTGCCTTCCCATCGTTGAAGATATTAGATATCCATGAAAACAATTTGGAAGGATCGTTTACTACTAAAGGTTAGTTATACCATTGACATTTCAAGGCGTCATAGACGGATGCTCAGTTATGAACTGGCAATGATCTTTCTAGGTGGTGTTGTTTTATAAATATTTTTTATTTATAAATATTGTAGAAAAGCAAGCTATAATAAACTTTTATAAATATTGTTCATTGAATTTCTTGCAAAAAAAATTACACTAAACTTAGTTTCATTTTAAGCATTGGCATACATAAGTAAAAAATTGCATATATTCATATAATGAATAGAATGGCATATTAGTTCCATTGAATTTCTTTTTTATTTTATTTTTTATATTCATATAATGAATATAATGGCATATATGAGTAAAAAATAACATTTATTTCCTAGTAAAAATAAGCATTGAATTCATATTTCTCACTTAATCCTTAATATATCACCAATGATCTTTAGCCCATTGGCATATCCTCCTTTTAAAAAAGTGTTAGGTGGATATGAGATCATAGATTGAAGACCTATTGGATGCATGTGTAACTCACCAATTTAAAAAATCTTTAATATATCATACTAAAAATGCACCGTTTGTTTAACTCTCATTAGAAAGATCAGTCCATATACAAGCCATTACTTTCTTTCATAAAATTTGGGGGGAAACAAATTGATTGGATCAATCCACATCCAAGGTAAGTCTACGTACTTGAGCGTAAACCTTTTGTTTTCCCTCCCATCAATCATTGAGATTTATGCAACTAAATCTCACCCCCTTTTTTTCTTAACTCGTTTGATTGAAAGTATTTATGCAACTAAAGTCTTTTTTTTCTATGATTTTTTTTTTTTTAAATGTAGATTTCAAGGTATTTAGCAACTTGGAAGAGCTCTACTTGAGTAGCAATAACATCCATGATTTCGTGGTGACAACAGAAGGTATGAATAGGTTGTTAAAATATATGTTCATGGATTTACATCAAATCCTTCTTTTATATGGTCTGTCAAATAGAATTATTATATCAATTTTGAGATATTTTATTTTGCCCCTATAGATTCGAACAGCTTAAGTAGGCTGCAAGTCCTAGGCTTGAGGGAGACCAACGTCAGTGCACGAATTCTTGAGTCATCGGCTGCCTTCCCATCGTTGAAGATATTAGATATCAGAGATAACAAATTAGAAGACTCGCTTACTACTAAAGGTTAGTTTATACTATGTTGAGTTTAAAAACTCTTTATATTAAACATTTACAAATACTTATGTTTCACTCACACACTAGATTTTTATACAACACATTCACTCACTTAAGTAATCACTTGCACACATCTCACTCGTTAGACACCTAAGCACTCACACTATGATTTTCATGAGTAAAAGCTTGAAAGGGGGTTCGAAATTTGATGTACTTTTGAGATTTGACAGCCCGTCTACAGGTTAGATTTAGTTTTCAAATTGCTAATGGATGGAATCCAACAACGTTAAATTGATTTGTTTTACTGGATTGAGATCGCTAAACCATTGCACGACAGCAATTGTTTTCATGTGAACCGTTGGATATAATCCACTGGTTTGAATGGCTGACACATCATCAAGTAACTCGAAAGTACCAATTTACCCCTGAAAATTTTCAAACCGTCTCTCAAGTCTCAACCCCCTCACTCTTTCAATGAAAAAACTATCTTTCAGTAACTCTTTTCTGAGAATTAGATCAGATGGCAAGAAGATAGAAAGGATTTTGCTGAGATTCATTTGATTTAACATCAAATCTTCAAGAAATATTAGTTGTATTTATTTGCTAGATCTGTTATTTATTTCTTCTTCAGAGGTTATCGGTAGCTCTGCCAATGAAAACAATTCACTTGATGACGTGTCAACCATTCAAACCAATGCATTAAATCTAATTGCTTACATGAAAACAATTGTTGCCATTCAATGGTTTTAACCATTGCACGCGATCTCTATCCGGTTTTGCTATGCTTACATGGCAAATAATGTGTATGTCAGCAATATTATTGACATGTCTTTATCTAATTGATTGGAGTACATGTACTTCTGGACTATCCAATAATTTCGCCTAGAGTGTTGAATGCACTCTACCTATCACCAAAAGCCATCTATTAAAATTAAATTTGTACTATTAATAGGAGACAAAAGATACCCTTTATTTCATGGTAAAAATAAGTGTCAAATTCATAATTTTCAGTCACTTGTCCATTATATAAAATGATATTAATCACTTTCTATTAATTTACATGCCTCTAAAAAATTAATTGTTGTTTTAGAGTTGGGCACACTAAACAAGCTAGAGCAGTTGTATCTGGATTATTCATCCATTGATAAAAGCATCCTTCATAAAGTTGGAGTTATGACTTCTCTTAATGTGTTGACAATGCGAAACTGTGGACTCAATGGGAGCTTACTTGCCCAAGGTAGGCTGCTTTCACAATGATATTAGTTAGGATCACTGTATTAGTATAATCTAATCACTAATTTTCTTAATTATCTCATTTTACAGATTGGTGTGAACTTCGAAAACTCAAAGAGATTAGCCTCAGTGGCAATAATTTTGAAGGGAAACCACCTTCCTGTATGGCA
Organism: Fagus sylvatica; assembly: GCA_907173295.1. Classification (NCBI taxonomy): domain Eukaryota; kingdom Viridiplantae; phylum Streptophyta; class Magnoliopsida; order Fagales; family Fagaceae; genus Fagus; species Fagus sylvatica. The sequence goes on from OU015763.1 coordinate 14,708,980, forward strand.
AATTTGACATCACTTTCCCTATTGGATCTCTCTGACAATCACTTCAATGACCTCCCCCATTTATCTAGTTTGACATCACTTGAGTACCTTTCTTTGTCAGATAATGATTTCCTGAACCCTATCAGATTCTCTTTGTTTTCCAACCTCTCAAATCTTAAAGTTCTATTAACCGATAACAATGCAATAGATTTTGAACCTAACACTCATAGTTCGATTCCAACCTTCCAATTAAAATTCCTCAGTCTGTTGAATGGTTCATTTAATGGACTCAATAGAACAACTCCCAGATTTCTTCAATACCAATATGATTTGCGAGTAATTGATCTCTCCCACAACAATCTGGTTGGGAAGTTCCCCAATTGGTTGCTAGAGAACAATACAAGATTGGAGACTCTTATTTTAAATAATAACTATTTCACAGGGCCTCTCACGGTGCCATATGATCTTCGTTCCAACGTTACATTCATAGATATTTCGGATAATTACTTACAAGGTCCAATTCCCACAAACTTTGGTTTAGTTTTTCCATATTTATCTCGATTATACATGTCTAAAAATGCATTTCAAGGTAGTATTCCTTCTTCCTTTGGGAATATGGAGTCCTTATCGGATCTAGACATGTCTAATAATTCTTTATCAGGAACAATACCAATACATTTCACAATGGCCCGCAACTTCTTATATTCACTCAAATTGTCATATAATCATTTTCAAATATTTCCTACCAATTGTAATCTGACTCAGCTAAGGTATTTATATTTGGACAACAATCACTTTTCAGGAAAGATCCCAAATTGCATCTCACTAATGCAAAGGCCTGATTCAGTTGATTTCAGTAATAACCATTTTTCAGGCATGCTTCCCACATGGATGGGGAACATGTCATCTTTAAGCAAAATTGTTCTGGCCCAAAATCAGCTTGAAGGTCAGATTCCAATCGAGTTATGCAAACTTGATTATCTATCATTTCTTGACCTTTCTGAGAACAAATTTTTTGGCTCTATTCCATCTTGCTTCAATTCATCAAACATAAAGTTTGTTCATCTAAATAAAAATCGGTTGAGTGGTCCAATTCCTAGTGCATTCCAAAATAAATCTGATCTAGTTACACTTAATCTTCGAGATAACTACCTAACTGGCAACATTCCCGATTGGATCAGCAGCCTCTCATCATTAAGCATTCTACTCTTGAGAGAAAATCATTTAGGAGGTAGGATTCCAATTCAATTATGCCTTTTGCAGAACTTAAACCTGTTGGATCTTTCCAACAACAATTTTTTGGGTCCAATACCTCCTTGCTTGAGTAACATTACTTTTGCGGAATCTAGCCAAAAACCTGATTTTCAAGGTTTCTCAATTAGGGATCGTTATAGCGTTCTCAGAGGTTCTTTATTGGCTTACCTTGATACAAACTCAGCAAATATAAGAGGTGAAGATTCTATTGAAGATTATAGTCTCACTCATGAGTATTATTCAGTGGATATTAAAGAAGAAGTAGAGTTCACAACAAAGGGTAGAACTTACTCCTACAAGGGTGACATCCTAATGTACATGTCTGGAATTGACCTCTCGTGCAACAGATTAACAGGTGATATCCCGCCCGAACTTGGAAGGATAAGCAATATTCATGCATTGAACTTGTCACACAACAATCTATCCGGACCAATTCCTATAACATTCTCAGATCTAAAGCAGATAGAAAGTCTGGATCTTTCCTCCAACAATTTGAATGGTAAAATTCCCCCTCAGTTGACTGAATTGACATTTTTGGAAGTCTTCAACGTGTCACACAACAACTTATCAGGTTCAACGCCAGACAGAAAGAATCAATTCGTGACTTTTGATGAAAGCAGTTATGAGGGGAACCCTCTCTTGTGTGGACCTCCATTGCATGATTGCACCAAAATTGGACCACCATTTACTATGCCAATGGATCATGAGGGGGAAGAAGGTGGTAGTTTCATGGACATGGGTATCTTCTATATAAGCTTTGTGGTGGCTTACATAACAGTTCTGTTGGGAATTGTTGCAGTTCTCTACATAAATCCTTACTGGCGAAGGGAATGGTTTAACTTCATTCAAGTGTGCATTGACACTTGCTACTGTTTCGTTGTGGTCCATTATCGTAAGTTGTTTGGTTTCAAACTTGCATAGCCTTGCATTTTGATGATTATATGTATGTGTATCTCGTGTCTCTTTTGTCGGATTCTGAATTTGAAGCTTGAATTTTTAATAAATCTGAGTTGTGTAATGTTTGCATTTGCTGTGTAATTCGAATGGACCAAGATTGTGTTTTCTCTTTTTTTTTGTCTTAATTGCTAATGGTAATATGATATGTGAGGAATGCAAATACTGAGAGAGAAATTCACCTTCCCGAGGAAAAACTCATCAATTGTAGAGGGGCTAAGAGACCAACCATGAAGTGCATGGCAAAGGCATGCAAGGAAATCTAAAATCTCACACCAAACATGGTCGTTTTGGTCTCATGAATTCCTCTCATCAAGCTATATGCGAAACATTATCGTTCATGTTTTTATTTTTGTTTTAATTTGTTGCTAACATGTGCAATGCACAAGAACTTATAGGCCTAAATTCTTGAATATACAATAAATCATTCGTGAGCCGTGAACATTTAAAAGTATATAGTAATGGTACCAAGTCCTAGTTGGTTAATTCAATACCAAGATCAAAAGTTCACCTCCAAATTCTAGTAATTATTATAGAGTAATGATATGTCAACTAACAAGTCTTTCGAATTGGTTAGCCCAATAACTTAAATTCGTGGTTAAGCTAAACAAAATTAGAAGTATAGAACTGCGAGATCAAGAATTAGTTATTTGCCAAAGTACTAATAAGAAGTAAATAAATTTTCTAAATAAAACATATATATGCAACTGTATAGAAGCATATTTTCTGAAATCCGTATCAACATTACGTAGCTTGAATAAGTTTAAAATACTCTGTTTTTCCTTATTATTGTTGATAAGTTATAAATGTATCCCATGGATGTTGAATTCATGACCTCAACTTCCATCTAACAATCCAATTATTATGGATGGAAGAACTATTATTTTAGTTTGAACCAATTGGCTTGAATATGTTCATTATAATATACAAAAAAGGGGTCAAAACTGCGTTCCTCACCATAAAGAAGAAGAATAAGAAAAAGAATGCAGAAGCATTAACAGATGGGAAGAGGGAGGAATACGTACAAGAAAACCACTGGTCAGATGTATCCAACATGACATAACAAAGATAGACACATCTAATGCAATCACCGGTTTCAGGAGATTGCAGAATCAAGCACTACTCAGATCAAACAAAGCTGACATACATGTAGGGATTAGAGAAAACCAATTGAAAAATGGTTACCTTTCTAAAGCTTCACTACATAATAATAATATGGCCAAAAGCAGCTGAAGTTAGAAAGAAAGCTTGCAGCAAAGCTCTCAGTAGAAGCTTTGCCACCACTTACTCAACTTCTCAACATTATCAATTCTGGTATGACCCCTGATGCAAATAGTGATAGAGTAGTATATAGTTGTTCAGTTATATTAGTTAATCTATATTTGTTACAATTGGTTACAGAGTCTGTTGATAAAGATTCATTCTGTTATAGTTAGTTAGGTTCATTCTGTTGGTAATCATCTTGTATAAATAGAGGAATAATCTTCCTCATTATAATTAAGCAGAATATATTTCATCCCTATCCTAAATTCTCTCCTTCTCAACTCTCTCTTCTTTACTCTTGTTTACATTCTGCATTACTCTGTCATGGTATTAGAGCAGTAAGGTCCTTGACCATCATGACTGCTGTTGTTTCTAATGCTCAAACACAAACACCTTTTTTTCTTCTCTCCAACATTTCCAACTGTCACAGTAAAGCTTGATCACACGAATTACCTGATGTGGAAATTCCAAATTACAGGAATTCTTGATGCTTACTCCCTCCTTGATCATCTTGAAGATCCAACTTCTTGCCCTTCCCAGTTTGTTCTCGGTCACAATGATCATGACCTAGAGACACAAGAAGTTAATCCTCTCTATCTGCAATGGAAAACAAGGGATAAAAGACTCTTCTCATTGATCAGTTCCACGCTTTCACCTTCAACCATATCTCTGGTAATGGGCCAGACCACTGCTTCTGGAATCTGGAGAGTCATTCTTAACAAGTACACTTCAATCTCTCGCTCTAGTTTTGTAAATCTCAAGCGTGAACTCCATAGCATCAAGAAGAATTCTGATTCTGTTACTCAATACCTGCAAAAGATCAAAGAGGCAAGAGACAAACTGGTGAGTGTCGGTGTTTTCATTGATGATGAAGAAATTCTCCATATAGTTCTTCAAGGTCTGCCCTCAGATTTTCACTCTTTCACATCTGCCATGTTAACTAAGAATGAGGCAGTGAGATTTGAGGAATTGCATACCTTAATGAAAACTGAAGAGGATCTTCTCAAGAGTGCCATGGATAACTCCAGAGAGATTGCTCATGTGGCTATGGTAGCCAACAAGAACTCTCAACCGAGCTTTCATACTCCTTCAACTGCTCCATTTAATGGAAACCGAGGTCGAGTCGAAATCAGAGTTTCAACAATCGTGGTAGAGGTAATGGGCGGTTCCAGAATTACCATACCTGTGGTGGTTCTCAGGGTAATTTCAATAATGGGAATGCCTTCTCCAATTTCAGTCCGAATCCCCAAAATTCCCAATCTTGGAATCCAAGCCCTAGTTCTCGTCCTACCTGCCAGATCTGCTACAAGCCTGGACATACAGCGATTCAATGTTATCAACGCATGAATTACGCCTACCAGGGCTAGTATCCTCCAGCAAAGCTCGCTGTCATGGCCACTGCCGTACCACCTAATTCTAACCCAACTACCTGGATCTCTGACACCGGTGCCACCGATCACTTCACCCCTGACCTTCACAACATACCTGACAACCACACCTACACGGATTCACAACTTGTCTCCATTGGCAATGGTAATCAGCTTCCCATCTCCCACATTAGTAATTCTCAACTCAGAACCTCTGCTAATCTCTTTAATCTTGGTAAAGTCTTGCATGTCCCTTCTATGAAATCCAATCTTCTTTCAGTTCAACGTTTTTGCCGTGATAATCACTACTCTTTCTCCTTTAATGCCAATCATTTTCAGATCCAAGATCGTCTTACGGGGAAGCCTCTTTACAAGGGTTTCAGTAAAGATGGACTTTAACCCATACACGGTCTCTCACTCCTTTCACTGTAATCTCGCCTCTCTCCTGCTTCCAGTCACTCTAGCACTGCTGTTCCGTCTTCTTTTTCTGCTCCTCATGTCTCATACACAGCATGCCGTCCATCTATTTGTTCTAAAGTCTTTGAAGCTAGTCTTTGGCACATGCGCCTTGGTCACCCTCATTCACGTGTTTTATCTCATGTTTTCAGTCATCATTTTAATCATCAATTACCCCTTTCTAATACATTCTGTAAACATTGTGTAATGGGTAAAATGACACAACTACCTTTTTCCACTTCCACTTCTTGTACTCAATTTCCATTACAACTTGTACACAGTGATGTATGGGGTTCGACTCCAATTAATTCAATAAATGGTCATCGTTATTACGTTATATTTGTGGATGACTTTACTAGGTTCACATGGTTTTTTCCGTTGAAACACAAATCTCAAGTTCTTGCATCGTTTCAACACTTCAAAAATACTATGGAAAATCATCTTGGCACTTCTATTAAAACATTGAGAATCGATTGTGGTGGTGAGTACACCAACAATGAATTTTGTCAATTTTGTTCTCAATCCGGTATTATTCATCAATTTACTTGTCCTCACACATCTCAACAAAACGGTGTTGCCAAGCGGAAACATCATCATATTGTTGATATGGCTCTCACCTTGATTTCCCACTCTTCTCTTCCATTTCAATATTGGACCTATGCTTTCTCCACTGCAATTTTTCTTATAAACCGTCTTCCATCTTTAAGTCGTGGTTCAATTTCACCATGGGATACACTTTTTGGTACGTCTCCAAATTTTTCACTGTTTCAAAGCTTTGGTTGTGCTTGTTTTCCGTTATTACGTCCTTACTCCAAACACAAATTTAGTCTTCGTTCCAAAGAATGCGTTTTTCTTGGTTATGCCTCTAATTCAAAAGGATATCTTTGTTTGGATCCTCTTACTTCTCGCACTTACATCTCTCGTAATGTTGTTTTCAATGAGTCTCATTATCCCTTTTCCACAAACACTTTATCTTGTCCTCCACTTTCCTCCTCTTCTAATTCCAATTCTTGGCTTAGCTCACTGTTATTCTTTCATCCATGCCAAACACCTTCAGTCTTGGGCCCTGTACCTCCAAATATTTTTTCTCCAAGCCCAACACCTTCAGTCTTAGGCCCTGCCCCTTCTCATAATCTGATTTCCCCAAGCCCGGTTTCCCTATCTCATTTAATCCATCCACTTCCATCTATTTTGGGCCCTATGCCTCTACTACCCGAACCCACTATTATCCCTGAGCCCATCTCTGCCCCTGCTTTAACTACCTAACCCGATCCACCAGATAATCCATCGAACCCAAATGTTCCAGCTTTACCTTCTTCTTCTTTACCAATTCCTACCGCCCCTGTACATCTCTTTCTAGATTTACCGTTTCACCCTATGCAAACACGTTCAAAGTCTGGAATTGTCAAAAAGAAGATTTTTACAGCTTCAACCACCATTAACTATCTTCAAACCGAACCACCAAGCTTCACTATTGCTTCCAAAATCCCTGAGTGGCGTGTGGCCATGGCTTCCGAGTTCGATGCTCTTCAACGGCAACACACCTGGTCCCTCATTCCTCTATGTTTTGATCAAAACCTTATTGGGTGTCATTGGGTTTACAAAATAAAATGGAATACTGATGGATCCGTGTCTCGGTACAAAGCTCGACTCGTCGCCAAGGGTTTCATCAGAAAGTTGGGGTTGATTTCGACGAGACTTTCAGCCCCGTAGTTAAACCACCCACGGTTCGCATCATCTTGTCCTTAGCTGCTCAGAATCAATGGCCTCTTCGACAACTTGATGTAAGTAACGCCTTTCTTCATGGCTTGCTCAAAGAAAGTGTATTCATGGCTCAACCTCTTGGGTTTATTGATTCGGCACAACCATCTCATGTGTGTAAGTTACATAAGTCTTTGTATGGCTTAAAACAGGCCCCTCGTGCCTGGTTTGAACTTTTTTCCTCTCATTTGTTAACTTTGGGATTTACTGCTTCTCTTGCTAATGCCTCTTTGTTTGTCCTACATCATGGTTCCACTACTGTGTACCTATTACTCTATGTAGATGATATAATCATCACGGGCAATAATTTTACTACAATCTCAGATATTATTTCTCAATTGTCTGCTGCTTTTGAGCTAAAGGATTTAGGCCCATTGCATTATTTTTTGGGACTTCAGATTAATTACAAGAAAGTTGGGTTGTTTGTTCATCAACACAAATACGTCATTGATCTTCTTCACAAGTTTCAGATGACTGACTGTAAGGCTGCTCCTACTCCTATTGCCATTACTCCACCACTTTCTACTGATCCCAATGATGCTTTTAGTGATCCTACACCTTTTCGCAGCCTAGTTGGTGCTCTTCAGTATGCTACCTTCACTCACCCTAATATTGCTTTCGTTGTCAACCGTGTCTGCCAGTTTATGCACAAGCCCTCCACTGTTCATTTTGTTGTAGCAAAACGAATTCTTGGTTATCTCAAGGGTACACTGCATAAAGGTGTCTTATTTCAACCAGGCCCTCTTGCTCTTATTGCTTTTACAGATGCTGATTAGGCTGGTGACCCATCTAATAGGCGTTCTCCTTCTGGAGTTATTGTCTTCCTTGGTCATAATCCGATTACTTGGCTTGCTAAGAAACAACACACTGTTTCTCGCTCTTCTACAGAAGCTAAGTATCGCTCCCTTGCCACTGGTGCTGCTGAGCTTGCTTGGCTTCGTCAAGTTCTTTGTGATCTCAAGCTGTTTTTACCTTCTGCTTTTCTGATTTGGTGTGATAACACCAGTGCTCTAGTATTGGCTTCTAATCCTGTATTCCATGGGCGTACGAAACATATTGAGGTAGACTAACATTTTGTTCATGAAAAAGTAGTCCGTGGCGACCTCTTACTTAAGTTCATCTCTACTCATGATCAGCTTTCTGATATCTTTACAAAGGCTCTCCCGTCTACTCGATTTCTTCAGTTGTGTTCCAAACTCATGGTCTGTTCTACTGACCATCAATTTGAAGGGGGATGATAGAGTAGTATATAATTGTTCAGTTATATTAGTTAATCTATATCTGTTACAATTGGTTACAGAGTCTGTTGATAAAGATTCATTCTGTTATAGTTAGTTAGGTTCAATCTGTTGGTAATCATCTTGTATAAATAGAGGAATAATCTTCCTCGTTATAATTAAGCAGAATATATTTCATCCCTATCCTAAATTCTCTCCTTCTCAACTCTCTCTTCTTTACTCTTGTTTACATTCTGCATTACTCTGTCAAATAGATTAATATATTCTTCCATAGGTATTGACTGATGAATGAACTTGTCATTTTTCTTTTCGTTTTCTTTTTCTAAATTAAAATTTTGGGCCAATTTCTGGTATCATGTGAAAGCATTTCAATGTTTAATATGTAAAACAGTGTTAATTGCCCTCTAAAATGAGGTGAGCTTATTTCCATTTCTTATGTAAAACAGCATGCTTCTCAAAATAGAATTATCTTTTTACACATGACTTTTAAGGGTTTGCTTTTAAAATGGTGTGATTTCAAAGTGATGTATTTCCCCAATTTGTATAAGTATAAAATGAATCCTACAGTAAGAATGGAATGGAATTTACTGTAAGCATTGTGACATTACATTATAAAAGCACATGAGAGTTACACAATGACTAAACTAAGGAAAACAAAAAAATGAGAACCACCGCATTTTCCAATTCTTTGTTTAGTCTAGTTTTAAAAACCATAGTTCTGATCAAGAAAAATCCTCCATACCATGGAAAATTATTAGATACTCTCCTCTCCACTATAGCACGCATTTACATCCTTAGCAAAAGTCACATTCATAGCAATGGTAACAAACTAAGAATAAACCCCTTCAGCTTAGGTTATGAGGAACTCATCATGAAAAGGATGGCATTGATTGGATTACATCCCCAACACAGGCTTGCAGAAGCCAAAAAGGAGGTTTTCGAGAATTGCTTCTTTTTAAAAATGTAAAGTTTTGAGAGATATGGGGTTATGAAGGGAGATAACGGGTTAGTTATCATTATGAAAGACTTTTTAATAATTAAAAATCTTGTTGATCCACTATAAAGAATTATCACCTTCGGCAGTGACTTGTAGGAACCCTGTTGGGAACACCCTTAGTGTTCACTATTTTTTTTTTAATTATTATTATTTTTTAAATCTATAGATATAAGTTATAACAATTAGTCATGGACCCACGTTGCTTGAGAATATATATTAAAAATAAACTATTTTTAGAATTTTAAGTAGACTTAGACTTAGTTAAAGTTAAGGTATTTATAATTGACTAATAATTAATTGACACATATATTTGCAACAGCCAAAAGAGGCGTGGGAGAAAGAACATGTGATAGGAAATTAAGAAACACAACACCAAAATACCTACCTAACCAACCCAAAGTAGAGCAAAGTAGAGCTATAAAAAATACAAAACTCTTAAAACCAAGAGCAAAGTTGCAAGAAATATATTCCTTTTTCTTAAAAAAAAAAAATTATTGAGGGGAAGGATTGGAAAAAGATAGCTGATATAACGAAATGAGGGAGATTGGAAAAAAAATGATTGATGCGGTATAATGACAATACAAAAACTTAACAAAATTGATACAAAATTGCAAATGCTTAGTATATCGATATTGTATATAGATAGATAGATAGGGGAATGAGGATTCGAACCTAAGCTACAAGGCTCTTAGCCACTAGATACAGGTTGAGAAAGCACAATTCACACCAAGTTTTGGTCTTTTGTTTAGTCCAAGTCTTCTCAAATAATGTAAAGATCATAGTATCAATGGTATGGGCTAGTCATATCACTACGAAATATTTTCTGAGAACGTACTAGATACGAATTAAGAAAGTACCATTGATGCGAAGTCTTGGGTCTTTGGTTGTCTTTTCAATTAATGCAAAGTTCATATTATCCAAGACTGGCCCTGAGGTTTGGGTTACTTAAGCTTGTCCTAAATTTGGTTACTTACTTATTATTAAATATTATAAAAAAGACATAAAAAAAAATGCAAAATTATGGTTACATTGTGGGAAAGCACACTTGAAGCCAAGTTTTTGGTCTTTTAATTTGTTGAGTCCAGGTCTTCTCAAAATAATGCAAAGCTCATAAATCATAATATCAATGGTGTGGGGCCAATCATCACTAAATATTTTCCAATAACGTCCTAGATACAAATTAGTAATGCACCATTGTCCCAAAGTCTTGGGTCTTCTGTCGAGTCTAGGTCTTTCAAAATAATGCAAAGCTCATAAATCATAATATCAATGGTGTGGGGCCAATCATCACTAAATATTTTCCAATAACGTCCTAGATACGAATTAGTAATGCACCATTGTCCCAAAGTCTTGGGTCTTCTGTCGAGTCTAGGTCTTTCAAAATAATGCAAAGCTCATAATTAATATCAATGGCATGGAGTAGTCACCACTAGTAAATATTTTCGAAGAACTTACTAGATACGAATTAAGAAAGAACCATTAATGCAAAGTTTTTGGTCTGTTCTTGCGTATAGTTTTTCTCAAATAATGCAAAGCTCGTAATAGTACCTATGATATAGGCTATTCATCGCTAAGCATTTTCCAGGAAAGTAGTAGATGCAAAATCTGTGGTTTCTTCTTGAGTTTAGTTATGGCTAGTTATCGTTATTAAAAGACTTTTGAGGATGGAACTAGTGACTAAGATCGACTATGCATAGTTCAAACTACCGGTGATATGGACTTCCAAAAAAAATGCATATATTATACTAACTAGGTGGTGGATGTAACAAAATGGGAATCAAGAGATAGAGAGGAAAACGTTTTATAAGAAAGTGCTTGATACAAATTTGGGAAAGTACTATTGACGCCAAAGTCTTTGGCCTTTTCTTGAGTAGGACCAAATTGCAAAATTAAAGCCGACACAAAATAAATGACAGGAGTAAGTGAACAAATTTGGGAAAGTACCATTGACGCCAAAGTCTTTGGCCTTTTCTTGACTAGGACCAAATTGCAAAATTAAAGCCGACACAAAATAAATGACAGGAGTAAGTGAAGGGTCATTCTACAATACCCATGCTCTTTTGGTGGGTATGATACCCACTCAATTGGTACCATCAAATGTGATATAAGTACCATCATATGTGATGTTGGTACTACTAATGTAATGTTTGGTACTATCTGATTTTATTATATATATATATTAAATTTAAATGATAAATACAAACTTAGGGTACCAAGCAATATGATGGTTGGTACTATCATGTTTGATATTAGTACTATCAATGTGAGATTTTATCTATTAAAAGTACTGTACCCACATAAGTATTGTAAAATTCCCAAGTAAGTAAATGGTGATAATTGGCACAGCTTTAAGAAGTTAATGGTGATATTAAGGCACAGCTTTAAGTTTGAACGTGCTTAGCATTATTGGAGCTCAATTGTAATAGTGTAATGTGAACAGTTTGATAACAGTATGTATATGTAGGATGGTGGTGCTCTATTTCAACTCAAAACCATTTTGCTTTGTGAGTCTTATCGTCACAGGAAATCAAAGGAAAAAAAAAAATAAAAAATAAAAATTTAATTAATAAAAATAAAATAATAATTAATTAATTAATTAATGGAGTTGGGACGTTTTTGGTGGTGGGTGGTGTTAGTTTTGGTTCAATTTGGTATTAATGGCTTTGGGACGTTTTTGGTGATGGGTGGTGTTAGTTTTGGTTCAATTTGGTATTAATGGCTGCTTTGGTTGCTGGGAGCAAGAGAGAACAGCTCTTTTGCAACTCGAAGCTTCCATGATCAACTATACAAATGAATATTCTAATTATTTTACATCTTGGGATTCCGCCAAAAAAGAGAGTGATTGCTGTGATTGGGAAAGAGTCAAGTGCAACATCACTATTGGGCGTGTAATTGGGTTAATTGGGTAATCTATTGGGTACCTAATGGGTTGCTTATTGGGTAAATCTTTTAGAAACTTTAAAGATATTTTAGTAAATTTCAAGGTTGTATGAGTGTTTGAGTCATTTAGGGTATTTTTTTTATACATATACATAGTACATACACATAAATGGGTAAATGTGTGGGTTTGGGTTTTAGCTTATATAATTAGGTTGGGTTGGGTTGAATTTGGGTAATACCTACTTTGCTAAATGGGTATAAATGGATAATTGGTTTTTAAATACTCAACCCATTTAAAACTCACCCAAACCCACCCATTTGCCACCCCTTCTGCACTATTTTGAAACTTATGACTGGCATCTTGGGAGTACTATGAAACTAGCAGGGAGTTAGGATAGAATTTTAGGAGGCAAGATGTTAGAGTTTTTTTTTTTTTTGGCAATTGTAAGAGTTGATTTTTTAAAAAGAAAAATCATTATTTTATTTTAAATGAAAGGTTAATATTTAAAGAACTCTATGTGTGATAGAATATTAAATGAGAGGTTTTTAGCCAGTCCAAGGTTTTTTTTTTTTTTTTTTTTTTTTACCTATTTTATTTTTTTATTAAAAATAAAATTTAAATACTTAAATAATTAGTAATTTTTCAGTTTTTAGATTTTTTTTTTTTTTTTTTTTTTTTTTTTTTTTTTTTTTTTTTTTTTTTTTTTAATTTTTTTTCATTAGCCCACCCTAAAATTTTTTTTCTGCCCTTACTCATAACCACCTACTATGATATCACAATAAATTACAAATTCTCTCAATTGCTTAAATTGTTAAAAAATGAGAATTCGTCATTTAAGCATAATTTTAACAATTTTCACCTCTTTGGTGAAAGCATATAGGGTAGGCCGTTGAGTCTTTTTTTTCTTTTTCCTCAATGAAAGTATTTATTAATCAAAAGAAAATAATTTGTTTTCTTCCACTTCTTTTTATAAAAATTTTAGTTAAAAAATAAAATTATCATGGTCGTGGGTGGAAAGATACCATGGAGACTTTATAGCGAAGTCTTCATCAACTGTCATGGTCTAGGCCTTGTCAAAGAATGCAAAGTTCAAAATACTAGTGATATAGACTAGTGACTATGAATGCACTAGATACGAGTTGGAAAGCACAATTGACGCCAAGTCTTTGGTCTTTAGTTGAGTCTAGGTCTCCTCAAATAATGCAAAACTCATAATATGAATGGTATGGGCTAGTCATCACTATGAAACATTTTCAAAGAACATATTACATACGAATTAGGAAAATGCCATTAACGCCCAAATCTTTGGCCTATTCTTGAGGTCAGGTCTTCTCAAATGATGCAAAACTCATAATACCAATGCTACGGTCTACTTATCACTACGAAACATTTTTCAAGAAAGCACTAAATATGAATTGCGAAAGCACCATTGACACCAAAGTCTGTGGCCTCTTCTTGATTGTGGGTCTTCTTAAATAATGCAAAGCTCATGATATGAAATAGGAAAACATCATTTATGTGAGACGAGAGAGTACGCATTTATTTGTATTTCAGGTTTACTGAATAATTTTCTCATAGTATTTGTGGAACCGTTTCGAATACCATTTCGATTTATCCATTAGAACAAAAAATTTCGGTATCAAGGTATTCTGACATACGGTTTAGGGGTTAGTGGGTTACCTCTCTATAATAGTAGGGAATAGTAGGTTTGGCACCTAAATCCTTACAAAAATGTATATGTAGTAGAAATCATCAATGACGTTTATTTGTAGGGTCATGCATTCAATTGAACATGTTCCATCAACTACAAATAAACTTGGGCATGTTCTATGAGATGCTGGTATGATTATGGAAAATTAGAAATCTAGTTGTACAATTGACTCTAATGATCAAAGAACGGTGGGTTTGTTACCTTAATCCTAACCTTAATTGTATTTGTAAGACAAAATTGCCAATGGATTTTTTTTTTTTTTTATGATGTACGTAATATTGATGATTGGTGCAAGATAATTAATGAGTAGGACCTATAATTTGACAAGTAAAGCTGCCAGAAAATAAAAAATAGGAATAATTCAATGGTGAAAGTTGGACTATCTGAATGTAGCATTGCAATTGTAATACTGCGATGTAGACAGTTTGATAACAGTATATATATGTAGGACGTAGGTTGATAAACTATTTCAACTCAAAACCAAGTTGCTTGGAAGCATAAGTGAGAGTTGGACAAAAACTTTGTGAGTCTTATTGTCACAGAAAATCAGAAAAAAGAAAAATTAATTAATGGAGTTGCGACGTTTTTGGTGGTAGGTGGTGTTAGTTTTGGTCCACTTTGGTATTAATGGCTGCTTTGGTTGCTGGGACCAAGAGAGAACAGCTCTCTTGCAACTCAAAGCTTCCATGATCAACTACACATCTAATTACTTTTATGACGATTATTTTCTATCTTGGGACTCCGCCAACACAGAGAGTGATTGCTGTGATTGGGAAAGAGTCAAGTGCAACATCACTACTGGGAGTGTAATCCAACTTTATCTTAATGATACGATCTCTTTCGACGGGGAACATGTGGATGCTCAAAATTTCTGCTTTGATGGGCCACGTATCAATCCACGAACGGCCTGGGCACGGGCTGGATTTGTATAGAAAGGGGGGTGTTGAGCCCAAAACTCTACATCAAGCGTGGTAGACTACTTGATGGCTGATGGTGCTTTCCCTCTAGTACTTCTTGATCCACCAGGCTGTGATGCTCACGTAGAGAGTTGTGGTGGATGAGTAAAGTCAGCACCGCGAATCAAAATGAGCTAACAATTATAAATTTTACTTCCACCAGGACATTCAGTAATCATAACACACAATGGCAATAATACATAAGGAATGCATTACAAACTTGTCTACAGGCAAAGAGAGCCAATCCCGCAGACTGAAATTTATGTAAAATCAGTACCGTAGATCAAAATGAGCTAATAACCATAGACTTTTGCCTTCTCCAAGACGCTCAGTAGCCGCAACATACAATGAGAATAATATGTAAGACGTGCATTACAAACTTGCCAACAAGTAAAGGGAGTCAATCCCGCAGACTGAAATTGAACACGACAGGTTTAATTCCTTCAAGAGTCCACAGTGGGTGGCAATGGACATAGCACACATAATAAATATCAAAGCTCAGGCATCTACACCGTAGACTAAGAAACTGAGCATAATATACTTAGTTTTCTCCGTGACTTGTAGAAAATAGAAGCAAATAAGAAAGTTATAATAAAACATGGAACTTAGGAGATTTAGGAGTAGGAAGAGGATTATTTATTGTGCAAAAGTGTATGAATCAACCTCATTATTTGGTGTGAGTGTTTGGTGGTTAAATGTGGGATTTTTGGCTATGGCAGACTGAAAGTATTTCAGTCTACCGCGGATCTCCATAAAGTGTTCTAAAGAAAATTGGTTGTCTTCTACCTTTGAGCTTTATGAAGTAGCTGCTATGAAGGCATTAATTTCAGACCAAGATCAACCAACCCCTCTTTCCCATTTCTCATCACTCTTTATAGTGGTGTTAGTATCTCATGGTTTTATCCATTACCCTCCTAATCATGATGGTCACTGTTTATCTAAGAGGTAAAAGGGGTGGGATTTGACTTGATTTTGGGCTGCAGATCAGATTTTAGGCTGCGGCAGACTTTTCCAGAGAGTTCTCATTTTCAGGTGTTAGGGTTGGTGAGAATTTAATACTTGATAAAGATAGCAAAAATGGTTAAGTTGATTCATACAAGTTTTTTCTTAATTTGGCTTAATCTACTGTAGCATTTATCCCCAGTAGATGCAATGCTGTCTTACGGTAGACTGCCAAATTCCGTAAATTAATCCCCCTACCTCCAAACCATTCTTCCTTAGTTCCATGTTGAAGATGAGCAGGGACCACCAGAGTGCTGGGCTACGGTGGTCGTTGCCCTTAAGTGGTGGTAGCTTTGGCTGTATCTGTTGCGTAGTCTGCTGTATCTGCTGTGTGGTTTGCTGTATCTGCTGTGTGGTCTGCTGCATATCTGTTGTATAAAACTTTGGCTGGATGGGCATTAAGGAGCTTCAGCCATGGAGGATTGTGCTGGTCTCTTAGGGAAGACAATGAACAGTGCACTTTATTAGTTGTTGCATCTGAATGTCACTTGCTTTTGTCTTCTCTATCACTTCACTTTTCCCAGCTGATGCTGCCGCAGATCGTTTCGTGATGAAGTCTACCGTGACTAGTGGACAAAGGGAAAGACCAGCTTTCTTTTCATCATTTGTTGTTTCCATTGGTGCTGCCGCAGACCGTTTTTTCTGGGGAATATATATCATGACTACTAGTTAATGAAGAAAACCAGCCTTCTTCCATAATTATGAAGCTTAGAAGTCTGCTTCCTTCATTTGGGAAATATGCCCCTTTAATGCCTCGAGCAGCGCACCAAAATGGGGGGAAAAATGAAGCTTCACGTGGGAAACTTCCCCCCTTTTTCTTTGAATCTTTTTAAATGTTCTGGTGTTATTGCAGCAGACATGGGTTTGGAAATTGAGTGGGCTGGGCTTCCTTTTGGGCTTTGGTCTTGATTGATGGCTGAAAGCCATTTCTTTTTATATTCTTGCTACCGCAGATCACTGGGTTCAATGGGTTTTGGGCCCTTAAGGCAAATCCTCTAGACTTTTGGACTTGGTCTGTCATGGACCAAAAAAATGGGCCTCTACAGAACATTATTGGTGCCTGAATGCTTCTTTGTTTCTTCCCTTTGAAGAACTCCACTACCTCGATTTGAGTTATAATGGGATCACTGGATGGGTCCCAAATGAAGGTTAGTTTATATCTTAAGAATAGTATGTAGTACTATTTGTCGAAATTCAATTTAACTTTTACTTAAAAAAAAAAACAAAAAAATTTCAAATAGGAAATTAATTAGTTGTATATAAGGTTTCACTCTATAATCTATACTATAGCTTTTGCGGGAAATTCTATATATATAGTTGTGGACATGCAAACTGAAACATCTAAATTGCAGGTTTTGAAAGATTCTCTGCATTGAGCAAGCTGGAGGTGCTTGACTTGAGTTATAATACTTTCAATAACAACATTCTCTTATCCTTGAGTGGAGTTGCTTCGCTAAAGAAACTAAATTTGGGGGGCTACAATTTGAATGGATCATGCCGCATCTGAGGTAAGTCTCACGGTTAAAATTAAAAAATCTCACTCTCTTTTTTTAATCGCTTAGCTCTTTTAAATTAAAGTAGTTGAAGAAAATGATTATGATTTTAGGTTTTGGTTTAAGGATTCAAATAAAGTATGAAAAGTAGAATTATTTTTTTTCGATTAATAAAGTCATGAATAAATTTAAGTCTGATCAATCAGTGGATTTAAAGAGCTCAAGTACCTTGGTTAATCTGACTTATAATTGGATTCCTCCATGGGTCCCAAATGAAGGTTAGTTTATATCTTAATTAAGAATAGTACTTGTCAAAATTCTATTTATCTTACTTCTTTTCAAAAAAAGAAAAAAATCACATGGGAAATTAGTTGTATGTAAGGTTTCACTCTATACTGCTTTTGCGAGAATATATATATATATAGTTGTGGACATGTAAACTAACTGAAGTATCTAAATTGCAGGTTTGAGCAAGCTGGAGGAGCTTGACTTGAGTTATAATGATTGCAATAACAGCATTCTGTCATCTTCAAGTGGCATTGCTTCACTCAAGAAACTAGATTTGGGCATAAACAAATTGAATGGATCAATCCACATCCAAGGTAAGTCTACACTTGAGCGTAAACATTTTGTTTTCCCTCCCATCAATCATTGAGATTTATGCAACTAAATCTCACCCCTTTTTTTCTTAACTCTTTTGAATGAAAGTATTTATGCAACTAAAGTCTTTTTTTTCTATGATTTTTTTTTTTTTAAATGTAGATTTCAAGGTATTTAGCAACTTGGAAGAGCTCTACTTGAGTAACAATAAGATCCATGACTTCGTGGTGACAACAGAAGGTATGATAGGTTGTTAAAATATATGTTCATGGATTTAAATCAAATCTTTCTTTTATATGGTATGTCAAATAGAATTATTATATCAATTTTGAGATATTTTATTTTGCCCCTATAGATTCGATTAGCTTAAGTAAGCTGCAAGTCCTAGACTTGAGTTCGACCAAAGTTAGTGCACGAATTCTTCAGTCATCGGCTGCCTTCCCATCGTTGAAGATGTTAGATATAAGAAATAATAATTTCGAAGGCTCGTTTACTACTAAAGGTTAGTTTATACTATGTTGAGTTTAAAAACTCTTTATATTAAACATTTACAATACTTATGTTTCACTCACACACTAGATTTTTATACAACACATTCACTCACTTCAGTAATCACTTGCACACATCTCACTCTTTAGATCCTAAGCACTCACACTATGATTTCCATTAGTGAAAGCTTGAAAGGGGGTTTGAAATTTGATGTACTTTTGAGATTTGACAGCCCGTCTATGGGTTAGATTTAGTTTTCAAATTGCTAATGGATGGAATCCAACAACGTTAAATTGATTTGTTTTACTGGATTGAGATCGCTAAACCATTGCATGACAGCAATTGTTTTCATGTGAACCGTTGGATTTAATCAACTGGTTTGAATGGCTGACACATCATCAAGTAACTCGAAAGTACAAATTTACCCCTGAAAATTTTCAAACTATCTCTCAAGTCTCAACCCCCTCACTCTTTCAATGAAAAAACTATCTTTCAGTAACTCTTTTCTAAGAATTAGATCAGATGGCAAGAAGATAGAAAGGATTTTGCTGAGATTCATTTGATTTAACATCGAATCTTCAGAAAATATTAGTTGTATTTATTTGCTACATCTATTATTTATTTCTTCTTTAGAGGTTATGAGCAGCTCTGCCAATGAAAAACAATTCACTTGATGACGTGTCAACCATTCAAACCAATGGATTAAATCTAATGGCTCATACGAAAACAATTGCTGTCATGCAATGGTTTTAATCATTACACACTGATGATGTCAAAAATCAGTGGGTCCCTTCCTGCGCTTCACCTTGGCTATTGGAAGACCTGCAACTACAATTATCAGTTCAGAGAAGACACCGGAGGGGGTCCGATGTAGGTTTCTCCGATGGTCAAGTCAGTGATCGGAGCTAGGGATGGCAACGGGGCGGATCGGGACCGGATCATGGGTGACCCGAACCCGCCCCGAACATGTACTACTAATACCCGACCCCGCCCCGCCCCGGTGATCGGGGCAACTTATCCCGCCCCGCCACACATCGCCCCGCCCCGCCCCGAGAATTGGGTTATTGTGCATTAACCCGACCCGACCTGAATTTATTAATAGTTTCAAGAGTGCTTTAAGTCACAACTTGGGAAAAGCAAGCAAGCAACCGTAAAAACAAAAACACCTAATTGCAGGATTTAACAGATTTAAAAAACATTTGGTGAATTTTCTTTATTTGCTACAAGTAATGATTCTTTGTCTTTTTTTACATAACTACCAAAAATAACTAAACATGATTAGCAAGGTTATAACAATCTTTAGAAAAACCCAAAAGCAACTAAAGGTAAATAGCAAAACTTATCTAAAAAAGTAAAAAATCAAACTTCAGGACTCCCTGAATCCTTTAAAAAAAAAAGAAAAAAAAAGTGCAGAACATACCCAAAGACCCACAAAGAGACGGCAAGGAGCATTGTACCAACCATCACCCACTCATTTCTTGTAACAGGACCACATGGTAAGCAATTTTAAAATCTTTGTACCTACAAGGCAGTTGTGGTGAATAGTCTTATAGTTGGGGATAACTTTTGCTTACCATGTGGTTGTCTTTGAATAGTAATATGTGGTCCAAATTTTGTGCAGCTGGGGGAGAGAGCTCAAGTGTTTTAAGGATATGGACGGTGGTGATTTTGTAAGCGAAAAACAAGTTGAATCTCTACTAAAGCTCCACTTCGAAATCACTTGGTATAACTTTTGCTTACCACATATAATACTATGCTCCAGTTTCTTTGCAACCATGGCAGGGGCATCTGGTGGGCGGCAGCTTAGAAAGGCAGAAAAAAAAAAGTGAGGAAGTGAGAGAAAGGTAGCTTAGAAAAAGGGGTTTATATATGAAAACCCTAGAGGGCAGTTTTGTAAATATACTCGGGTCGGGGCGGGGCGGGTCAAATAAAATCCGTGACCGCCCCGCCCCGGGTATCGGGGCAATTTATATAACCCGTAACCGCCCCGTCACCTCTACGGGGCGGGGAATACCCGTACGGATCGGGGCGGGTCGGAGCGGATCGGGTCGGATCGGAGCAAAATTGCCATCCCTAATCGGAGCGAAGAGATTAGAGAGTTTCCAGTAGAATGTATGTAAGAGGAAATAGTGAGAGAAAAATAATGTACCTTTAGTGTTGGTGAGGGGGTTCCTTTTATATTGTGCTCAGAAGTTTTTGACCGTTCGGGGAATTTAAGGCCATCCTTGATCCTTGCTCGTAGTTAATAAGATTTTGAATCATGGTAGTAACGCACCAGTAATTTATTGAGGATAGCTGGCGTAACGTCTCCTTGATTCGTGCGTTGTGTCTCGAGTTCATCATGAGCGGTCGTCATTACACTAGACGATCGTCTAGTGTATGACATCGGGAGTTGTAGTCGTCCATACATGCTATTTTTGGTAATATCAGATGCCCCCGTCAGTCTCTTGAGTGAGTTGGTCAGGATGACTTGCTTAGTGACGAGTGTGTGTTTTGGGATGACTCATTTGTGTATATGGATGACTAATGGCATACGGCTAGGACGGTTCGTTGAGGTGGTTTTTAATGCCTCGGGGCAGGGTTGTACTTCTGTCTTGTCGTTTCATGTGATCGAGGCTAGTTTAATGCTGAAGGTGACGTTTTGGCGACAATTTTCGCCACGTGTTGGTGCGCCAGTGGGGGGTTCACAGAACGATGTGACCCTTCGAACGCCAAATGGCGGTTTCTTTTGAAATTTGAATATTTAAAAGCCGATTTTTATTCATTTGTCTAATATTCCCTTGCTCTCTCAGTTCCCCTTTTTCTCTGAGTGCAGTTTTTTCTCCTCCTCCGGTGACACCCTGTTCTCCCGCTAGGATTCCGATGAGTTTTCCTCTTCGATCTTCTTTTGTTTTACTTTCTCTTTCGAATTTTAGCTCTGGATTCTCTTAGCGTACCGTTTAGGAATTTTTTTGTTGGTGTGTGTCGATTCACCGAGAGTGGTTTAGGTCCTCCACCACTAGGCGATTATCTTCCCCCTACTAGTGTGCTCCACCGCTTGTCGACGGAGCTCTACTCTATTTCTAACCCGGCGTTGAGTGCCTGGGGGGCATTGCGGCATTCTATGGCAGCCAGTGGATCTGATTGGCCGGTGGTTTTGTCTGAGGAGCCTTTTGAAGGCCCGTCGTCGTCAGGGAGGGAGGACGAGGGCACTTCGTCCGAAGCCACTACTTCGGCTCGGGTGAAGCCTCGACGGCCGGTCGTGCCCAAACGTTGGGCTATTTATTCTTACTTGTCTAGGTTTACTGATGACAAATCCTTAGGTAGGGTTAGGACTAGATATCAGATCCCTGGAGATGTCGTCCTGAGGGTTCCGAATCCGAATGAACGGGCGTGTTCTCATGTTGAGGATGTCGCTCTTTATGAATCAGCGTTGACGGCCGGTCCTCGCTTTCCCGTCCAGCCCTTCATTAGAGAGCTGCTGGATTTCCTCTCTTTGGCTCTTGGTCAGGTCGCTTCAAATGGGTGGAGGGTGATCATAGCTTGTATGGTGATCTGGAGGGAGTGCAGTGATGGCTTGGACGACATCACTGTAGAGGAGTTTTTGTATTGTTTTGAGCTGAGTCAGATACCCACCTCCCCCGGTTTCTGGACCTTTAGAAATAGGGAGGAGTCGTCCAGGTTGGTGGAGTTGCCGTCGTCCAACAGGTGTTGGAAGGACAGTTATTTTTTTGTTTGTGGGGATAATTGGGAGAAGCTCCCCGAAGAAGGTGAAGACTTCATTCTGTTTTTAAGGACGTGGGGTGTTCCTTCATCATCTGGTGTGTGGGTGTACATCTTCGTTTTTGGCTTTGTTTTCGTCTTGATTTTTTGACTAATAGTACTATGTTTTTGTGTAGCTTTGATTCGCCCGAACCTTGCCCCTGTCTGGAAGGATCGTGTTTTGCAGGCCCATCATCTTACTACCCATCCACATACATATTATATTCAACCGGAGTTGTTATTCTGTCACTCCTTTGGTCCAGAGCCCACTGCTGTCGTTCTTTCCCTTATTGAGATCAACAAGAAAAGTAAGGTTTTGCTACTTTCTTTGTTTTTTCTAGATGGGATATTTGTCTTACTGTTTTTCTTATGTTTTTCGTAGGGGTAGCTACTATGAAGATCAATAAGAGTAAGCTCAAGGACATGGTTCAGAAAGGGGTCCCCGTAGTGCCTGTGAAGAGGAAGAGAACTGACGATGGCCCGTCATCTGCACCCCCCGCGCCGAGCGTTCGTCCTTCAAAGACGATACCTCTTGTTCAGGCCTCAACCTCACTTCCACCGTCTCCTCCCATCGTTCAGATTCTTGACGAGGAGATTCCCTTCGTTCCTCTCACCGACGATGGCCCTACCATTTGCCAGAGTCTTGGCTTGGCTTCGAAGAGGGCTGAGGCAGCAATAACAGATCTTGACTTCCAAGAGTATGCCAATGCCCAGACGGAGGAAATTTCGAAGCTAATGGTCCATTCTTTAATGAGAGTAAGTGACATGACAGCTCTTTTGGCGATTTTTTTTTTTTTTTTTTTACCCATCGTCCATTCGTTTATTACAGTCGTTGAACGAGGCGATGGTGGTCAGTCGTCATTGTCATACTGCGGAGGATGATTTGATTCGTCTAAAGCAAAGGTTGGTAGAGTCTGAGGCTTCTGAGAAGAATATGAAGCGGGCGGTTTTTGAGCTGGCTGCCGAGAAGCGGGATCTGCTGGCTACGGTGGATTTGGCCGCCAGGGAAGGGGATGCAAAGGCTGCTATAGATGCTCGTGACGAGGCGCAAAAGGAGCTGAAGCATCTGATGGGCCAGGTGGAAGGTGCTAGAGCAGCTGCCATATCAGACTATAAGGCGTCTTAGGCTTTAGAAGAAAACAACCTTCAATGCTTCTACTCAGGGTTTGAGTCATTCAGGAAGTAAGCCAAGCAGAAATACCCCGACCTTGACTTCACCGACTTCCAACCGTACGACAATACTGATTCTATGAATGAAGATGGTGGGAAGGACGACAAGGACCAGGCTGATGACGCCACCAACTGACTTTTAGTATATTTTCAAGACAAAATTTTGGGTGGGGTTTGTGTTTTGACCCCTTTAGAATCTTGGACATCTTTTTGATATTTTTCATGATGGGTTTGTGTTTTGACCCTTTTAGAATCTTGAATATCTTTCTGATATTTTGCATGACTTTGTTAGTATATCTTTTCTTTTTTTTTTTCTTTTTTTTTTTTTTTTTTTTTTTTCTTTTTTTTTTTTTTTTTTTTTTTTTGCGGTTTTACGGATCGCTTTTTAGATGAAATGGTTTGTTTTAGGTGATATGCATTTTATCGTATTTGGGATGGTGTACTTAGAGGGATGTGTTTGAACAAACCAATTCCATTTTATAACGGTGTTTAGCTGAGATGTTTTAACTTAGTGCAATTTTTTAGATGATGTATTGGACGATATGGCTCAATTTACCATAAAAGATTGCGTATAGACGAGGAAGTTTAGTTTAGTTTAAAGATCGTGTATGGACGATGTAGTTTAACTTAGGATTTTAGTTAAAAGATCGTGTATGGACAATGCAGTTTAACTTGGGATTTTAGTTAAAAGATCGTGTATGGACGATGTAGTTTAACTTAGGATTTTTAGTTAAAAGATCGTGTATGGACGATGCAATTTAACTTAGCATATTGAATCGACATCGGATTTACTGTGGTTCGGCAATAGTGCCTACGTCCACCTTATTTAATTTTTATTAGAGGTATCTCTGTATATGAGTACAATTCTTGCCAAGTTGGCTAAGGATAATACTTCTTGAGGTGTTCAATATTCCATGGGTGTGGGAGCCTTCCTCCATCCATGTTTTCGAGGTGATAAGTGCCTCGACGGTGGATTTCGATGACTCTATATGGTCCTTCCCAATTTGGACCCAATTTTCCTTGAGTAGAGTCTCTGGTGGCTGGGGTGACCTTTCGCAGGACTAGGTCTCCTATTTCGAATCGTCTTGCCTTTACCTTTGCATTGTGGTGACGCGCCATCTTCTCCTGGTACCTCTTCATTCTCCCCATGGCTTGTTCTCTGACTTCGTCTATAAGGTCTAGGTTGAGACGGATGTTATTGTCGTTTTGCTAGTCATCATGCATGGCTGTACGGAAGGTTGACATTTCGATTTCTACTGGGACGATTGCTTCGGTCCCAAAAGTCATCCTGAATGGTGTCTCTCCTGTTGGAATTCGTGTTATTGTTCTGTAAGCCCACAGGATGCTTGGAAGTTCTTCTGGCCATAATCCCTTTGCCCCCTTAAGTCGGGTCTTGATGAGCTTCAGCAAGGACCGATTTGTGACTTCGACTTGTCCGTTGGCTTGTGGATGGCCAGGAGATGAGTAGTGGTTGTGAATTCCTAGTTCCTCAGAGAATTGCCTGAATTTAGGGTTGTCGAATTGCTTACTGTTATCGGACACAAGGACTCTTGGAATCTCGAATCGGCATATTACTGCCTTCCAGACAAAATTCTGTATATTTCTCTCGGTTATCGTGGCCAATGGTTCGGCTTCCACCCACTTGGTGAAGTAGTCGATGGCGACCACAACAAATCTTAGTTGATGTCTTCCAATGGGGAACGGTCCCATGATGTCGAGTCCCCATTGTGCGAAAGGCCAAGGTGATGTCATGGGTGTCAATTCCTCTGATGGGGAATGGTGGAGATTGGCAAATCGTTGGCATTTGTCACAGTGTCGGACGAGAAGGTCTGCGTTTGCCTGTATGGACGGCCAATAATACCCTGCTTGGACGACCTTCTTGGTCAGTGACCAGGTGCCTGAGTGGTTTCCACATATTCCCTCATGGATTTCCCTTAGCACATATTCTGCTTCGGCTGGCGCCAAGCATCTGAGGTAGGGAAAGGAGAAACCTTTCTTGTATAGTGTTCCCTGCAATATGCTGAATTGGGATAAATGTACCTTGATTCATCTAGCGTCGTGGCGGTTGTCTGGCAGAGTCCCTCTTTCTAAGTAAGAGATTATGGGCGTCATCCAATTATTTTCTGTTTCCACGGGGTTCATCTCTATTGCTTGCAGGCTTGAGTGTCGGACGAATTCTAGTTCTTCACTCGGCTCGCTTGACGAAGCCGACCTGGCTAGCTGGTCTACGGCTGTGTTCTATTCTCGTGGTATTCGGGTGAGTTTCACCTCAAGGAATCTGCTCATTTGGTGTTTGACAAGGTTGAGGTATTGTAGCATTCGCCCTTCCTTTGCTTCGTAGTCTCCGTTGACTTGTCCTACGACGAGTTGCGAGTCGCTGTGGACGTTGAGCTCAGTTGCCCCTAAGGTTTTTGCTGTTTTTAACCCTGCTAACAGTGCCTCGTACTCTGCCTCGTTGTTGGTGGTAGTGTACTGAAGGCATATGGCGCATTTTATGACGTCGCCTTCAGGGGATCTTATTATTATTCCGACCCCTCCCGCGTTCTTGGTTGATGAACCGTCTGTATGGACCGTCCATCTCGGGTCTTTATTTTCTTCTGTTTCTGCCGGTTCGTCATCCTTTTTGGTAAACTCTGCAATAAAGTCAGCCAATGCCTGTGCCTTGATGGCTAACCGGGATCGGTAGTCGATGTCAAATTCGCTAAGTTTGATTGACCATTGTATAAGTCGTCCTGCTGCGTCAAGTTTGTTCATTGCCTTCCGAAGAGGATGGTTGGTGAGGTCTATTACTGTGTGAGCTTGGAAGTAGGGATGTAGCTTCCTTGCTGTTGTTACGAGTGCGAAGGCCAACTTCTCCATGGGTGGATATCTTTCCCTCTGCTCCTCTCAGCGCTCGGCTTGTGTAGTAGACGAGTAGTTGTCGTCCGTCTTCTTCTCGAATTAGAGCCGAACTGACGGCTGTTGGTGAGACGGCTAGATATAGGTAGAGCTCCTCTCCCTGTTTGGACGGACTAAGTAACGGAGGTGTCATCAGGTATCTTTTGAGTTCTTCAAACGCTTGCTGACATTCGTTCATCCATGTGAATGCTTTTTTCAATGTCTTGAAGAAGGGCAAGCACTTATCGGTTGACCGAGATACGAACCGGTTGAGCGCAGCTACTCTTCCTGTCAGTCTTTGAATTTATTTGGTTGTCTTTGGTGGCTGCATTTCTAAGATCGTCTTGATCTTATCTGGGTTTGCCTCTATGCCTCTCTGCGAAACCATAAAACCAAGAAATTTTCCTGAATAAACACTGAATGCACACTTACTTGGGTTCAGTTTCATCTGGTATTTGCGGAGTGTTTCAAATGTTTCTCTGAGGTCGTCAAGGTGATCGCTTTCTTCCTTGGATTTTACCATCATGTCGTCGACGTAGACTTCGACATTTCTGCCGATTTGATCATGGAACATCCTGTTCATTAGTCGTTGATAGGTGGCTCCTGCGTTTTTTAGCCCAAACGGCATCACTTTGTAGCAAAAAAATCCTCTGCTCGTGATGAAGGATGTCTTCTCTTGGTCGATCTCGTCCATCACTATCTGGTTGTATCCTGAAAAAGCATCCATGAAAGTTAACATTTTATGGCCAGCTGTCGAATCGACTAGCTGGTCTATCCTTGGTAGAGGAAAACTATCTTTTGGGCAGGCTTTGTTTAGGTCGGTGAAGTCGACGCACATTCGCCATTTCCCAGTACTTTTCTTTACTATGACCACGTTGGCCAGTTAATCGGGGTAGAAGACTTCCCTGATGAAGTTTGCTGTCAGGAGTTTGTCCACTTCCTCCATGATGGCATTGTTCCTTTCTAGAGCGAAGATTCTTCGTTTCTGTTTAACTGGACGAAGAGAGGGGTTAACATTCAGTTTATGTGTGATAATGGAGGGGTCAATACCTGGCATGTCTTCATGACTCCATGCGAAGACATCCTTGTTGTTCTTCAGAAATTGAATGAGTGATTCTTTCATCCGTGGGGGGAGGTTAGCATCGATTCTAACTGTTCTTTCGGGGCGTTCGTCTTCCAGCTTCACCGTGTCTAATTCTTCGGATGGGTTTACCGTGATCTTCTGTTCTTCGATGGTCATAGTCTGGTTCCGTCCTTCCGACCCTAAGGAGGCGAGATAGCATTCTCTAGCAGCCACTTGGTCTCCTTTGACTTCTCCTATCCCGTGCTCAGTGGGATATTTGAGGAGGAGATGGTATGTGGAAGTCACGGCTCGAAGTCAGTTGAGTGTTGGTCGTCCGATGATTGCGTTGTACGCTGAGGGGCAGTTGACGACGAGGAAGTCGACAGTTTTGGAGACTGTCTTTGGGTGAGTTCCTACCGTGATTGGTAAGGTCACGATGCCGACTGGGCAAACCTTGTCACCAGTGAATCCCACGAGCGGTGCATCCATGGGGCGTAGTTTGTCTTTGTTGAGCCTCATTTGCTGATAAGCTGGAAGATAGAGTATGTCAGCTGAGCTTCCGTTGTCCACCATTACTCGCCTAGTGGTGAAACCTGCAATATTAATTGTTATTACAAGGGCATCGTCATGTGGCTGATGGGTGCCCCTGGCATCCTCTTCGCTGAAGGATATAATCTGATCATCGAGGCGGACGTTCTTTGGTGGCCGTTAGACAACCATGATGTTGTGCACTTGTTGTGCGTATGCTTTCCTTGAAGCTCACGAGGTTCCTCTGGACGCCGGTCCTCCAACGATGGTTCTGATTTCTCCAACGGGCCCTAGCCTGTTGTGTTCAGTTTGTTCCCCTTTCGCTAGAGGCTTTGTTGGTCAGGTATTTGCTGGACGGCTAACATACTTTTGTAATTTACCCTGTCGGATGAGTGTCTCCACTTGTTCCTTCAAGGCTACACAATCCTCCGTGAGATGTCCATGATCCCTGTGGAACCTACAATACAAATTTTTAGGTCGGCTGTTAGGATCTGAACGTATCTTACCTGGCCACCGAAGTGAAAGGTCGTCTTGTATCTGCAAGAGGAGCTTGTCGATAGGTGTGTTCAGAGGTGTGAAGCTATTGAATTTCACAGGGGGAGCGGTCGTTCGTTTACGCTCCGGGGTTTTGATGAATTTTGGAACCTTCTGTTTGGCAGGTTCCGGTTTACGATCTTCAGTGTCTTTTCGTCTCTTTGGTGGATGGTCGTCCATAGCTTCGAGGGCGTCCTCAGCATTCAT
The DNA here is from genome assembly GCA_907173295.1 of Fagus sylvatica. NCBI lineage: Eukaryota > Viridiplantae > Streptophyta > Magnoliopsida > Fagales > Fagaceae > Fagus > Fagus sylvatica. The sequence continues at coordinate 14,737,501 of OU015763.1, forward strand.
GTGTTTTGTGGCCTCGTACATAAGTTCTGACATTGTCTTTAGGGGGTCTTTGTAGAGATCGTAAAGGAAATCTCCTTTTCGTAGTCCTGCCATGAATGCGGTCACTATGACGTCTTCTTTTGGGCGGTCAATCTTCATTGCCTCTTTGTTGAAGCGGTGTACGTATGCCCTTAGTGATTCTCCCTCCATCTACTTGACGCTGAGCAAGTGTGTGGGTGGTCGTCCTCTTCACTGGCTGCCAATGAAGTGATCTATGAATGCCCGGCTTAGATGGACGAATGAGCCGATTGATTCTGATTCGAGATTGTTGAACCATACCCTTGCTGATCCCCTTAGTCCCATGGGAAATACTCGACACATTATCTCTTTGGGAACGGCTTGCAACTGCATGACTGTTTTGAATGCTTCTAGGTAATCAAACGGATCTTTGGTTCCGTCGAAATTTTCAAGCAGTGGTAGTTTGAATCTAGACGGAATGGGGAAGTTAGCAATGCTTGGGATGAACGGCGAGTCAGCCCGGTGTACGAGGTTGTCCAAGTTGTGGGCAGCCTTCGCTTTCAGGCTATTCTTCATGTCTCCCAATTGTTTCCTCATTTCGCGTAGTTCTTCTTCTAAGCAAGCTGTTTTATCGTTTGGATCCTTTGAGGATCGAGCTATATGATTGAGCTGTTTGGACGAGTGGTCTGACCGTTCGGGCTGTTTGGACGACCAATCTGGTCGGTCCGACTGTTTTGGTGACCGTATAGTTTTAGCCGCCTTCTGTCGATTGGGAGGGGCGGAGCTTCCTGCGCTCTCTGCCCTATGCCTGTTTCAGGGTGGAGTTTTCTCCACCTCATCTTCCCTGCAGCGGGTGACTTGGCAGCTATCAGCTTCTTGGTCGTTCAACCCGTCTTCTCCCCGTGGAGGGGGAAGGTCGTTGTCATGGGGGGTTGGTGCCCCCTTCCTGATGGCCTGCCACAACTCCTGGTTTTGGCGGGATGTTTCTCTTGCCAAGTCTTGAATGCTGGTTGCAATAACCTGCATTTGCCTTTCGATTGGGGTCAGGGGAGGATTGTTGCTGGTCCCCTTATTGTGGTGGTCGCCCTCCATAGTTTCAGCTGATTCGTGGGGGGTCCCTTTTTGTTCGCAAGAACTCTCGTTCCCACAGATGGCGCCAACTGATGATGTCAAAAATCAGTGGGTCCCTTCCTGCGATTCACCTTGGCTATTGGAAAACCTGCAACCACAATTATTAGTTCAAAGAAGACACCGGAGGGGGTCCGATGTAGGTTTCTCCGACGGTCAAGTCAGTGATCGGAGCAAAGAGATTAGAGAGTTTCTAGTAGAATGTATGTAAGAGTGAATAGTGAGAGAAAAATAATGTACCTTTAGTGTTGGTGAGGGGGTTCCTTTTATATTGTGCTCAGACGTTTTTGACCATTCGAGGAATTTAAGGCCATCCTTGATCCTTGCTCGTAGTTAATAAGATTTTGAATCATGGTAGTAATGCACCAGTAATTTATTGAGGATAGCTGGCGTAACGTCTCCTTGATTCGCGCGTTGTTGTCTCAAGTTCGTCATGAGCGGTCGTCATTACACTAGACGATCGTCTAGTGTATGACATCGGGAGTTGTAGTCGTCCATACATGCTATTTTTGGTAATATCACACACGATCTCAATTCTGTTTTACTATGCTTACATGGCAAATAATGTGTATGTCAGCAATATTATTGACATGTCTTTATCTAATTGATTGGAGTACATGTATTTCTGGGCTATTCAATAATTTCGCCCTGAGTGTTGAATTATATTCATATTAGTATAAAAAAACATCATTATTAAATGCACTTTACCTGTCACCAAAAGCCATCTATTAAAATTAAATTTGTACTATTAATAGGAGACAAAAGATACCCTTTATTTCCTGGTAAAATTAAGTGTCAAATTCATAATTTTCAGTCACTTGTCCATTATATAAAATGATATTAATCACTTTCTATTAATTTACATGCCTCTAAAAAATTAATTGTTGTTTTAGAGTTAGGCACACTAAACAAGCTAGAGCAGTTGTATCTGGATTATTCATCCATTGATAAAAGCATCCATCATAAAGTTGGAGTTATAACTTCTCTTAATGTGTTGACAATGCGAAACTGTGGACTCAGTGGAAGCTTCCTTGCCCAAGGTAGGCTGCTTTCACAATGATATTAGTTAGGATCACTGTATTAGTATAATCTAATCACTAATTTTCTTAATTATCTCATTTTACAGACTGGTGTGAACTTCGAAAACTCAAAGAGATTGACCTCAGTGGCAATAATTTTGAAGGGAAAGTACCTTCCTGTATTGCAAATTTGACATCACTTGAGTACCTTTCTTTGTCAGATAATGACTTCCTGAACCCTATCAGATTCTCTTTGTTTTCCAACCTCTCAAATCTCAAAGTTCTATTTACTGATAACAATGCAATAGATTTTGAACCTAACACTCATAGTTCGATTCCAACCTTCCAATTAAAATTCCTCAGTCTGTTTAATGGTTCATTTAATGGATTCAATAGAACAACTCCCAGATTTCTTCAATACCAATATGATTTGCGAGTAATTGATCTCTCCCACAACAATCTGGTTGGGAAGTTCCCCAATTGGTTGCTAGAGAACAATACAAGATTGGATAGTCTTATTTTAAATAATAACCATTTCACGGGGCCTCTCATAGTGCCATATGATCTTCGTTCCAATGTTACATTCATAGATATTTCAGATAATTCCTTACAAGGTCCAATTCCCACAAACTTTGGTTTAGTTTTTCCACATTTATCTCTATTATACATGTCTAAAAATGCATTTCAAGGTAGTATTCCTTCTTCCTTTGGGAATATGGAGTCCTTATCGTATCTAGACATGTCTGAGAATTCTTTATCAGGAACAATACCAATACATTTCACAATGGCCCGCAACACCTTAAATACTCTCAAATTGTCATATAATCATTTTCAAATATTTCCTACCAGTTGTAATCTGACTCATCTGAGCTATTTATATTTGGACAACAATCACTTTTCAGGAAAGATCCCAAATTGCATCTCACTAATGCAAAGTGCTCATTCAATTGATTTCAGTAATAACTATTTTTCAGGCATGCTTCCCACATGGATGGGGAACATGTCATCTTTAAGCACAATTGTTCTGGCCCAAAATCAGCTTGAAGGTCAGATTCCAATCGAGTTATGCAAACTTGATTATCTATCACTTCTAGACCTTTCTGAGAACAATTTTTTTGGCTCTGTTCCATCTTACTTCAATTCATCAGGCATAAGGTTTGTTCATCTAAATAAAAATTGGTTGAGTGGTCCAATTCCAAGTGCATTCCAAAACAAATCTGATCTAGTTACACTTGATCTTCGAGATAACTACCTAACTGGCAACATTCCCGATTGGATCAGCAGCCTCTCATCATTAAGCATTCTCCTCTTGAGAGAAAATCATCTAGGAGGTAGGATTCCAATTCAATTATGCCTTTTGCAGAACTTAAACCTGTTGGATCTTTCCAACAACAATTTTTTGGGTCCAATACCTCCTTGCTTGAGTAACATTACTTTTGCGGAATCTAGCCAAAAACCTGATTTTCAAGGTTTCTCAATTACGAATACTTATGGCGCTGTCGGAGGTTCTATATTGGCTTACCTTGATACAAACTCAGCAAATTTAAGAGGTGTAGATTCTATTGAAGATTATACTCCCATTCATGAATATTATTCAGTGGATATTAAAGAAGAAGTAGAGTTCACAACAAAGGGTAGAACTTACTCTACAAAGGTGACATCCGAAAGTACATGTTTGGAATTGACCTCTCGTGCAACAGATTAACAGATGAAATCCCACCCGAACTTGGAAGGATAAGCAATATTCATGCATTGAACTTGTCACACAACAATCTATCCGGACCAATTCCTATAACATTCTCAGATCTAAAGCAGATAGAAAGTCTGGATCTTTCCTCCAACAATTTGAATGGTAAAATTCCCCCTCAGCTGACTGAATTGACCTTTTTGGAAGTCTTCAACGTGTCACACAACAACTTATCAGGTTCAAGGCCAGACAGAAAGAATCAGTTCGGGACTTTTGATGAAAGCAGTTATGAGGGGAACCCTCTCTTGTGTGGACCTCCATTGCATGATTGCACCAAAATTGGACCACCGTTTACAATGCCAATGGATCATGAGGGGGAAAAAGGTGGTAGTTTCATGGACATGGGTGTCTTCTATATAAGCTTTGTGGTGGCTTACATAACAATGTTGTTGGGAATTGTTGCAGTTCTCTACATAAATCCTTACTGGTGTAGGGAATGGTTTAACTTCATTGAAGTGTGCATTGACACTTGCTACTATTTCGTTGTGGTCCATTGTCGTAAGTTGCCCGGTTTCAAGCTCGCATAGCCTTGCATTTTGATGATTACATTTACATGTATGTGAGTCTCTTTTTGTTGTATTTTGAATCTGAAGCTTGAATTTTTAATAAACATCTCAGTTGTGTAATGTTTGTATTAATTTGTTGTGTAATTCTAATGGACTAGGATTGTGTTTTCTCATTTTTGTTTTAATTGCTAATGGTAATACTAAATGTGAAACCTGATCATACTGTTGTTGCGTCTCATCATCTTTCAAAACCTACAACAATAAAAAAAATAATAATAGTAATTTTTAATAGATTAAATCAGAAAGTCTTGAGAAGGTGTCTAGAAGTTTCTAGAGTGAATAGAAAATAAAACCTCATATGCTCTTTGAACTTCTTGAAACTTTTTTTCAGCTTCAGGATCATCTTTATTTGTATCTGGATGCATTTTCTTTGCAAGCTACAGAACAATTCCAAATCAACCAACAAAAGTCATAATAAATGGATGCAATTCAAAGCAAAAACACAAAGTTGAGACAGACAGACAACACAGTCATAGCAAACTACACAGAGGAGACTAGTAAGAAATGAAGCATATTTAGATAAACCATCGTAATGCATATGATATATGTATATTTTTTTTTTTATAGATAACGCATATGATATATTAAGTGTTTTCATTTACATCATTACACATGAATATGCCTTTTTTTTCCATCCTACCATAGAAGCATGCATGCTATATCATTCATTCATCAAGCTTTTCAGAATTACAAATTCACCAGCTTTTCTCCATTTAAAATTCTAACAACTACCACCAAGCCTTAGTCCCAAAATTGTTGGGGTCGGCTCTCCATTTAAAATTCTAAGTGTTTCAAAAAAATAAAAGAAACAATCATGCCACAAGACAAATATTCAAGGTATGAGGGAAAAGTGATCCATACTAGCAGCTTTTCTTTCTTTAAATTGCTAGTGCTTCATATTTATAATTAAAGAAACAATCATGCTAATGTGTGATCAACAAATCAAAGACAAGCATTTGTGTTCTGTACTCCATGCTCTACATACATAATGGACATATAATATACCTATTTTTGTGTATTTCCTTGATTATCTATATATGTGACTTTGTACAAAATGTAAATTTTGAGAAAGATTAAAAAAAATAAAAATAAAAACCTACCCCATAATAAGCTTTTTTTATTTCAGATGCATTTGCATTCCTGCTCACGCCAAGTACATCATAATAATCTTTCGCCAAAGACGCTGATAAAAAATAAAATATTAATAATAATAATAATAAAAAGGTACAAACACAGTAAATATGTTCCACACATTCCTTTCATCATGAAATATTATGTACCAAAAACAACAACATTTATAGAGCAAGAAAGAAGACAAAGCAAAGTAGAACATTAGGCTCTAGAACTTTCCTGAAGAGTTTTTGACCCAGAAAGTGGAAATAAAATTCCGTCTATCTAAGGCTCCGTTTGAATGGACGTAAAACGTTTTACGGAAAACGTTTTCATTATTTTGGGACGTTTGTTTCGCGGTAAAACTAAAAGTCAACAGAAAACTTTTTCAGTTGACCGTAAAAACCTTAACAAAATTTAGGAAAACGGTTTACGGAAAAATTTTCCGTAAACCATTTTCCTAAAACACGCGGTCTGCTCTCTCCCCTCTGCTCTCTTTCTCTGCTCTTTCTCTGCTCTCTCTCTCTACTCTCTTTCTCTGATCTCTCTCTTTCTCACCATCCCAACTCTTGCCCAGCCACCCCGAGCCACCCCCTCCTCGCACAACCCTCCCACCCCGAACGCTCTCTCTCTCGCACCCCTGAGCCGGCCTCTCCTTGCACAACCCCCCCACCTCGAGCCGCTCTCTCTCTCTCGCACAGATCTGGAGATGCCGATCTCCACGGCCGTGACCCACCCATCGCCCGTCACGGTGGTTGTGGCGGCGTGGCTCGCGGTGGGGTTTGTTTGTATGTTTTGGGTTTTTTTTTTTTTTTTTTTTTTTTTTTTTTTTTTTTTTTTTTTTTTTTTTTTTTTGTGTTCTGGGTATTTGATGCTCGTGGTGGTCGCAGTGGGTCACAGTGGTTGCGATGGCGTAGGGTAGCGGTGGTTGCGGTGGCTGGTGGAGTTTGTGGCTGGTGGGTTTGTGGTGGGTTGCTTGAGGATCTGTGGGTTATGGCTGGATTTGGTTGAAGGATGGATTTGTGGGTTTGTTGTTGTAGTTTGCTTGAGGATCTGTGGTCGGCGGTGGGTTGTTGTGGGCGGCGGATTGTTGTGGCTGGTGGAGTTTGTGGTGGGTTGGCGGTCATGGTTCCATTTCCGGTGGTTTTGGGTTTTGTTTTGTTTTACGTTGCTCCAAACACATAATGTAAAATATTTTTTGGACCATTTTCATAAAGTGCAAACAAACATCGGAAAAACAAATGTTTTCCTATAAATCATTTGCATTTGCAAATATTTTACGGTGGAGAATATTTTACGTCGAAACAAACGGAACCTAAGTAGAAATGATAGAGCTTCTGCAAGTCTTATGATATCTCAAAACAACAAGGAACCATTAGGGGATGGGGGGAATACTCAAAATACTCTTCAGCAAAAATGTTCTGATAAACAAATTATCCCCAAAATGGAAAAGGGGGAAACATACATACATACATACATTTTTTTTTTTATATAACGTATTAAACCTTTCTAAAGAAGAGCACTTTGGCCTCGTCTCTAAACAATAAAATCTACATGTAACTGACCCCACCCGCGAGAACCAGTTGTCAGGTAATCCAAGGACATTCAACCTTAACGGGCACATACATACATACATATATGGATAGATAGTCACATATATTAATAACAAAGTGTGAGTGTGTGTATTCATATTTATTTTTTAAGATCATGCAATTAATTTTAAGGATTCATATTTATTTTTTAACAAAAATAAATAAATAAACATATATAGGTAATATATTTTGTCTATCTTCAAAAACCGCAAAAATGTTCTGATAAGTTTAAATTATTACCCCAAGTTAATGGAAAAGGGGGAAACATACATACAATTTGACATACATTTTTTTTTTTCTATAACGTATTAAACATAACCTTTCTAAAGAAGAGCACTTTGGCCTCGTCTCTAAACAATAAAATCTACATGTAACTGACCCCACCCGTGAGAACCAGTTGTCAGGTAATCCAAGGGCATTCAACCTTAACGGGCACAAGAATACATACATACATTCATATGTTGATAGATAGTCACATATATTAATAACACCTTAAGTGTGAGTGTGTGTATAATCATTATAGTTCGAGTCATTTCCTTCAAGATCATGCAATTAATTTTAAGATTCATATTTATAAATAAACATGTGCTTAGGTATGTTTTTTGCTTCTTCAAAAACCGCTAAAAAATGTGCTTCATAATCTCATATTAGAAAACAAAAGCATCATAAAGAGAAAAATAGAGAACACCATTTTAGAGAGACAATATTCCAAGCGGCTTAAGTAATGAGTAATAAGTAATACCCATAGGTGCATGTGATCAAAGAAGGAGATAAGATGGGAGAATACCTAGGCAAACCAAATAATACTGCTATTGTTATTTCGTCTCTTCCGTGCCGACGAACCTCTTTTCTCACTACAATGGAATTTCCTCTACGTGAAGAATTTGTAACCTATTATTCTCATCCAAAATGCATATTTGTCATTTTCTTTTTAGCAACAAATTAAATTTCTGATTTGTATAGTAAAAAAGAAATGAAGCTCCTTACGTGCATGATTTCTTGTTCTAGTCCAAACATGGTTAGCCCATAAATCATGGTAATTGGATTCTCAGGCTGTTCAAACAAATTATATGTTAGATATAATGCTATAATAAATAATCACACAGAAAAATTCATACTTCATGCTTGCTAACTAAATAAGTTATCATAACTCACTTACCTCTATCTCTATGGAAGTCCCTCCACTTCTTAGTCTCCTCATCTCCCCTTTATCGACCAAGTAAATAGGAAGTTCCTTTGGGATTTCCATGACTAATATTCCTTCGAAAAATTTACGGCATTCAAAAGAAACAGATTCACATTTCATAGCATCCAGGATTGATGTGGAATAACAATCTGGGCAAATATGCCGACCATCACCAAGGTGGACATAGTTAATATCTTTTGGCTACAACAAAGTGAAATTTCTATGTCAAATTTAATTAGCTAACAAGAAGACCCACAAAAAAATAAATTGTTATATTATGTTTAATTGTTAGGATTTTTAATTTTTACATGTTAATATTTATTTTCCAAGTTTTTCAAAATCAAAATTTCATTTATAATTCACTAGGATTTTTTATAGTTAGATAGAATCTTAAGTACAACTTAGCTGAATCTATATATGTTATTTTTCGTTAAGATGTATTTATAAAATTTTCAAATTGTAATCACTTTAAATTATATTGTGAATATCTTTACGTCTAAAATTTCAAAATTTGATCTAAAAATAATATTAAAATATGGAGCATGTTACGTAATTATTCCATTATTAAATTTAATTGTTTTACACAAACTTTTTTTTTTCTTTCTAGAATTAATTATTACATAAAGAATTTAAGATCTTATTATCATCTTTTATTATTTCTGAAAGGAAACATTAATATTCTTTGATTTTTTTTCTCTTTTAAATTAATATTCTTATACTTCTTTATTTTCCTTTTTTCTTCTATGCTTATTTTCCATCTAAAGATCTTTAACCTTAAAAGAGATTGATAAAATAGGAAAAAACAATTGATGAATTTGGAAGCATTAATAATTCATAAATAAATAGAAAAAAAAAATCATTTAAGAAAAAAACAAAATAAAAAAAACTACATATAGATATTTTAAAAATAATCCATGTGGGTTAGGGGACAATTGCTCTCCCTTGAACCCCAGGCCTACATTTACCATCCACCCTAGAAACCCCCGTGAAACCCCCGTATCAGAGGATGTTATATGAAACATATTACATAAAATTCTTTTTTCGGACTCTGTCATTAGTTCCATCTTATAATATATTATTTTTTCATTATTTTCTTTGATAAATTCTCAAATATAGTGTTAAAAGTTAAATTTGAATCTTATTGACCATTGTTAATTCATTCGTAAGGAGATTGGATTTTGAAACTCAATTAACATAGATTTGGATTCAAATTATGTAATTGAGAAATACCTTTATTCGCATGCAACCACAACACACAGGTGTATTGTCATAGAAGTGGCCTTTACAAAAGAATTGATTCCAAAATTCGTTCTTAACATAGTCCGACCCATATGAGATTGATCTGTCAAATGTCAAAACTGTTATGCGAAATTACCATTATCAATAATCAAGTAAAACTCAAAGCATCCACCTTTTGATTGAAAGGTAAACTTTTGAAAAATGTTACCTTATTGTTTAAGGGATTAAAATGAAGGGAGAGGAGAAAGGATGACTTAAATATACTACTACATGCATTATGGAATAATCAGCCTACAATATGTTCCAAATGTTACAAAGTATATTGATTATTATTATTTTTTTGATCTTCTTAAAAAAATCTTTCCATTTCAAAAAATCCAAAATTTAATTTATCAGTCATTTAAAAAAAAAAAATGTTGTAAGAAATAGCAAGATTACAAAATGGAGTTATTATATAAATTAAAATCTTCTAGAAACGATACTAGCTTGAGAAGTGTTTACTTACTAAGTGCTTGTGGCAAACAACACAAAGTATTTGATTTTGACGAGTAGCACTCCTGATACTGGAATTGGATTTAGAACTAGGAGTAACACTCTTGGTACTGGAACCAGATCTATAGGTGGGAGTAGCACTCTTGGTACTGAAGCCAGATTTATAAATGTGAGTAACAATTTTCGTACTGGAACTGGATTTATGAACTGGGAATAGCACTTCCTTGTACTGGAATTAGGATTTATAACTTGGAGTAGCACTCTTGATACTGGAGCCAGGTTTATAGTTAGGAGTAAAAATTTTAGTAATCATATACTTCAAAAACATATTCAATTAATCAAATTAAACAAGACAACATTGAAAAAAGGGAAGTGAAAATGATGATCAAATTTACCTGCACTGTTCCTCGTCGTTGCTTTTGTAAGATGATCCATAATCTAATGAAAAAATATAGTGATAAGTATATGCGAGTACTATTGGGATTCACATTCTAATTATAAGAAAAATGGATTGTGTAAATTCATATTGATATCACATTAATCTTGTTTTGAAACCTAGAGCTAGAGGACTCAATGATTATAGACTGAAACCACAAAAATTAGAAATAAACCTCATCTTTTTCCTTTTTCTATTTTTCTCGCGGCACGTCAAGATGCACTGCTTGCTTATATAAATGAAGAACATTTTCCATCTTTATTGCTTCCTTCTTTTTTGGCTATGGAGAGGGTGGGATTGGGTAAAACTATAAAATGGGTATATTATTAACAGTAAAAATTATTTTCAAGTTTGTATTAACAATTAAGGGCCTAAGTTTATTTTATTTTAAATTTTAAGGAAATGATAGAAAATGTTATTTCATGAACTATCGGACTCTACAAAAAGAGAGAAAAAAGAGGTGCACTCCTTTAATTAACCACACAAGGTTTGACTCGTCTTAAATGAGAGTTGCTTGAATAGGGTTATATTTTTTTTTTATAAGGTAAATTACACTACTCTCTCTCAAGGTATTGTAAAACAACAATAAATCCGAAACTGAAGAGCTGAAATGACAGTCCCACCCTTCAAGTTTGACATAAAACTATCATAGGTCTTTCCATTACTAATCCCATAAATTTCCATATCTCAGTCATGCCAGCTAAAAGATAAGGCCAAATACCAGATTTTGCATGTTTGATCTTCCTCCCGAAAATCCAAGCCTGCATTCAAGTTTCCTTCATGAGTAATAAAATAGATAAAAAGAAATTCAAAGAGTTCAAAAAAAAAAAAAAAAAGATTTGAGACTCGAAATTATTACCATTTCACTTATAAAAAAACTTTTGAATGCAAAAAAAATATTTGGAGGAAGAAGTCACTTAAAAGTAAGGAATTGATGCTTTTCCCTCTAAACTTATTCACAAAATGCATGGAATTGTTGAAGCAACTAGCTCTGAAGCCAATGGTAATTGCAAACTTCTCTCAGGCGTACGTGGATGATGCATAAGGAAATATTTTAGAAATTCTCCCTCCCTGAATGCAATAAATCTAGCCTAGATTAACCATTTGCAAATGAGTTAAGAAAACCATTTGTAAATGAGTTAGGAAAGTTATTTTCCAGCTCGAAAGCATGGATGCAAATTTTCAGATCCATGTTGACAGAATATTCAGTGCTTAATTTGGGTGCAAAACATTACAAAGAAAGAGAGGCTGATAGCTAGAGGGCCTAAGATGTTTTGAATTTTTGTTAAATACTCTTTAGCATATTATGTTTATAAAGACTTGGGAGATGGAAGTGAAAATTGACACTAATTGTGGGGTGTGATATTATATTAGGGCTCAAAAGCCCAATCCATTGTATTTTTGAGATCTAACCCATTTAAGTTAGGCCTAATTATTTGTATGTCTTTTTCCCTATTTCCCATGTAGCCTATATAAGGGCCTCCCCATTTTATTGTAAAGGGATGACCAATAATGAGTAAGAAAAGATAAGGTGGATGTAGGTCCCATTGGCCGAACCACGGTAAATCTGGTGTCATTTTTCCATTTTGTTCCCAACCACGCCAAAGCCCAAACATGTGGTTCCAACCCTAGAAATAAATTGGAGGAGCTATTTTGACCTCCTCCACTAATTAAAAACGTCCCCATGATGGAAATCAAGAGTGCATGCATGGCCATGCAGAAGCGATCTCAAATTGAGGTACGCATGCTAATTAATTAGTTATCAAATTTGTAATAGCGTGATGTATAACAACTTCGTATCTATTGTAGGATCAATTCAATATTATGCTCCATCTCATGCGGCTTTGTGTGGGTGTGTCACATTATCACCCTCTGGTAAATGCTACAGATTACACATATCTCTATTACATGAATTATATCTACACCATTATTGGAATTAGATTGAACTTATATCGGAAATCAAAAGAAATTTTTTATTAAGAATAACGTGGTTTAATAATTAATGTCATTTAATGTTGAACTCAAGTTACTTTATTGTTGAATATAACCTCGTGTTCTTTTACTGTTCATGATTTCTTTTGGGTTTTAGGCTTTGTTTTGTCGGCTGCAACGATAGCCATTGATCATTTTTGGGTTGATATGAATTCCGAGCTTGACTATCACAAAAGAACTCAATCCCATTTACTTGACTTATATGTACATGTTTGGCATTAAGTTTCCTTGTTTGAAGTTTAGGATCAACGGTTAAAAGTTTTAGACTTTAGCTTTTGAGTAATGTCGTGTTGTCTGATTCACCTAAAATGATTGTTTGAATGGTTTTTTTTTTTTTTTTTTACATGATGGAACTAATTGGCTTTTAGTAATTGGTTCTTTTACATGGTAAAACTAATGATAATATATATGACTTTCACCTTTCGTAGTTCACACTATTTCTTTTATAGAATAATTGTTTTTTCTTTTATCGAATAATTGTACTTCTACTTACTCTTCCAATTTTTATCACAATTTTTACTATCAAAATTATTATTTGCAATAAAATGAAAGATACTTTTCTAATGGATTCTTTGATTTTATACATTAAAAAGACAATTTCAATGATATTTAGTACAAAATTAATCATAACTTTTTTTTGCCATTTTTTTAAAAAAAAAAAGTCCAGTTCAATTTTGATAAATCACAAATGAATTGAGTAGAAACTAGAAACACATTAAGAAACAGTCAATTTATATATTTTTATTTTGCTTATATATATTATATATATATATATATATATATATATATATATATATTTATTATTGAATGGATATATATATTTTTTTGGTTGTTAAAATATTGTTTTCATCTCTAAAGTTTGTATGAATTTCTTTTTTCATCCTTCAACTTTGAATTTTTTTTTTTTTTTTTCATCCTTAAGGCTTAAACCATTAAAGCTACACTATACTAAACTAAAAAAAAAAAAGGGGTATTTTTTCGTCCCAAAATTGTTGAAAGAAGCTCTTTAAAATTAAAGTGTAACATTATCAATAGTTTAAGGAAAAAAAAAAAACTTTTAAAGTTTAGAAATGAAAAACAAAATTCATGCAAACTTTAGAGACTAAACAATATTTTACCTTTCATTTTTTATATGTATTAATTAATTTTTGGAATTTTAGTATCTTTCTTATCCTTAATATATATATATATAAAAAAATAATATATATAAATCATAGGTCATCTCTTTGAGTGACACGTGACCATCCATGTAAAGTAAACCCAATAAAAATTACCAAATGATTTTGGGTTGGATATTCCATCTTTAATATCGACCCGATTCAATTTGGAGTTTCTTGTTTGTTTGTTTGTTCTTTAAAAAATTTGTTTAGTTTGGCTCCAAAATAATGTTGTCAATTATATTATTGTATTGTACCAACCGATATGAACAATATTTATCAAACTAATATAAATTACCTATACTCTTCCAAGTATCGGATTGTATCAGGCGTATCGAGAAATATCAATCATTTTAGCCGATCATTCATTTCTTTTTATTTTAAATCTTTTTTTTTTTTTTTTTCTTGAACAGAAAAGATTTTATTCAACAACATAAAGGCTAAATTACAACATACAAACACAAGTTAACAGAGAAGAACACAAAACACCAAACATGGAGTCAAATATACAAATACAGAAACCAACAACAAATATACAACAAACAAACCACAACAAGTAACAAAACAAAACAAAACACAAATCTAGAAGATCATCATATAGATAGCAAGACAACAATTTCAGAAGTTCAATAGTTGGAATGGAGACAAGATCCCACCCGAGCAAACAGTAAGAAGACGAATCAGGTTCCATGGCAAACGAAGGCCATTCGATTTTGAAGGGGCTCCTCAAAAGGAGTTGATAGATTTACCCCCAAATCTCCAAGGGGGTAACCAAGAAAATCTCGAACTAGGAGGAATCCCCACTACCTACCGAACCTCCACGGCTGTTGAAGAACTCGTCGTGAACAAGAGACCCACATAGATCTAGAGAAAAACCACCAAGGACACCAACACACAAATGGAGACGATCCACATAGACGACAAACCGCCCACAAGAATTGTCATAAACAACCCATAAAGACAGCAAAAGTACCCACACAGAATAGAGAAAAGCCCACAAAAAGGGGCAAAAAGAACCCACATGGGGTAGAAGCAAAATGGGGGAGGAAGAAGGCATGGGCGCACGATAGCGAGAGGCGCTAATCGTGCGCCCCAAGCAAAGGAAAGGTTCTCTCTAAGGTTCTGTTTTTTTTAGGCTTCGTTTGGGAGTTTAGAGGGGAATGAAATGAATAAATTAGAAGGGAATGGAATAGAATGGAATGGAATGAAATGAAATGGTATGAATTTAATGAATGGAATGGAATAGAATGAAATGAAATTAAGTAATCTTATTTGGATGTTTTAAAATAGAGGAATAAAATGGAATGGAATGTAAGTAACTTTTTGTTTGGGAGTAATATTAGAATGAATGGAAATGAATCATTTTATAACAACATTACTATAATACCCTTTATTTTTATAAAATGTAGGATTAATCTATAGAATAATACTATAGAATTACCACACCATATATGACACTTTGTGGTGTCACAATAATATTATAGAAATACCATAGGAGTTTATTTCTATTTTTCTGGCCCTTGCTAACAAAGAAAGAAATCAGTACAGAACAACAGGTAGTATAAAATCTGCTTAATTATAAACAAGTACAAAATCTAAGCAATATAAATTAAAATGTAATCCCAATAAATGGAAATTCGAAATTCATTGTTCACAAAACAAACTTTTAAAAGAAAATTGACATTGTTAAAGGTCCATGTATGGTCATTTAGAAATACAATATTATAGAAATACTATGAAAACTGAGGAAAATAAAAAGTCAAATCTATAAAGGTAATTTAGGACTTTACAAAAATACTAATGACATTTTGGGACGTTTGGTGAAAAAATCATTAAACTTAAATCCATTCCCTCCTATTCCTTCTAATTTTGGGGGGAATGAAAATTTAAGGTTTGGAGGGAATAGGGAGGAATGAGTGTTCCATTCTATTTCCTTCACTTAAACTTCTAAACAAGGGTAATTTAGGACTTTATAAAAATACTAAGGACATTTTGGGATGTTTGGTAAAAAAATCATTAAACTTAAATCCATTCCCTTTCATTCCCTCCAAATTAAACTTTCAAACAGAAGAAAAAAAAAAGAATATTCTTAAAAAAAAAATTTCATTCCATTTCATTTTTTTTCCTCTTCCCAAATGGAGTGTGAGAGACAGAGGTTCTAGGAGCAAGTTTCGTTTGTCATAAACGTTTTTTTATTTATTTTAAGTCGCTGGACCCATGTGGTTAAGACTCATTTATCACGTTAAAATTTAATTGATTTTTCTTTCTTAGTCAAGTGAGAAGTTGTTGGGCTAGAATATAGATTTGCTAGGGGTTAAGAGGATGGCACCTTGTGTGGGACCTATCATATCCACATGGAGTGGAGTGAGTGTGCCACAACTGCCTAGCTTAAAAGGGAAAAACCAGAAGATAGAATAAAGTTTCTTTCTCCACAATTTTTGAAAGACATTCCCTAGCAATGGAGAGTTGCTCCCTACAATCACCAACTGTAACAACTGTACCATCGTCCCCATCCCTAAGTGGGTTCATTGAAAAACCTTTTGTTCATGGCCAGGTCATCAAATTTCCCAATTCAAAGAGATACCCACATGCCAGAAAGCTCAAATTTTTTAATACCAGAGCTCAAGCTTCAGGTACATAGTTACATTCCACTCACTTGTGAAATGGGTTTGTTTTAATTTCACACTTTTTTTGGTGGGGTCTTTATTTATCTTTTATAGTGATTTTGTATCTCCCTCTGTCATTAACAAATGAGCTTCCTTGCTATTCAACAAGTTGTCATAAAATGAATAATTTGGCAATCATCTTTCACCTCTTGCATTAGTTACCTGTGTGTGGTACTTCTCAATCAACCCCTATAAAGTTGTTTCCAGTGATCCAGTTAGTTCTGCAGACAAATGTGCAAGATAACATAGATTATATTGGTGGTGGAGTGGGTAGGAAATTTAATGGTAGTTGAGCATTATGTTAAGTCATGTTACAGGGAGCACTAACCTGTATACATTCTGCTAAGATGCAGAAGAATGGTAATATTTTTGAAATACTTAACTTGACCACTGGGTAGGGTGTTTCTAAATCATGTCAATGAAGGAGGAACTAATGTAATTTCCCTTAAAAAAGTAAGAACAAAAAAAAAACTCTTAATATGGTGTGTGTAAACATATATATGCAATGTGCAGATTCAATGATCTAGTCCATGCGAAAGTTTGCTTCTTTTTGTGTGTGTGTAAAGAAATGAAAAGAATAGAAGATTTGCTTATTTGTTACTTCAATTTATACCATTGGAAGTTTAAGCAATAGTCATCTGTAAATATGCACTGGTCAACAGACAATTATGCGTTT
Organism: Fagus sylvatica; assembly: GCA_907173295.1. NCBI lineage: Eukaryota > Viridiplantae > Streptophyta > Magnoliopsida > Fagales > Fagaceae > Fagus > Fagus sylvatica. The sequence goes on from OU015763.1 coordinate 14,754,504, forward strand.
GTGTTGCTGACCTAGATACATACTTGATATGTGTTCGTGTTGTGCACAAATGCAAACTGTTGAATGAACTGGTAGAGTTGTATGTGAAGTATAAGTGATGTAGATCGAGCTGCTGCTAGTTCCTGTAACAATATTACTTGCAGTTATGTCTTTAACCTACATATGAAAGATAAATCTTTTCCATTTCTTTTAATCCTCCCTTATTTGGGATGTGGAGATGTGCCGAAACATATTTATTTTTATATATCATCCCTTCCTATGTGTAATTCTTGTCTATGGATTTCTACTAGTCGCAACAAAAGTCCAGTCAGAGGCAGTTGAAGCAATTCCAAAGAAAGAAGATTTGAAAGATGAGAATCTTGTATTTGTTGCTGGTGCTACTGGTAGAGTTGGCTCACGCACAGTGAGGTTATTTCTGCTTCGAACTTCACTTTTAAGTAAAATTATCTTTTAACTTAATGCCTGGTTTCAAAAATTGTTAAGCTGTCGTAATCTTCTTCAGGGAGCTTTTGAAACTTGGGTTCCAAGTCAGAGCTGGTGTGAGGAGTGCTGAGAGAGCAGAAGCACTTGTGCAAGTACAAGTTTGATTGTTAATTAGATTATTCTACTACCTTTTTCTCTCAAATATATTGGTAATGAGAAAATCATAACTTATTGCAGAGTGTTAAACAAATGAAGCTAGATGTTGAAAATGGAAGTGAAGGAACTCAGCGTAAGAAAATAAAGCTTAAAAATTCGCTTTCATGAGTTCATCTCTGTGTGGCTGCTATTAACTTTTTGAAACTTGGTTTTGATATGAAAAATCGCCATTTAACAAGATATGCTCTTATAGTAAATAACAGGTTGTTTTTGGTCTTTAGCCCAGCTGTAGAAAAGCTTGAACTTGTGGAATGTGACTTAGAGAAACAAGGTCAGATTGGACCAGCATTAGGCAATGCATCAGTAGTCATATGCTGCATTGGCGCCAGTGAGAAGGAGGTCTTTGATATCACCGGACCATATCGAATTGACTACCTGGCTACCAAAAACCTTATTGATGCAGGTGAATAAAGATGCTACTGATTATAGCTTTGCATGAGTTAAGTACTTTGGGCTAACACCCACCATGGTTTCATATTTTGCAAGATCCGGCTGAAATTTCACAATATATCACTCTGTAATCCCTAAAAGAAATTTATAGAAGAAAAAAATGGCCTAGAAGTACTTGAATTACAGGATTTTCTAAATAAATTATATGTATGTTTATATATTTATATATACACATATACATACATAGATACATTTGTATATGGATGCATACATGTATATGTATGTGTTTGCTTAAAAAGTGTAAGTGAAAATTTCATATTTTCCAAGGCTAAACTAAATCTATGGGGAAGTTTCTTGATTCAATTTCTGTTTTGGACTTTTTAACATGGTAAGTTTAATTAGAGATCACTCCTTTCATGTAAGATTGTATAAAGTTAAATGAAAATATCTCATACAGTATTGAGTGCTTTAAAGATTTATGACTTTTATACAAAAATTGTCTCTGTAATGTACTTATAGCTTTATTTTCATTTTACAAGATAACATTTGCTTCATTGAAAGTTTCAACCTTTGGAACATTTGAATTTATATAAGCGATAATAGATTTTCCAAAATTTCTTCTGGGGTTTTGGGGAGGCAGCGAGTTCAGCCCCTTCTTCTTTGTTTTATGGAATTCTATTATTTGGGAAGATGGGAAGGAAAATGCAGTGTGAATTGATTTTTCTTGTTGAGAATGAAACTTGATTAAGTTAACCTTTTCTTTTAAGCTTGAAAATGCAAGAACTTTGATTACTTCTTTTGCTGTGCAGCAACTGTTGCCAAAGTTAAACACTTGATTTTGCTTACCTCACTGGGAACAAATAAGGTTGGGTTTCCCGCTGCTATTCTAAAGTAAGTCCTCCTCATAATCTATGGTATGTTGCTTATAGTCATTATCAACAAAGAGAATTATATATATACCTCTTCATTAGGTTTCTTTTATTGATTGTCCTTCTCTTCTGCTTATAGTTTGTTTTGGGGAGTCCTAGTTTGGAAAAGGAAGGCAGAAGAAGCACTGCTAGCCAGTGGACTTCCCTACACTGTGAGTGTTAATAGTATTAAGTGCAGATAAATTTATCAAATTATGGGTTTTTTTGTTGTTTGATTACTCATTTAATAGTTTTCTTCAGATAGTGAGACCTGGAGGTATGGAACGGCCTACTGATGCTTACAAGGAAACTCATAACATAGCCCTCTCGCAGGAAGATACTTTATTTGGTGGCCAGGTGTCGAACCTTCAGGTGTTCTTCCTATACATTTTTTTCGAGTTTGCAATAAAACTTTAGCCTTGAGCACAACTCTTAAAAAACCTTCTTTTTTTTTTTGATTGATAACTCATAGTATCATTCAATTCATTCAGTATTCAACAAGTCTGTTTTTATGTGACTGAAGACTGATTAAAAGCTCTATGAATATTGTCCTGGCAATCAAATAAAGGTTGTAAGGGTGATAGCTAACTCGCTGCTCACTTTTACTTTTGAGGTTGGAACATTCTATGCCTTCAGTAGAATCACATTGCAATGACCATTCATCTTATAGGCAATTAAGGTCAAATGGTAACAGATATGACAAAAATATGGAGTAATTATAAATAGATAGAAATTTTTTTTATTTATCTGAGTGGGATATAATTGCCAATGTGTATGGTCTTTATGAGTTTGTTCCTTTTTTCTTAAAATATTTCGTTTGCTATGAAATTTAAATTGAAGATTTGGATCGTAGTCTTTTTTAAATGTTGCCAGGGAATATCTTGAATTAAATGTTGATTGCTTTCTCGAATTTTGAAAACTCAACTCAATTGATATTGCATGTTATATTCAGTAGGAAGAAAAAATTTCAATTATTGACAAAGTAGTGAAACAGAAAGATCAAATGATAAAGAGTCATATAATCTATACGTACTTAGCTTCATTTCCAGATCAAAAGAACTTATTGCAAGTCTAAACCTGTGACTTTTAATTTATTTTTTACATAATGCTCATCTGTTTTATGCTTGGATGCAAATTGTAACTATGCCTGATGTTCATTCTTACTACCCATGCATATGATATTCGTATACAGCATTCATCCACCGCTCTGTACAGTGTCGTGTCATATTTTACTTGTATTTTCAATTTGCAGAATTAAATCTAGACATCCAAATCTATATTTGGTCAAAGAAACTTGTCACTTTCCCATCAACAACAGAAGCAACTTCCATTGATGCAGGTGGCAGAGCTTATGGCAGTCATGGCCAAAAACCGCAGCCTTTCATACTGTAAAGTAGTGGAGGTAATTGCAGAGACAACTGCACCATTGACTCCCATGGAGGATCTTCTTGCAAAGATACCATCTCAACGTGCTGATATTTACCCACCAAAGGTATCTTTGTTATTTTCTTGCCTATGTGGGTGAAAACACTTTGACTTGTATTCCATGGACATCAAACATGCTTGAAGAACAAACTCAACATGACAATGCTTTTTAAATTTGACTACTAAGGATAATCTAAGCAGTGCTGGTGCCACCAAACCAAGTTATGTAGATGCTAAATCAGAAGTGTCAAAGTCCACTCCTGTGAGGAAACCAAGCCCTCTCTCGCCTTATACATGGTAAGCTCACATTTATACCAGATATATGTCAACAGTGTAAAACTCTGAGCACTAAATTAGTTTTTGTGGATCATCCTACACTGTTCTTTTCATTGTTATTATTGTCTTTGTTGTTTCTGTTATTATTTTACAGTTATGATGATCTGAAACCACCTGTATCTCCTATTCCAATTCCACCTGTTGGTCAGAAAAGTATAAACATTACCAATGTAGTTCCAAAGCCCAATACTTCAGATACTGAAACAAGTGCAACGGGGATGAAAACTGGCACCATTGAGACAAAACCTGCCCCAGAAGAAGTCCCATTTAAAAGGCCTCTTTCACCTTATGTTGTGTAAGCCATTTCTGATGCTTTCCTTTTAAATCTTATATATGGAACAATTTCTTTATGAGCAACTTTAATTTTGTAGTTATGAGGATTTGAAATTGTTAGAATAATGGTTAAATTGTTTAATTCACCATTTCCTAATAACTTAAGATTTTGGGGTAAGTGATAATTTATCATGGTATCAGAGAAGGTGGTCTTAAGTTCAAACCATGTCTTTACTTTATCTCCTATTTAAAAAGTTAAGAAATCTCATATGTTGGGCTCCACTTATCAAGAGGGAGTTTGGGGCCACATATGAGGGGAAGTGTTAGAAAAATGGTTAAATGAGCAAATTCACTCTTTCCTACTAGCTTAAGCTTTTGGAATAAGTGATAATTTATAAGAAGCCACCTAGCTCTCCATCCCCAATACAAAGTGGTCCCAAAGAAATGCCTTACTGACGCTTGTAGAAGTTGTATAAGCATCGACTGGAGGCAACATTGTAGCAAAGACCACTGTGACTGGCGTTGTTGAAAAGGTTCCTCTACAGAGTTCAACTTTTCATTATTCACCCTACCCTGTGTAAGTCTATTGTTGATTGCTGTAATTATAAAGTAGACCTGCTAATATATTTACCACTTTAAGAATGCAGTGTAAAGTTTGGTAGTACAACTCTTCTTCTTTAGAATCTCGTCTCCTATTTGTTCAATCAGTAAAGTAAAGGCTATGTTAAGGTCCATTTGTTCTTTTACCCTATGTTTGGATGGAGGGAGATGAAGGGAGAGTAGAGGAGAGGGGAGGAGAAGATGACTGGAATATACTAGTACACTTCATTAACCTTTCCCTCTCCTCTCCCTCCATCCCTCTCCGTCCCAAATATACCCTAAGACTATTACTTATTAACAATGCATGGTACAAGATTGCAGTTACCAAGAAGACCTTAGTTAAAGAGACAAAAGCAAAGACATAATAAATGCAGACTTTAAGCAAATTAATTACTGCTAATTTATGTTGTCAGATGGCTTCTTTATTGAGCATATAGACAAATTGAGTGGTTCTGATGATCCTCAGTGATTCATGATTATCATGATACCTATTTTTTCCCTTCAAAATGTCATATCTAGGATCCTCGCCCTATGTTTGGATGGAGGGAGATGATGGGAGAGGAGAGAAAGAAAGATGACTGGAATGTTCTAAATTTTAGTATATTCCCAAAACCTTCTCCTCTACTCTCCTCCTCTCCCTTCATCCCTCTCCATTTCAAACATGTCCTTAGTCACAAGACAAGCTGTCAGAGTGATTTAGTTTGTGTCCAGATTTATGCTTTTAATATAAATTCTATTCTATTTTCTTATCAGCCATGCTGAAAAGCCTTGAACTCCAGGCTTTGGTCTGATATAACCTTTTAGTGTTTTCTTTTCCTTGCATCTTACTCTTTCTTTTATAATTCCTTCATATCATGTAAACACTTTGTTTTCAGATACGATGACCTTAAGCCCCCTACATCCCCATCTCCTACTGTACCAACTGCATCACTCCTCCCAACATCTGATGTAGATGGCCAATCCAACGTTGCGAAGTTGTCAATCAACAACATAGCTCAATTTCCAACAGAAGATAAACCAAGGGATAAGCAGCATCATACTGGACCGAAGCCAAGACCACTTTCACCTTTTACTATGTGAGTTTTTCCTAGTTTTCGATCTTTGTTTCTCTTTTCATTAGACATGTTTCCATGAAGGTAGCAGAATTGATTAGATCATTCTGCTGTTGCAATCTTTTTTCCAAAGCATAAATAAATACTAAATCCAGGATATTATCCCAGATGCACATAAAGGAATAAACTGTATACTTATTTCCATATGGACCAAGCTATTGGTGTTCACTGGATAAAATTTTTGTTATTTAGATTCAGACATTATGCATTTGGATGGTTAAATTTGCTTGCTTTCACACACAGTTCAAGTTTAGGTCACTGTCTCTTTATGCAATCAATCTTGTGAACTGATTTTCTTTCCAATCAATAACCAGGTATGATGACTTGAAGCCTCCAACTTCCCCAATCCCATCCCTTTGGAGATCTTAGAGAAATAACTGCCCATCACTTTCAACAAGGTAATAATTCAAAAATTTTCATACCCTTTTTCTATGAATTGAGCATGCTTCCTTTGAGCCTAAAACCTCATCACATAAGTGACCCTGAGTACATGATTGGAACAGAACAATTGAAGTATACCGCAATGTTACACTATGGGGTCTACACATGTTGACTTGTAATTAATGAAGAGGCAAGCAACTGAAATTGCAGGAGTAGCTTGTAAGGATAATTCTTGTTTATTGTCAACATTGATCCTTATGTACAATTATTTACTTTCTACATTTTTCTTCCTGACTTCTTTTCTATTCAAGATGTGAAATAGCAAGTTCAGTTTGACTTGTTTAGCAAAAAAAAAAAGTTCTGTTTGACTTAACTAGTTCCTTCTTGGCCTATATATGATTCTAGGCCTAGTCACGGGCAAGGGCAGAGCCATAAATTTAATTTAGGGCGAGTACTTTTTTATCTCAAACAAAACTAAAAATTAACTAATAAAAAAAATTACAAAAAAAAAAATCAACTAATAAAATAAAACTAATCAAAATAAAATCAACAGTGTTTAGCTGCTGGTTGCCCATAGAAATAAAAACATTTGAGTAATTGAGTTTGACAATTTCAAAGAGCAGGAGGGCCGAAACTCGATAATTAGGGTCTGGCGACGGCATGAGGGTATGGGTTAGTTGTTTTTGGGCTAATTTTTTATGATATTATTTGAGCTATTTTTTGTGTCACTTTTTTTTTCTTAATTTTTTAGTTGGTCAACTTCGAAAAATCGCAATATATATATATATATCAAAGTGCTCAATATCGTACTTGAGGCTGTTTCGAGTGAGTTAAGGAAATGAAATATTTCGGTATATATATTTTAGAAGGTTTTAAAATTGTAAGTCATTATCCCATGTTAATGGTTGCCTTTCCCTCTTGTTGCCACCATTTTTATCTGTGTCCCAATGAGGTGTCAAGTTCTCATTGGGTGCTTTTTCCCCACATTTAGCCATGATTTTAGGAAAAGATGGAATGTTGTCTTTGGATTGTTGAACCCAAAAATGGCTGGAGGCTAGTGGCGGTTGGTTTGAAGAAAGAGAGGACTTTTGGGTAAAAAGATGACATTTTGCTTTTGTATCACTCCCTTCATGCATTTACATGGTTTTATACTTGTGTTGTCAAGCATAACACATAGTAAACCATTATATGCAAGAGTGAGACTGCACCATATCCTTCCATACTACTGCTCCCTACATTCCCCCTGATCTAGTGCAGGCTTGGACCACATAATTGAAAAATAAAGCAGTTGAGTCAATATGGTATGTTTTCATTCGGTGCCATCTGGTTCACGCCTTTAAGAGGAAACAAACCTATTAGAAGATGCTAAATTTGCTAGATCATGAAAATCATGATTGGATGATGATAGGACCGTTAGATTGCGTTTTTTGGGCAGTTTTGGGTTTTTACCCGTTCTATTTGATTTTCATATGATCTTGACTCTTGAGTAACTTAGCTTTAAGGGAAATGGACCATTTAAAACCCACTAAATTTGTTGGATTGTGAAAATAAGCACTTGACGATGATGGGCTCATCAGGGCTTTCTTAACTCTTGGTCCAATCTTGAGCTATTGAGCTTTTTCACAGTTTTTGGGCCTGGACAATTGAAGTTTATGTTTGGGCTATGAAAAAAATTAGCCTCTAACAAATATAATTTATTCCATTCTGTTTTTTTCCTTTATAAAACATCAAAACACAGTGTTAGACTTTTTGCCAAGATTTTAACATACAAATATGCCTTTTTCTCTTTTTCTTTTTTTTTTTTTTTTTTTTTTTTTTTGAGAAAAAAGGAGGACGAATAACTCAGACACAATATTTTATATATTTTTTTTAAATAATTGTCGTTATAATTTGTTGTGCTTAGGCCTTAGAGTAGCATAAATTTTACATAAAATTATTATTAATATTATTTTTATTATATGCCAATCATAATAGACCATGTTAACACTAATGAAAATGTTGTTCGAACGAAATCACAAGATAAAAAACTGGATTTAGAATTCCATTGTGTCACTTAGTGGTGTCCCCAAAAGAATTTGTAAATTTTGATATGGAGCAGTTACTTTTACATTCTTTCTTTCATTAAGATCTTACTTCAATTTGTTGATTTTGGGCACAGAACGACATGCATCACTGAACTTTATTGATTTGGTTAGTGATTTTTGAATGAGCACGTCAATGCTCACTTGCTTTTAGTTCCTACCATTAAGGGGACATTGTGAACGTAATCCCACTTTTAACTTGAGGTGAGGATCTCAAAAGTTTCATCTTTGTCCCAATTTAACAAAGTAGTCTTTTCTCTTCGGCTTCAATTTCCACGACTGTTTTAGGCTTTTAGCTTAGAATTGTTGAGGCTTTATTCGTGTCTCGACAGTTAGAATGTTGCAAACTAAAGGAAATAGATTCTAATCTTAGTATTTGTTCTTAGCTAAGTTGAAAACTTGATGTAATTAATCTTAAGTACCTTATTTACTAGGGAAAATTATTCAGTAGTCCCAGAGTATAAATAAAAGTGTAGTCCCCCCTCTCACAAAGTTGTGGGTCCCATCATGAATTTTATTAGTGAAATCCACCATTCATGTGAGAGGGGGGACTACGTATTTGTTTATAGTTTGTGACTACTGAATAATCACTCATTTACTAAGGCCTCATCCAATTAAATTTGAAGAGGAAAGGGTTCAGTAGGATAGATTCGATGTTTTTTAATAATATGTTGATTTTGTTTTTCAAACGTTTGTATGGGATTTATGGAAAATGGTTTTGAGCTATAAGATCCTAACCCCCCTAAGTTTGTAGTGCCTTTTGAAATTTAATATAGATTCCTGTTTCCGTTCACAAAAAATAAAGTAAAAAATAAAAAATGGGCTTACAAAAATAAAGTTGTACACAAACATACATACACACATCCTTAAAAAGTTTATTAGAATATAAAGTAAATTCACGGCCGGTCCTGAGGTATAGGTTACCCAAGCCCGTTCTATTTTTGATTGTTACTTATTATTAAATATTAAAAAAAAAACATAAAATAAAAAAAAAAAATTATGCAAAATCAAGGTTACTTGTTTTTTTTTTTAAAACAAAGGTTACATTTTGTTTTCGAGACCTCACTCAATTCTTGTCATTATTATTCTTCATCATAGTATCTATAACCCATATGATATTACAATCCCGTCTCAAATCACAATTCATTCACCATCAATAAAAGAAACTAATAAAAGAAAAAAAAATCATATAAAATCAATAGAAAATGTTATTTTTATAATCAATAAACTACTTTTTATGTACCTAAATAATAATTAGGAAATAAAAATTTTGTTATTTGTAATAACCAATCAAAATCTATTTTTTGCTGATTCTGAGACCGTTCAGGATTGACTAATAGAACAAATTTTTCTGATACTGGTATATATGGTGTAAGGATATATATAATATATATATATATTTATATATAGTCCCTGATATATATATATATATTATATAAAGTTATTAATTATTAAAATATTTCATTATTACTTTTTTTTTTATAGGATTCAAATGATATGAAAATTTAAATGGATTATTCAGTAATAAAATGAGGTTAAACACCGCTATTGATGATAATGGAGGAATTAAGCCCTATTCCATTTTTTTAGGGAAATGGACTAGATAAAATGTGAAATCTAAGAACTTGCAACATAACCTATTTTTTAAATTTTAGAAAAACTCAGTGATATTCTGTATTTCTCCAAAGGATTTACAATTTTTTTAGGGAAATTAATTAACTTCTCCAAAATTTACAAAATAATTAACCGCCCTTCAAAAAAGAAAAAATCGATCCTAATTTTTAAAATCAAGTCAATATAATCCTATGCCTTGGTTAAGGCCTTTATAGTTTATACAAAATGGAGGCATAAGTTGATAAGCTATTGATTTCTACACTAAAAAGCAGTTTCTACTAGTTTTATATAAAAAAAAAAAGTTTCAATTATTGTTGAAAGGGTTAAATTGAAAAAGAAACAAAAAGAATGAATAAAAAATATAATATTTAAATGGGATAAAAGAATAAAGAAAGAATAAAAAAATATATTTAAATAGAATAGAGAGTGTTGCTGGAGAGTTTATCTGAAAAAATAAATAGAAGTTACTAAATAATGTAGATATAGAGATAAAATGAATAACACTGTTGGAGTTGCTCTAAGTTGATAAGCTGGTGATTTCTCCGCTAAAAAGCAGTTTCTTCTAGTTTTATAAAAAAAAAAAGTTTCAATTATTGTTGAAAGCAAAGCCGTAGTCTCCTCCAGAATGTTGAAGTTCCTATCAAGGGTTCGGATCGAGTTCAATGCATTGGACCCACGCACAGCCTCGTGCATGGAGTTCTTGAAGCAGTGCAACACTCGCAAGGCCAAAGACTCAAACCCGGCTTGTCAACTCCAGGTCAAACGCCGAACCGACGACGACCCGCCTCAGATCACCGTCACTTTCCTCAACGGAGTCGAAGAGGTCTTCGACGCCGCAAACACCCCGGCTCAGACTATAACGGATATCATTCTCGATAAGGGTCAGTTCCTCCAGACCGAGCAAATGTTCCGTCAAGCTGGTCAGCCTTGGCCCGTTATTATCCCCCACCAGGAGATCCTCCAACCCCATCAACCGCCTGCTACCAAGGTACGTATTGTTTTCTGGGTTGTGGTTGAGGCATTTCGTCGAACAGTTGGTATGGATGAATATTATTTCTCATTTTTCAGCCAACACATCAGAAAGCTAGCGCGTACAGCAGCAGCAGCAGCAGCTCCGCCACCATGCAAATCAGGATCAGCAAATTTGGATAAAGCAGTAGCAAGTGATAAAAGGTGGAGCAGTGAACAAGTGCGTGAGCCGGTTAGTTAGGAGTTATCAATAAGCCTTCCTAAACCCTGGGAAGTGATTAGGATATGTTTAGATTGTTAATTACAAGTTGCTATTTACTTGTTTGCATTTGAATTATCCTTTTTGTATTTTTAATTTATTTGTGACAATGTCTTATTTACCATTGATAAATCAATTTTCTCGTTTTTTCGTTGATGCAACTAATTATTGTAGCAGTTGGAATGGCTTATAAATCAACTGTAAGTGTCTTGAATTCATTAATTCAGAGATTGTAGTTAAAGAATTACAAGAATTGAGGAAATCTTGGGGAGAAGAAAAAGAATAACAGCCTGTGGCATTTAACCACTCAATAAGGGTCCGGAAAAACAACAGCTTCAAAGCTGGATAACTCATCTCCAAGTCTTCAAAGCTTCTCAAGTTTCGTTTTCTCCAAAGACACCACATGAGACAATGCGGGATAGCTTTCCAAATCAAGGAATTATGCTGTCTGCCTAAGCCTCCCTGCCAACAATCAACCAACAACCTTACCTGGCAAGGCATAACCCATGACACTCCAAAAGAAGACAGAACCGAGTCCCATAGATCCTAGGCCAAGTTGCAGTGCAGAAATAAGTGGTCAACAGATTCAGCAGCAGTTTTACACAAGCAGCATCTATTGACTATCACCATGTTCCTCTTCCTAAGATTATCAATAGTGGGAAGTTTACCCAACACTGCAGTCCACATGAAAAAGGCTACACGAGGAGGGACTTTGGACTTCCATATGCCACGCCAAGGAAATCCCAAAGAAGGGGGGTTCAAGCAATGATAGAATGACTTCACAGAAAAGCCCTTCTTCTCCATCTTGTTCCAGCATAGCTGATCTTGCCCAGTTCCATCCAAGGTTTGAGAATAAATCAACTCCATAAAGGCAACCAAGGATTCCAATTCCCAATCTTGGACATTCCAAGAAAAGCTCACATCCCAATGTAAGGTGCAATTGCTAAAAGACATAAGGGCTGCCACAAAAGTGTCCTTATCTCTAGCAATGGAAAAAAGCTCTGGGTACAACACCTTAAGGGGCAAGCCATTGCACCAAATATCATGCCAAAACTGCACATTATCTCCAGCACCAACTCGATAAGATAAGAATGGCACAAAGCACCCCCATTCCTTATGGATAGATTTCCACACACTCACCCCATACGAGCCATGACCCTCTTCAGTACACCACCCACCCCACATACTCCCATACTTGATCTCCACTACTTTTCTCCAGTAAGCTTCCCTTTCCATTCCATATCTCCACAACCATTTACGACGTAATGCCTTATTAAACCGACACAGATTTTTAACCCCCAGGCCGCCACCCTGGATAGGTTTACAAATCTGAGTCCAGTTTACTAAATGCATTTTGTGAGTCTTACCTAGGCCACTCCAAAGGAAATCCTGTTGAATCTTTTCTAACCGAGTTGCCACTCCGGCCGGAAGATGAAAGAGGGAAAGAAAATAAGTTGGAATACTGGATAATGTACTTCTGAGAAGAGTAAGCTTACCACCCTTAGAAAGATATAATCGCTTCCACCCACCACGCTTTTTTTCCATTTTCTCAATCACAGTATTCCATATGGTCTTCGAATTAAAATTAGCTCCCAACGGAAGTCCCAAGTATGTAATTGGGAGAGGTCTAATGTTGCAGCCCATCAGCTCCACCAAACTCCCCAAATTTGGAACCACACCCACGGGAACCATTTCAGATTTTGCCAAGTTGACTTTCAGCCCTGATACAGCCTCAAACCAAAAGAACACAGCCTGCAAATGTGCAATTTGCGCCTGATCAGCATTACAGAAAATCAATGTATTGTCCGCAAAAAGAAGGTGGGATACCACTAGAGGATCAATACCCGAGTCTACTGCAAAATCGGAGATATAACCACCAATAGTGGCCCGATCCATCAATCGGTTTAACGTCTCCATGACTATGACGAAGAGTAACGGAGACAAAGGATCCCCTTGTCTAAGACCCCTTGAGCTTGCAAGAAAACCTTGCGGGCTGCCATTAATAAGGATCGAAAACTGGACAATCGATATGCAAAACCAAATCCAGTTACACCATTTCCCCGGAAAACCACATCGTCTCAAAAGATAAATGAGGAATTCCCAGTTCACATGATCGTAAGCCTTTTCAATATCTAGCTTGCAAAGCACACCCGGCAAACCAACCTTTAGCCTACTGTCCAACACCTCATTTGTGATGAGCACAGAATCCAGGATCTGACGCCCTTGCACGAAAGCATTTTAAGACGGAGAAATAATCTTATGAAGAACCAACTTCAACCGGCTAGCCAAGAGCTTAGCAAAAATCTTCTACATTCCGCCCACTAAGCTAATGGGCCGGAAATCCTTAACCTCCACAGCCGCTGCCTTTTTTGGAATTAGAGTGAGGAAAGTGGCAATTAAGCTCTTTGTAAACGTACCTACCTCATGGAAATATTTAATGGATTCCATAACCTCAGTATGAACAACATCCTAGCAAGCTTGAAAAAACGCCATGGGAAAGCCATCCGGACCTGGAGCTTTATCACCATTAAAGGCTTTAATCACCCCTACCACCTCCTCCTCCTCAAATGGGCGCTCTAACCAAGCAGCATCTTCAGCAGAAATCATGGAGAATGCAAGGTTGTCAAGTTTGGGCCTCCACCCAAACTCCTCGGAATACAATCCAGTATAAAAATGAGTGATGCAATCCGCTATAGCCTGTTGATCAATGGTTAGAGCTCCATTAACCAGCAAAGAGGATGATTAGTGATGCAATCCGCTATAGTCTTGAATTCATTAGTTCAGAGATTGTAGTTTTGTTGTGTGTGGGGACTGGGGAGAGTATGGTATGTTAAGTTGAATAGAAATTGAATGGTTAGGGGAATACGGCAAAGGACCCGCCAACCCCATAGGTATTGTTTCCTAGTAAAAAAGAAAAGAAAAGAAAAAGAACAGCTACACAAGTGTCTGCACTTTGCATGCTTAATTCTGCAGTGTCGCTCTCGATGCAGTTGAAGGCTGTTGGGACTATAATTTACTTTTAATTTAAACTCCTAAATAAAGGGTGGTTCTGGTTCACAATAGGCTCAAATATATGTTCAGCCATGAATTCTTAATTTGTACTTCTAATCATGTCTTGTATAAAGATTTCTTGGATAAACTTCTACTTAAATGCTTTGGATGAGAGAGTTCAGCCCATTTATGATGAAGAGAAGAAAACATTGCTGGACAGGGTAGAGTTTCATGAATCTGATCTACTCTCTTATTGTAAAGATCATGACATTCAACTTGAACGAATTGTTGAATGCATATCTCAGGTATTGCCTAGGGTGTTATATTTGATGAAGTTAGTTCATACAATGTCATTTAGGAATGTGAATTTTCCTAGAATCATGCCCTTATTTGTGTTCTTGCAGATTCTTAACCCAAATCCTGATGCAATGTCTAAGATAATTACAGAAAATGTAAGTTAGGAATTTCTGTATTCGTTGAGTAACTACTGTGCACTTCAGGTTGGGTGAGATCTTTAATAATTTAATGTTGATGTGTATTTAAACATGGTTTGTAAGTTAGCATTGTATTCTGCGAGGTCATATCTCTTATTGCTTCCTAAACTTGTAGTTATAAGTCATTTATCCTTGGCTAACAAAGTTGTAATGGCCAGAGAAATTAAGAATGAGAATAAAAAGCCAATGCACTATTGTTCATTGTACTCACCGATTGAAAAACAGTAATTTTTGTTTAGGTACTTAATGCAATTGTGGTTCACACCTTTATAACCCAAGGTAGGTACTCGAAAGGTTCTAGCAGCTCCTGATTTGGATAAAGATTCACTCTATTTTCTTTGAAATTATTTGATGGTCAAGATGATATTTCATTGTTGAGGTCTTTATTGTAAGTAGCAATATCTAGTGACTTTTCAAAGGATTCTGGTCTAGGAGATAAGGCAGTTATTGAATGGATAAAAACTAAAGAAATTTTTCTGTCTTGAAACTATTACTTCATATTCTTTCTTAACCATGCAGGCTGATTCCATAATCAGATGTGCTGAAGATGACTGATAAAATACTATATTGAATTGATATACTCCTGTTTCAAGTCATTGTTAGATGATTGAAAAACTTCATAACCATGGTTATGTAATTGTGTCATAACCATGATTAAGTAATTGTTACCTTTATAATTTAATACTATTTTCTATATAGGGTTTTGTTGAGGACCAGTTTGGCTTAGGTCTAATTGCAAGGGCAGTTGAGGAAGGGATAACTGTCATCAAACCTTTGGGGATTATGATCTTCAATATGGGTGGCCGTCCAGGACAAGCTGTTTGTAAACGCTTGTTTGAGCGTCGTGGTTTCTGTGTTAACAAGATTTGGCAGACTAAAGTTATTCAGGCAAGTAAAACCCTTTTCACTGGATATTTTTTTTTTCCATCCAAAACTCACTACCTTTGAAATGCCCTGCTACAGGCTGCTGATACGGATATTTCAGCCTTGGTTGAAATTGAGAAGAACAGTCCACACCGTTTTGAGTTCTTCATAAGGCGTTCTGGAGATCAGCCTATTTGTGCTCGAACAGCATGGGCCTATGGGAAGGCAGGGGGTATAGTATTTCTCATGCTTTATCAGTTTACAGCTGTCAACTTCGTCAACCAAATCAGGTGCTCACTTTGATTAAGTTTGCATTTTTATGAAGTGGAAGTTTATTGCACTTGATGGGAAAGAGCAACCTTAAGGACAAAAATTTTACTTGACAGGTCAAGACAATTTTTGAGTTCATTAAAAATGGATTCCACGAGATTATCAGTTCTTTAGATTTATCTTTGAAGATGATTCTGTTGCTGATGTGAAGATTCCATTCCTAGCTTATCTTGCCAGTGTCTTGAAAGAAAATTCTTGTTTCCCCTACGAGCCACCAGCTGGAAGCAAACGATTTCGTAATCTCATTGCAGGCTTTATGAAAACAAATCACCATGTTCCACTGAATGCTGATGTAAGAAGATTTAACTGTATTTGTTAATTTCTAGTCATCCTGCTTCCTTCAGAACCTCTCCCCCTCCCCCTTCCCTCCAGGAAAAGAAAAAACTGTTGCGTATAATCTTTTTCCCTTTATGTTAGGTTTGTCTGTTTTTCTATATGCTAGTATTACTCATTATGACGTGCAGTCCTGATTCTCTTCTTTTTTTTCTTCAATTCTTGCACAGAACATTGTTGTATTTCCTTCAAGGGCGGTGGCAATTGAGAATGCTCTTCGGTTGTTCTCACCCCGTCTTGCAGTTGTTGATGAACATCTGACCCGACACCTACCTAGGCAATGGCTAACATCTTTGGTAATTGAGGTATGTTAGTTTGTGATGTTGTTGCAACTTCAAATTTTGAATTTGTCTAATAGCATAGCAAAAATTTTCTAATATTATGCACTCATAAGATTGTAACCTTTGCCTTTCCTGTGTGCACACAGGGGACCTTCTTGATTTTAATACAATTCTTATTACCTATATATATATATATATATGAGCAGAAATATTCTCCAATCAATGTACAATACATTTAAGAGCCTGCTACCAATAGCCCACGGCTGTTGGTATGGATGTTTGGTCTTTGTCAAGTATCTTCTTTTGTATATAACTGTGGATAGAGATGTTGCCGGCATATTTACCATGGTGGAGTAGTGGCATGTCTTGCATTGCTCATTTTATTTATAACCTGAAAAAATGACTTTACTTTTTATAATAAATTGGACAGTTTGTGGATTTTCAAGGCCTAAAAGATATATAGTCTTATTAATTGGTTGCTCCATGTTTGTCAATGATGCCATTTCTGGTTCTTTAATGACTGGTGCCTCCAGATGCTTGGGAAATCTAACAGGCATACTGTCTATGGATGTCAAAACTCCATTTGGTGTTTTATCTATTTAGCATTTTATTTGAGGCTTGTTATTAACTATATGTATTTCTTTATGGTAGAATACAGGAAATGATAACACTTCGCAGGATATACTTACAGTCATTGAAGCACCACGTCAATCAGATTTGATGATAGAGGTGATTAAGAAGTTAAAGCCACAGGTGGTGGTCACTGGGCTGCCTCATTTTGAGGCTGTTACTAGTTCAGCATTTGTGCACCTTTTAAATGTTACGAGAGAAATTGGAGCTCGTCTTTTCTTAGACATATCTGATCATTTTGAGCTATCCAGCCTGCCAGGTTCCAGTGGCGTCCTAAAATACCTTGCAGGAACTTGTCTGCCCTCACATGCAGCAATTATATGTGGCCTAGTAAAAAACAGGTATTTGTTTCTTTTCATATCATCCACTGAATAACTTGGTCTAGCTTTCATAAATGAAGGTTTGCAAGTAACGTAATTAAGCTAAGGAGCCATATTATTAAACTTCAGATTCAATCTTATCAGTTTATTGTTAAGATTATTGTATTTTCTTCTTTTTATTAATAGGTATCCAAATCACTTTTTCCCAGGTTTACTCAGATCTGGAGGTAGCTTTCATCGTTTCAGAAGAAGAGGCCATCTTCAAGGCATTGTCCAAGACTGTAGAACTACTAGAGGGGATCACTGCACCAATTAGTCAATATTACTATGGTTGTCTTTTTCATGAACTTCTATCTTTTCAACTTGCTGCTCGACGTCCACCTGCTGAGGTTTGTCAGTCATTGAATTATTTCTTAAGATCCTTCCCATTAAATGCATTTGGATATCTTATTCTGTGAAAACATACAGTCTTTAATTAAGTAGCTCTTCCATTCATAACATGAAGGTTAAATGGAAATTTAATCAGATAATGTGGGGCATCTGGCATGTAATCAGTATAACAGGTAAAACAGGAAATTTTCTATTAATGACAAGAAGAATGTAAATAGTGATACTTTCAACTATTTTAGAGTGATGCCACAAATAAATAAATAATCCACTTGAGTTATTTTTGATAAGTTAAAAAAAAAAAAAAATTGGGGTGGGGGGGAATTCATTACAGCACTCTCCTGCCTCCAGAAAATGACATGTAGCAGTGAATTGTGACAATCTTCTTGGGAAGAGTAGTACTATAACAAGTGACCTTTTTTTTTTTTTAATTTTTTTTATTATTTATTTATTTTATAGGTAATAAGAACTTTATTAAGAACTGAAAAAAACTCCCAAGTGCATAAAATATGCACTAACGGGAGGAAAAAATTACAAAGAAAAAAGAAGACAATAAAAAAAATTAAACAGCATTGAGAGAAACAATGAAATAAGGAAGAGATGATGGGAGGTCCTTGTTTTGCACTCCTCCCTTTTTTTTCTTTTTTTCTTTTTTTTTAAATAAAGTGCTATAAATGTCGTCAAGTTGTAGTTGGTCACATGGTTGTCTTGATTTATTACTTGAAAGCTCGGTAGTGTGCATTTGTTTTTACTGGAGGCAAGTTTGCTCATCAAATTGATGTTTGATGCATGTCCTTCAGAGGGAAATTCAAAAAGGTGACTCGGTCGAGATGATTGGCTTTGCCAGTTCAGCCATCTCAGTTTTAAGTAACTCAGAGCTGTCAATCAATGAGGCAGAGAACACGTCCCTGATTCATATGGATGTTGATCAAAGCTTTTTGCCCTTACCATCTCCTGTAAAGGCTGCAATCTTTGAAAGTTATGCAAGACAAAACATGGCCGATTCAGAAATAGATGTCACCTCTAGAATCAAGCATTTTATCAAGAGCAATTATGGGTTTCCAACGGATAGCAGCACAGAATTTGTATATGCTGACAGCTCACTAGCTCTGTTTAATAAGGTAGTCCTCTGCTGCATTCAAGAAGGTGGAACTTTATGCTTCCCAGCAGGCTCAAATGGGAACTATGTTTCTGCTGCCAAATTTTTAAAAGCAAACATTGTAAATATCTTTACTAAGTCTAAGCTGACAGAGAAGATACTTTCGGAAGTACTTGAGTAGTTGAGTCTGTAAATAAACCTTGGGTATACATTTCTGGACCAACAATCAACCCAACTGGCTTGCTTTACAATAACAAAGAGATAGGAAATGTTTTATCTACTTGTGCTAAATTCGGGGCAAGAGTTGTGATTGATACTTCATTTTCGGGTTTGGAATTTGACTCCGAGAGTTGGGGTGGCTGGGATTTGGAAGGGAGCTTGTCAAAGCTCACTTCTGCAAAGCCCTCTTTTGGTGTCTCTCTGCTTGCAGGACTGTCTCTTAAGATGCTGACTGGAGCACTTAAATTCGGGTTCCTTGTTCTAAACCAATCTCTCTTGGTTGATACATTTAATAACTTTCCAGGATTAAGCAAGCCTCATAGTACCGTTAAATATGCTATAAAGAAGCTCTTGGGTTTGAGAGAGCGGAAATCGGGAGACCTATTGGATGGTGTTGCTGAACAGATAAGGAATTTGAGAAGTAGATCTAAACGATTAAAAGAGGTAATCATCTTTTGTGTTAAAGGCTTTCCTTTGTGTATTTTTTGATTTCTGGGTATAGTTCCAAATGCCAATTCTGAAAGCTAGATTCAAAAAAGTTGTTTCAGTACTCTTATCTCTTAAAAACAAGCAATTTGTATGGATGTTTTAAACTTCACTACCTAATTTCTATTCCACTTTATTTTTCTTTCTTCCTCTTTTGGGGACTCCCATTTTGTATACTCCTATTTACATGGATTGTGCCTCCCTTTGTTGCTTTCAATTTTACCTCCCCAATTAAGACTTTTAAGTGGCTTGTTTTGGTTCTAGATTCATAATCACTTTTTTATCTTGACTTATTTTCTAATCATGTATTTGTTGTAGACACTTGAAAACTGTGGGTGGGACTGCGCTGGTGTTTCCATGGTGGCCAAGCCCTCGGCCTATCTCAACAAGATTGTTAAGCTCAAGAATTTGCCTAAAGATGGAGGCAGTAGCACAGATAATGATGTGACTTATGAAGTCAAGCTTGATGACATAAATATCAGGGAAGCCATTTCAAGGCCACTGGTTTATGCATCAACAGCAGCTCATGGACTGCAAATTCCTGGCTATTGCAGGTTCACAATTGCGTTAGAAGAAAGTGAATTTGAACGGGCATTGGATTGCATTGTTAAATTCAAAGATATCATCGGTGCCTGAATCACTCTAATATTGTCTACAAGCTCATTGTTTTCACAATTTAGGCATCTTGAAATAAACCATAATTCTTGTCAGTTACACTGAACTTAAAGTTGAGCTTTCTTTCCTCATTGGGTTTGTTTGCAGTCCTATAGAGCTCATGTCAAGCATTTTCCTTTTCTATATGAAAATTATACCAGTCAGTCATGTTCTTATTTGATTGGCTGAGGTGGTTTATAATACCACTCTTCTCAGTTTCCATGCTGTATTTGAAAACCAATTATAATAAATATATGCTTTCTATGTATTTAGCCTTGTATTTTCATGTGTATGCTGTGGGTAATGAGCATGTCAGTGCCTATGTATTGTGCAGAAGCCATATTCATAGTTAAAAGGGAAATTTATTCATTGATGAAAAGGTATACGTGTTTTCTCTCAAGGCTGACTATGAGACTCTGCAGAAATCAGATCTTGTTTACATCCTACACATTCCAATTTCCAACTGAATAGTAATATTTGCTGGATAAGCTAGCCATTCATGAAGTCCTGTTACACCAAAATAAAAAAATAAAATAAAAAAACAATGCTTTCTTGAACTTGGCCTCAAACTTAGAGAGGCATCTTTCTAAAATTTTAAAATTTAAGAGACAAAATAAAAATAATCTCAAACTTAAAGGGTCGAATTTACAATTTATTTATTTTGATGCTATTACGGAACCTTTAATACAACATTTTTGTTTTGTTTTCCCGATATCTCTCTGAGTCTTGAGTCTCACGCGGCAACCACACCTCCGATCGCACAAGGTAATTTCTCTTCATCTCCACCTCTGTGCTATTTCAATTTGTTTAATGAAAAAATTAGAAAATAGAAAATATACTTTTCCTATTAGAGTTTACAAATAATTTATATTTGACTTCTCCAAAATTGGAAACTGGTCATTTCAAATTGAAAATTGGTCTAAGAATCTAAAAAATAAAATGGTTATATATACATATATATAAGGACTTCTTAAATTAGATTGCGTCAAGTTCTTCGATTATATATTGATCAAGTTTATGATCAAGTTCTTCAATTATAAATTGAGTTATTTAGATTGGATTTCAACCAAATTACTACTTTAGATTGATTTTTTCAAGTGAATTGTGTCGAAAATAATTGGTAAAAATATATTTTAGGCTATAAAATAGTTTAGCTCCTAATTAAGGAGATTTATTTTGATGTTGGTATTTTCTAATTGTTTTTGTGCTATCAAAGTTATTGCTAAAGTTTTATATATAAATTTATTGATTGTTTGTATTTGTCTTAGTTTCACATGTTTGATTTCATTGGATGCCGATAAAAGGATGAAAATGAGTTATAGGTAATTACCATAGTCGCTGGAAAATTTTCTATTTGAAAAGCATATCAGGTTGTTTCTGAATTAACTATGAATTTAATTTTTCCAATACTAAATCCAAATCACAACATTTTTTCATTCTAATCTGATGCACAATACTTCACATGTGGAGCATTTTTCAATTATAATGTTATTTATAATAATTTTGTCAATTAGTAATGATAATCTATTAATAAAAAAGAGGTACATCCCAAACAATTGGAGGCGGTATCTCTTATTTCTGCTCTATAAAGCACGCCTCTCATAACAAGTGGGTGCCTTGTATAGAGCGGAAATAGGAGATCATTTTTCAAACAATTGTGTAGGCTAGTTATAAAATTTGCACCCTAAAATAAGTAATAGCCTCAACTACCAAACTGGTCTCACAAAATCCCTGAGCTTAAAAAGTAAGTACTTAATTTCCATTTTATGAACTTAAATTAATGAAACATCTTTACATACAAAGACTAAGTTGACGCATAAGGCCCTAAGTTCATGAAATTGTGGATGATGTTGGACTTAGCAAGGTTAGAGACGGTGGAGTCCGACGATCAAGGTCAAAATCTTGCTTTTTGCTGCCATTGGAAGCGACTTTAAATTGCCGAGAATATTCTAGGGTAGAGATAAGAGTTTGAGAGAGACGGGTGCTGTTTTACTTTTACATCATTGGAGGAAAGAGATTTGAATTTTAATGGTTTCAACTTTCTCAACGATGGAAATTCCCTCATGAATCATGATTTCGTGGAAGGTCAACTATGATCGTTAATGATACTCCAAGTTTTGTTGGGTATGATAGTACGTACTCACGCGGAGTTTTACTTTGTAATAACGTGAGTTATTAGCCAGAAACAACGTCATGTGTGATCTTGTTACTGAATAATCTAGACGTATAAGAAGCTTCAGGTTTCTCTCTTGACCCATGCATGCACCAATGGCACTGGACTTTCATGACCAGCAGACCAGGAAAAGGTGACCAACGAGAGAACTTCCACTTCCCTCACCTCCATGGCGTTGCTCTTTGGATCGAGGAGCGAACTGTATGTGAACACTACCACCCAAACAAACCAACAATTGATCTACTACATAGTTTTTTTTTACCCCGTCTGGATGTAAGAGAATGAGAATGAGACTTTATTTCCATTCTTTCCACCACAACCATATAGACCATAAAAAATTAGAATTGAGGCTGACCTCCGCAAATCTAGAAAAAGTAGGTAGTTTGTTGTTTTCTGTTTCAGTTAGCCCCACTTGTCTTTGATTTCTTTGGTGTAGGAGACTTAAGCTTTTAGTTGCTGTGAATTTTGATTTCTTTGAAAACATAAAATTAATGCTTGGGTTTGGATTGGTTTATGGTTGTGGTGGAAAGGTGTAGACTTTGATTTCTTTGAAAACATAAAAAATATAGATACTCTATATAGACCATCTACATAGTGCCCAAGTAAATTGTAAGTGTGTTTCTACATTCCAAAACAAAAATTGGAAATCTTGCTTCAAAGTTTAGACCAAGTTTCCTCGATCCGTTCAAAGAACCCCAAGAGAAAGTAAATGGTAAAAGCAAGGTCTAATCCGACCTCTTCATTCTTTTTCATCTTTCAATTTCTTTTTCCATTCAAAACGCCCTAAGACAAAGCAAAGTAGTCTATTGGTTCAGCATTGTAGGGTTTATGAGCAGCTTTTCAAAGGTTTGAGGGATGTAAATAAGGTGGCAATTAGTGTTACGACTTACGAGTCATGTTCATGTGGGTTGACCTATTCCTTAATATTTAATAATCGGAAAAGGATCTTTTCAATTTCATTTGAAATGGAGAGTCTCCATTTAAAGATGTAAATTAAATATTATAGATCTAACGGTGTACAAATTGCAACATTATTTAAAATTTTAAATGACGTGGCAGTATGTACACGGTTGGATTCATGAGATAAAATCTCAACCATGAAATGGATAAATGAAGAGGATCTTATTCCCTAATAATCATGTCAAAACACTTCAATCCTAACAGACGATATTTATTAAGTGGGATATTTATTAAGTGGACTGACACGACACGACTCACTTAACACACTTAAAATATATGTCATTTTAGATTGACAAAAACACTGTCAATTTCAACTTGTTTAATAAACATGTATTGGCCAGGTTAACACAAATAAGATCCATTTCAACCAATTTAAAAAATGACCCAAAAAGATTAATATATTTTGATATTTTGTAAGCACATAAATTATAAACAAATGGTAGTTTATAACAACATCATTTAAAGTAATGTAAAAGTTCTTATTTTAACCTAACAAAGGTCCACCCAAATCTAAGAAAAATAAAATTAAAAGAGAGTGTTAGTTTCTTTTTTGTTTTGGGTAAAAGGGTTAGGAAAGTTAATATTTCAATGAAAAATTATCAATATAACCACTAAAAAAAATTAATTACTCACACCTCAACAAGTTATGAATATTTTTTTGTTTGTTTTTTGTTTTTGTAGCATTGTTGCTCCCTAATTCCAATATTCCACCTATTTATTATAACATTTTATTCAAAATCTAAATATAATGAAGGATTTTAAGTACTAGGATATTGTTGATTACAAATAAATTCATGTAAGGTTTCTATAGAATACACGAAATTAGGATGAGCAAATAATTTGAAATTTAAACCGAATCCTAAAAATTACTCTAAAAAGTTCTCCTAGAGGGATTAGGAATTTAGGATCCTATATCAACCTTTTTAAATCTTTGAAGATCTATTGATAAGCTGGTCACTGCTAGGTACAAATTAAAGTAAGAGCCATACTAGTGAGAATGCCATATTATTATTATCGCATTGAGGAAGTCTTTTGCTCCATGACACAAACGAACAAGTCATTGTTAATTAGGACGTTAATATCTCCCAATTGCACTTATATGCCATGGAGGACAATTTTAGGTTGCCGTTTGCATTTTTTCTATCTCCATAAAATTACTGTTCATTGCATGACCTTTTCATGCATGTGAAACCTGGAATTACTTTTAAATTCAAAGCAAATAAGTTTCCTCCTTTCTGACCCGCGTGTTCAACTTTCAACCTTTTAGCATCCACGGTCAAGAGTAAAATGGTTAGAAAATGTTGTTTTCAGTCATAAGTTGGTGCATATAAATGTAATCCATCCCGTCCACATATTCTTCAATCCTCATCAAATAGTTAACAACTTTTTTTTGCTCACACAGCAAGATGAGACTTCTAAATGTGCTTCCAGTAGTCATAACAGTGCTTTTTCTTATGAGCATTCATGCAAATGAGGCTGGCAGAATCTTGCATGGAGGAGAACAAGAATTGATGAAGAAAAACACTTTGTTAGGGCCACCAAGGGGTCATGTCCTTCCATTGGTTCCCAATCCAAATATCTTTAAACCTGTTTCAACAACCAGCCAGAAGGCCTTTGTGAGTCACAATGTAGCTTCTTTACAAGGCTCCTTACAAAAAGGTCCAGTTCCACCAACTGCTCCCAATCCACCCACTCATATTCCACCTTCAACAATCAACCAAAGGGCCTTTGTGAGTAACAATGTGGATTATTTACAAGGCTCACTACAGAAGGGACCAACCCCACCATCTGCACCCAATCCAGGTACTCACAATCCTGCTTCGACAATCTACCAAAAAGCCTTCGTGAGTCATAATATAACTTCTTTACAAGGCTCATTACAAAAAGGTCTAGTCCCACCAACTGCTCCCAATCCACCCACTCGCATTCCACCTTCAACAATCAGCCAAAGGGCCTTTGTAAGTAACAATGTGGATTATTTACAAGGCTCACTACAAAAGGGATGAACCCCACCATCTGCACCCAATCCAGGTACACACAATCCTGCTTCGACAATCAACCAAAAGGCCTTCGTGAGTCACAATGTAGATTCTTTACAAGGCTCATTGCAGAAGGGTCCAGTCCCACCAACTGCTCCAAACCCACCCACTCACATTCCACCTTCAACAATCAGCCAAAGGGCCTTTAGGAGTAACAATGTGGATTATTTACAAGGCTCACTACAAAAGGGACCAACCCCACCATCTGCACCCAATCCAGGTACTCACAATCCTGCTTCGACAATCAACCAAAAGGCCTTTGTAGGTCATAATATAGTTTCTTTACAAGGCTCATTACAAAAGGGTCCAGTCCCACCAACTGCTCCTAATCCACCCACTCACATTCCACCTTCAACAATCAGCCAAAGGGCCTTTAGGAGTAACAATGTGGATTATTTACAAGGCTCACTACAGAAGGGACCAACCCCACCATCTGCACCCAATCCAGGTACTCACAATCCTGCTTCAACAATCAACCAAAAGGCCTTTGTGAGTTACAATGTAGCTTCTTTACAAGGCTCATTACAAAAGGGTCCAGTCCCACCAACTGCTCCAAATCCACCCACTCATATTCCTTCTTCAGCAATCACTCAAAAGGCCTTTGTGAGTAATAATGTGGATTATTTACATGGCTCACTACAAAAGGGTCCAATCTCACCATCTGCACCCAATCCAGGCACTCACAATCCTGCTTCAACAATCAGCCAAAAGGCCTTTGTGAGTCACAATGTAGATTCTTTACAAACCTCATTACAGAAGGGTCCAGTTCCACCAACTGCTCCCAATCCACCCACTCACATTCCACCTTAAAAAATCAGCCAAAACGCCTAAGTGATTAACAATGTGGATTATTTACAAGGCTCATTTGTTAAAGTTACAAAAGATGGGTCTTGTCCCTCCCTCTAAGTCAAAAGGGGGCACCTACATCCCAACCCCACATCAAATCACCTTAGGATTTCCAAAGTCACCCTGATATCATAATTTCTTATGGCGTTGAAACAAAGGAAATAAAGCCTGTTTAACATTAACATTAGTTAAAAATAAAAATTAACATCCAATCCAAACGTTAAATGTATGTGATTACAAATTTCCTTAGTGTCAAAATAATGGAAACAAACACGGTTGATAGCCTTTCTTTCCACTTTGTTGTATTCTTGTATAAGTCTTGTTATTTACTACAGATGGTATATATATGTATTTGAAAGAATAAAATGAAGTTTACGAGATCCTTTTCTTTTACCTTTTTTTAGTGCATCCTTATGTTATTTTTGTCTACAAAATAACAATATATTATAATTCGTTTATTCTAATAGTTTATTATTATTATTGCATGATACAGATACACAGTATAATTTTGCTTTAAAAATAATCATTGTAATTTTTTAATGTAGTCCATATGTGATGCTCAAGCTATAGTATATGACATCCTGCATTAATATATGTTGGGAACTCGTTTCAAAATAATTCGTGTTATTAAGGAGAGAGGGGAAAAAATCTAGAAGTACGGTAAATTATTAAGCACTAGTAGATTAGACCCACACAATGCAGGGTCTATTTTATAAGTTATAGTATGATAATGAAAGTGCGATGCATTGTTGTTTCGCTTTTGGTTTTGGTTAGAATTTGAAAGTAAATGGATAGATGTGTCTTAAGTATCCATTAGCTTTAATTTTTTTAGAGTAACAAATTACACAAAATTTGGTCTCTTACGTTAATACAAGTTTATTACAAAATATTAAATTTATTACTATGTAAGTACACGCATGTTATATTATTATATTTGCATAGGTGAATTTTGATTTTGGAGTTTTGATAATTATGGTGACTTCCAATTAATACAACAATTAAATGAAGACATTTGTGTTGAAATTATACTAATATGAATTTTCAGCTATTTTGATTTGAAAGTACAATGAAGTGGAAAAGAAATTAAAGACAATCAACCACTAATGAATTTAGCATAAAGAGGTTGTACCAGAGATGAAACGCGAATTCTCATAATCTTCTATAATTAACGAAGTTCAATCGATCTAGCTCCCTTATCACAACAAAAGTTAACTTCCCTAATTAGTACATCATTGAATCCAAAGATGAAAATTTCTATTATTCATGGATCGATCTCATTGCTGGCGTCTACTATTGATTAGTTTAATGTTAAATAGCTTGGAAACATGTTGGATTGGTTAGCAATATGTACACATTAACAGGACACTATTGAAAATGTTGGGCTAAGGACGTGAAATTGTGAAATTTAAATTATGTCAAGCAAACAAATAATAGTAATAAAATAAATGGGTATAAATAAGAAAAATAATTACACAAGAAACATTAAAAATTTACGTGGTTCAAACAAATATTTGCCTATATCCGCAAGTCGGATTTCAATCAATACATTATAATCAAAGTGGGAATACAAATAAAACAGAGACAATACAGAGTTACTTCACAATAATATCACAGCTAATAAGAGCATTCCTAGCTGGTTTTTTATAATTTCTCTATTTTACATCTTCAAAAAGCTACTTTTTAAGTAGCTACCCACTTTTACAAAACACCTCACATCTCACTCTCTATTTTACAATACATCATATTAAAATAATCTTATAATTTTATTTATTTAATTATTTTTCTTTCCATCAACCCCAAACCACACTACGCCGGAATCCCCCACACCCACGCCAGAATAATTTGGTACTCCAACAACCTCCATCCCACAACAAATCACAACCATCAACAACAACAAATCGCAACCCACCACCAACAAACAACCATCAACCGGTCCAAATCGCAACGAAACCCAACAACCCAACAAACCATTCACCACACCCCACGCCAGCGACCTAGAACAGTCTGGTGCTCCAGAAACCTCCAACCCACAACAAATCACAACCCACCAATCAGATCCAAATCGCAACAAAAATCCATATCACCACACCCACGCCAGCGACCCACCACCTGCAACAAATCCGCTCAAACCCTTACCACCACAAACCCACCATAACCACCACCACCTGGAGTCGTGCGAGAGAGAAGGGCGGACTGGGCTGGTGTCGTGCGAAAGTGAGAGGGAGTAGAGAGGGTTGGTGTCGTGTGAGAATGAGAGGGAGCAGAGAGAGAAATAAAGTTTTTTATATGGAGGAGAGAGAAACCTAATAAAAAAGTGAGTTTTAATATATACATAAAGCTACAGTATCATGTATCTTTACATAATACTATAGTGTTTTGCAAAAAAATTGACTAGGATACATAACTGGTTAAGAGCCTCACTTTTGTGTTTTTTTGCCACAGTACTCTCTATTGTAGCAAAAAATGTATTTTGGATCACCGAATGGTGAGTAAAATAAATTATAATACCATCTTTTGGTGAGTAATACAATAAATTATAATAAAACTACAAGGAATAAAAAAAAATAATTCAATACAAATTGGACTAAGGCACGGATATCTTGCTCTCTTTAAGGAGATTCAAGCCCTTTACAGTAGGCAAAGTTCAAAGACCAGTGAAGTAGACTTTCTCTTGACTTGTCCCCTCCAAGATACAACAGCCCAACAATAGTTATTTGGCTCAGACCCAACTCTGCACAAGTGGATGAGCCCAAAGCTCCACTAGAATAAAACTTTTTCTTTGCCTGAAAAACTTCTCTCAATGTGTGCTCAATTATTTGTGTGTTGTTGTATCTTGTGACTGATACTTATGAAGTCTATTATAGGCTCATTGGGCCTTCCGAATTAATCCCAAATAATCTGATGTGGCCTGAAATTAATCCCCAATTAATCTGATGTTGGGTCAGTTACAAAGATCATTATTTGAAATTCAAATATTATTAGGTGGCATTTTAATTAGATGGGTTGGAGTTATATGTGTTAATGAGTCAGATGAGGAGTTATAGGGAGAGTTAATGAGTCCAATAGCTAGCCCATTTAATGAGTCAACGTCTGAAGATTATTTCCTTAAATATGTGTGTAGACACAAATTTCGTACAGATGAATCACACGGTCACGAAATAGTATAACAAATAATCAATTTGTATTTATATGTATGAAAGCGGGTACAATCCTTTACAATAAAGAATACAATAAATTCCTCTGATTTTGTCTCTGTGATACTCCACGATCCAAGGGCTATGAAGCTTGATCTTGAATGGTGTTTGGATATTTCTGAGTTTAGTGTGTAGTTGGAATTTTTGGACTTAGAGTTGAGGGCCGTCGGCTTATCTCGGTCTAAATTGAATGAAGATTTGAGAGGCGTCTCCCACTTTGGATTTGAAGAAGCAGAAGTACGCCTTGCTCTTGGATGGACAAGAGTGCTTTTTTTGAATCTTGAGAGAACTCTTCTTTTTGGCAGAGTGTTGACAAGGTTTTCTCCTTCTGACTCTGGATCCCCTTCTCTTCTCTAAGGAGTCTTTATTTATAGGCACTTTAAGACTTCTTCATTTGGAATTCCCTTCTCAGCGTTTAATGGGATTTGATGTGATTTGATTTAATTTTGAATTTAAATTTGAATTTGGTCTTCCATTTAATTAGAACATTCCATATGTAGGATTCTCCATCTGATGTAGCCACATGGTATTAAAGTTATGACACATGGCTCCGTCCTATTGGATGCAATTTGTTGACTAGTCCATTATTGACATGTCATCACTTGACAATTGATTTAATCAATAAAAATTAATCATGATCAATCGGACGGATGTAAACACATCATAAAATTTTGACGTCTACAAATGCCCCCTCGAGACTTGGTCGCATACACACGAAAAAATAAAGAAAGAAAGTTATCCTTTTTTTTTTTTTTTTTTGTGTGTGTGTGTGTGTGTGTGGTGAGCGAGCGAATCTTGAAATTTCAATTTGATGCTTTTGTCGTGGGCTTTAAACTTTTTTTTTTGGGTCGTCACTCACACTAAGTTTGGGTGTGATTTGAACACCTGAATCTCAAACTCATCCTTGTAGTTCACGTGAAAGGCAAAGGAAATATTTATTTATTTATTTTTTTTATTTAGAGGATATTTGTTTATTAAGGTCACTCACACCAAGTTTGGGTGTGAGGTGAGCACTTAATCTCAAACTCCCCTTGTGGCCCACGTGAAGTCAACACTTTGGTTGATATTTCACTGGTTCCAGAAAACAATCAAGAGGCGGCGCCTCTTTTTTTTTTTAATTTATTTTTCTCTTCTTACTAGGTTTAAGGGTGGCATTACCTATAAAAAGGAACCCTCAAAAGCTTTAGTTTCCACTGCACAGTGTGAACAAAGCCTTCCATTGTTTCAGATTTATTTATTATTATTTTTTTTTTCCCTCACAGCCGTAAGCCTTGGTCACCACAGTTGCTATCCCAGGCCCTCACTTGCAACGTAATCAAGCTTTCACGTGGGTGCTTTATTCTTGCCACCAAGGTTATTAAAATCCCGATTCGAATCTTAAAATCTTACGATTTTACGATTCAACATTATGAAAACGATTCGAATCTTAACTGAATCTTAAAGGTGGTAGAATCTTAGTAGAATCCCGATTTGAATCTTAGAATCTTTAGAATCCCGATTTGCTTCCGATTCTATACGATTCTACTGCACAAGGTTTATTCGGATTTTTTTTTTTTTTTTTTTTTTGGGCCTCCAATGAAAATTTAGCTTGTATTGGCTGATTTTTACTTTTTAGTATGTTAGTAGCCCGCCCTTTTTTTTTTTTATAAGAGAAGCCCACCCATTTTAGTATGTTAATGTTAGTACTTAGTAGCCCAACCCACTAGCCCGCCCATTTAATAAAAAGAAAGGCAAACGGCAAACCCTAATTCCTTAAAAGTCTAAAACAGAAGTGGAGACTGGAGACTGGAGAGAGTGAGAGTCTGAGAGATCGAGAGAGTAAGAGACTGAGGGTCTGAGAGTGTGAGACACTGAGACTCTAAGACTGAGAGTGCCGTCTCAGCCATCGCAAGTCGTAACTCGCAAAATGGTTGGGAAATATTTTGATTTATGTAGTGTTATTATTTGGAACATTATGTATGTTTGTGGTTATGTGATATTAAAATTTGGAATTTGAAAGTTTGAAGTTTGAAATTTGTCATTTGGTATTTAGTAGTTGATGACTTATTGCATTTTATAAATTTTATGTCAAAACTTATTTATTTTTCAATGATTCTTTAACCTATGTTATGAATTATAATTATTTATATATTTTTTATTTACAGAAAGTAGAATCTTACGATTCACGATTCGATTCTACGATTCGATTCGAGAAACCCTCCCAACGATTCAAGGTAGAATCCCGATTTTAATAACCTTGCTTGCCACCACACAGTGTGAACAAAATTCTTTATTGCTTCAAAAAAAAATTTCTTTAGTATTCCTTACAGTCGCAACTCTTGGTTGTCACAGGTGCTGTCCTAGGCCATCACTTGCAATATAGTAAAGCTTTCACGTGGGTCCTCCATCCTTTATTGTTTCAAATAAAAAAATTTCTTGACTGCCGTCAACTTTAAAGCCATTGATTTTTTTTTTTTTTTTTTTTCTCCTTAGCCGCAAGACTTTTAATCATCACGTTGCTGTCTTTGACATAGTTAGGCACTTTGTCATCTTCTTCCTTTAATTTTTTATTTTTATTATTTTTTTTTGTTTGCTTTATTCTTTACAACATCATTGACAACAATAGAACCTTACAGTGGTACAAGGATGTGCATTTTTTTTTTTACAATCCAATTATAGAGAACACTGTTACCTTTTTTTTTTTTTTTGATATTCTTGAATTCTTGTGTGCAGGCTCTTCCAAAACAACTTTATTGCCGACGAGTGCAACACTTTGTTGTTTCTTCGCTTCGACACTTTGTCGCCTCTTCACTTCGACACTGCGTTGCTTCTTCGCTTCAACACTTCGTCGCCTCTTTGCTTCGACACTGTGTTGCTTCTTTGCTTCGACACTATGTTGCTTCTTCGCTTCGACACTGTGTTGCTTCTTCGCTTCGACACTGCGCTGCTTATTCACCGTGTTGCTACTTCGCTTCAACACTGCATTGCTTCTTTGCTTCGACACCGCATCGCTTCTTCGCTTCAAAACACTACGTTGCTTCTTCGCTTCAACACTGTGTTGCTTCTTCGCCTTGCAACCCTTATTTGTCTGTAACTGCTTGGCTCACTTATCCGTCTGTCGCAGTTCTACTTCGTGACCGTCACTTCACTGTTGCGTGAGTTGTCATCTTCATTAACACGTATGTGGCATCACGAGGCATTACACTTAAGACCACTTTGGTCTTGCCCCCTTTGCTTTGCTCCTTTTCGTGGAAGTTCACTCTTTTTTTTTTTTTTACTCATTTTTTTTTCTTTGTTTACTCCTCAGGTGTGCACCCAATCTTCCTTTTCATCATGGT
The DNA here is from genome assembly GCA_907173295.1 of Fagus sylvatica. Classification (NCBI taxonomy): domain Eukaryota; kingdom Viridiplantae; phylum Streptophyta; class Magnoliopsida; order Fagales; family Fagaceae; genus Fagus; species Fagus sylvatica. Next base: position 14,787,108 of record OU015763.1, read on the forward strand.
TCTTTGTCTCTTCACTCATAATGGTTGTTTTTGTCGACTCTTCGAAGACTCCCAAGAATCAGTTTATCACCATACTGAGTCACGCGAACGAACCCATAGAGGAGGGGATAACTTTGGCAGTTTTTCCTTTTGTCGGTATCATTTATTTTTCATCCCCCATAGATGTCAATTGAACTCCCCACTTATCTCAGTGGTGGTATGAATCCTCCCGCGAGCTCTGCGACCCATCCAAAAGGGATTCGCATCCTGTCCAGTCGAAGATTTTTACATTGTGTTCTTCCCTCCATTCCGGTGTTAGTCATACGGGTTTATTCCCCCTACTTGCGCATCGTATAAGCGTTGGCGAGGCACATTGGGCGACTACCTCAAGAGCTCCTCCACTCCAATATACCGGGGAGTTTTCTTACATCCCTAAATATTGGGAGTGGTTAGAAGATATACTTAGTTGAAATAAAAAAATCCTCACTGATGCTAAGATTTATGGCGCGATCTATGCCTCTCTATTCACTTATGACCGGAATGTCCATGCCATGCAAGCTTTCTTTGAGTATTTGTGTCCGGCCACAAATACATTACATACATCCGTAGGAGAGATTTCTATTACTTTATGGGATCTATGTCGAATTGGAGGGCTCCCTTTGTATGGATCTTTTTACTATGAAGTTGTTCCGAGCGCAAAAGAGATGTCATCCCTCCCTTCGAGTTGTGAGTATTTATTCGCTACATTCCATCACCTGAGTCTCGAGCTTGGTGGCCCCCATTTGGTCACTTCTACTGAATGGGTAGGGTTTTGGTTCCATGGCTTCGTTAGGTATCCAAAACCTCCCAACAGACGGTCTTTGAAGAGATTGGTGAGGGGAAAGTTATCCCACAATCCGCGTGGGATGATTACGACTCATTGTAATCAATGTCGTATTGAAGATGAGGAAGCCCCTTTCAGAATATTAAAAGTGTCGAAAAAGGTGAAAGAGGAGACCTGGCTGGCCGCTCTCCTATTGTGTTGGTTGGGGGAATTTGTATTCCCTGGTAAAGAGGCCAATTTGATTAGGCCTGGCATTTTCAAGGTTGCAAGCTCGATGGCTCGTGGTAAGAAGTACTGTCTCGCAGTCCCGGTCTTGGCAACTATCTACAAAGGCTTAAACGACATCGCGTCTTCCTCAGTCCTTAGTAAGTGTGACACTAGATTCCCCGCACACTGCTTGAACGCATGGTTGGTCGAATACTTTGCCACTCATTTCGACTTGCCTGAGGCTAGCCCACTTGATCCATGTATGGTTAGATTTTCCGTAGAGGGTGCAGCGATGTATTTTGAGGAAGCTGAGGCACGAAAGCTTTTCCATTCCATTACTAAGTTCAAGTTTCATCGTCTTGCGCTCTTCAAGGGACATCAAGAGATTTTGGAGGATAATGATCAGCTATCTGACTCCTATTTTAACTACTTTATAAGTCAACGCCCCAGCTATTTATCATTACGTCGCGGCGACTTGAGCGTGCTTGAGCCTTATAGTCCTCACCACTTTGGTCGTCAATTTGGGTTCACTCAAGACATCCCTAAGGAGATAAAGGAAGATCTACGCACTGCCCCCTTAGAAAGAGTCGTGAATCTCTGGCATCAATGCCTTCGTATCAACACAAAGTCGTAGTTTTTGGTCCCCTCTCGTCCCTCCAGTGATGCGGCCCTTTGCACGAAAGATTACATGGATTGGTGGGCCAAAAGATCTGATGGTTTCTTCTCTAGCGACCCCAGTCAACCGAATGGGAACATTGGGCCAAGTAAGCTGATAGTCAAGTTGAAGTAGTGTCATGAAAGTGATGAACCTTCAGAGCATCGAGAGGATAACAAGTTATCTTTAAGGATTTCGGAAGGCATTGACGAGACATTCGACATTGTTTCTACCTTTAGAGGGGCTGATAGAGCTATGGCGTCTCATGCCAAGAAGTTGAATGAAGAGGATGGGATCTCATGTTCCAATCATGGAAATGAGATAAGTCGAAATAACTCGAATCGTCATTGGCAACATAGGAAATATAAGGACAACGTCTTTGATGATGTGAACCACGAGATTGTTATAAAGACGACTAAGCCTTTTATTGACGTGGATACGCTATCTCCATTTTCCGATGGTGATGAACAAGTGAGTCTTTCTTCCCTTTTTGATTCTGCTAACACAGAATCTGTTAGAGCCCTTTGTTGTCTCTTTAATGATCCCATGGTTGTTTCTGTCATCCAAGAACTTGTTGAGGATGAAAATCTTGATATTTCTTTGTCACAGGTTGGCGTTGATTCTTTGAAAGAGGTAGACGAGAGGTAGTCACCAGCTGATGGTAGCCCGTCTATGAATGAGTTTTCTGTCCAAGGTCTGGAGACTTTTGATCTTGCCATTAAAGTGATTGACAAGCCATATCTTGAGAAATCTAATGCTTTTATTCCCCCTTCAGGTCTTATCTATAACCCTACGAAGGATATGGTTGGCAAGGTGCGTAGTTCAGGTGTCCTAACTACCTTTACAGTCTCGATACTTAATGTAGAGGACGTCATCTTAGAGGCTAGTCGCCATTATGCATTCATGTTGGAGGAAGGCTTAATAGAAAAGATCATCAAAACCCTTTTTGATTCTGTTGCTTCTCTTAAGGAAGAGGTTAAGAAGATTATCCATGCTATCAGACAAACAACAATTGTGGATGTGATGCCCTTAAAAGATTGAGTTTGGAAGTTTATGGAGAATGCATCTCAATTTTCTTCAATACGTTCTACTCTTACGCAAAGGATTTCACTTGAAGTCAAGAATCAGAGATGCGCAAATGCTGAATGTCGCCATACTCTTGCGCTCAAGTCAGAAGCTATTGAGGCTTGGGATAGTAGTATAGCTGAAGCTGAATTGTCTAAAGTTTTGTCAAGGGAGACTGAGTTGAGGAAGGAGCTCAAGTTTTTGGTGCCGCAAAGGGGAAAACTTGAGAATTCTATCTCCCTCCACGAAGAAAAGTTACCGCAGTTGCAGGCCGTGGTTTCTAGAATTAAGGAAGAAATTTCAGAGGTTAAGGATACTCTAATCTTAGAAACTTCAGACCATGCCAAACTTCAAGAGTTACGAGAGCTGCTAGAGACGAGTCGAGAGGAGTTGAAGAACTTAGATTGGATAGGTCAACCGTCATTTATGTAATATCTATGATGTAATGATATTCATCCTTTTTATTAACAAAAGTTTCATTTTCTCTTCCCCTTTTATATATATATATGCGACTCTACTTAGTAAAGAATACTAAGTTGCCTATGTACCCAAGAGGGATCAAGTCATAATATAGTTCAAAGGAGTTTTTTTTTTTCTTTTTCGTGCTCTAACTTTTGCCTAGGTCGCCTCTTTCAAGGTTTTCAACCTAACGAGCATTTTTTTTTTTTTTTTTTGGCTCTAACTTTTGCCTAGGTCGCCTCTTTCAAGGTTTTCAACCTAGCGAGCATTATTTTTTTTTTATTATACTCTAACTTTTGCCTAGGTCGCCTTTTCAAGGTTTTCAACCTAGTGAGCATTTTTTTTTTTTGGCACATTCAAAGGTAATGGAAAAACATCAAGTACCAATGAAGTGTTAAGGTGGGTAGTTTAGGCTCCTGCCGAGGAGGGACTTTGGAACTTCATGCGTAGTACAGCTTTAGGAATCTCGCGTTTATAAGATCTACCCATATCCCATCCTTGTCAACTATCTTGTAGGCACCATTTGTGTAAACTTCCTGAACGACATATGGGCCATCCCATTTTGATGTGAACTTATTTCTGATCTTAAGCAAAGTGTTGATTGGCCTTCGGACAGCGAGTACCAAATCTCCTTATTGGAATGATCGAGGCTTGACCTTTTTGTTAAAAACTCGAGATAGTTGCGCTTGGTAGCATTCGAGGTGTTGTTGAGCTTCTAACCTCTTTTCATCAAGTGCCTTAAGCTCCTCCAATCTCAGTCGGGCGTTCTCCTCATTTGTAAGCCCTTCTTGTATAGCAATTCGAAGAGAGGGAATTTGTCGCTCCAAAGGAAGGACTGCTTCGACGCCGTACACCAACGAATATGGGGTAGCTTGCGTGGGTGTTCTGTATGTTGTTCGGTACGCCCATAACGCTTCTCCGATTCTCTCATGCCAATCTCTTTTCAACCGTTCTACCACTTTTTTCAACAAGTTACAAAGTGTCTTATTGAAAGCTTCAGCAAGACCGTTGGCTGGCGCATTATACATAGAAGATTTATACTACTTAAACCTGAACTTTTCACATAATTGGTCCACCAAATTATTGTGGAAAGGCTTACCATTGTCTGTCATGATGTAACGAGGAACGCCATATCGATAGATTAGGTGGGTTTGGATGAAATTCACGACATTTTCTTTCTTTACTTCCTTTAGAGATATGACTTTTGCCCATTTAGAGAAGTGAACAGTCGCAGCCAAGATGTATAAATGGCCAGCTAAAGACTTAGGCAATGGTCTTACGACATTAAGTCCCCATGCATCAAAGGGCCAAGAGGCGACCGTAGGATGCAATGGTTCTGGTGGCTGATGAATGTAGTTTGCATGGAGTTGACATGCTTCACATCTTTTTGCATAGTCCATGCAATCCTTCACTATTGTTGGCCAATAATACCCCATCCGTTTTATCCGATGATAAAGTTTAGGACCGGATTGGTGGGCGCCGCATACTCCGAAGTGGGCCTCCTCCATGACTTGATAAGTTTCTCCCTTTCCAAGGCATCGCAAAAATAATTCATCAAAGGATCATCGATACAAGGTATCTTTATAGTAGATGAAGCGAGGTGCCTTTTGTCGTACCTCGGTCTTGTGGCAAGAGTCGTTAGGTAGCTTACCATGTTCTAAGTAGTCAATCAAAGGTTGACACCAATCTTCGTCCTCCACAACAGATACTGATATGGCATTTGTCTCACTTGTATATTCCTCTATGAAAGTGAGTGCCCAATGATTGCAAACTGGCACATTCACCCTTTCTTCTTTTGACCATGCCAACGTAGTGGCCAAGTTGGCAAGAGCATCTGCTATCTTATTCTCATTTCTAGGAATGTGTTCTAAAGAGATACCGTCGAACTCCTCAACTAATCGTATGGCCAATGGGAAGTAAGGAACCAAACCTTCATTCTTGACTTCATAATGCGTTAAGAGTTGATTGATCACCAACTTAGAGTCCCCGTAAACCTCTAAGTATGAGATTTTCATGTCAAGAGCCATTTGGAGGCCAGCGATAAGGGCTTGGTACTCGGCCACATTATTTGAGCATGGTTCGTTAAGCCTGAAGGCGAATGGTAACATGTGTTTTTGTGGTGAAACAAAAACAACGCCTACTCCTGACTCTTCACGACGCGTAACCCCATCAAAGAACATCATCCAAGGTGGAAGGATTTCCTTGTACAACACGTCTTCATCTGGAAAGTCATCCGACAACTCCCAGTTAGCAAGAATGGGATGATCAGCGAGAAAGTTTGCTAGTGCTTGTCCTTTAATAGCCTTTTGTGGAATATACACGATTTCAAATTCTTGAAAGGCCACATACCATTTTGCCAACCGCCCAGATATTACTGGCTTAGACAAGATGTACTTCATTGGGTCCACTTTCGCAACTAAATGTATTGTGTGTGCTTGCATGTAATGCCTCAATTTGTGAATGGAAGAGAAGAGTGCAAGAGACATTTTCTTTAGGGGAGAATATTTCAATTCTACTCCAGTTAGCTTTCGACTGAGATAATACAACGCTTTCTCCTTTTTTGCTTCATTCTTCTGAGCCAAAATAGCCCCAAGTGATTGTTTTTGCGCTGCGATGTATAGTATCAAAGGTTTCCCTGGTATGGGAACTCCTAGGATAGGTAGATTTCGTAGGTACTTTTTAATGCTCTCAAATGCATTTTTGCAGGCTTCATCCCACTCGAAATTGGTATGCTTCTTCATTAGCCGACTGAACGGCTGACATCGTCCTGCTAGGTTTGATATAAAGCGTCGAATGTATGCAAGATGACCTTGGAAGCTTCGTAGCTCCTGTAAATTCTTCGATTCGGGCATCCTTTGGATAGCATCTATCTTAGATTGATCTACTTCGATGCCTCGATGTCGAATGATAAAGCCGAGGAACTTTCCGGACGTGACACCAAATGCACATTTCAAGGGGTTCATCTTGAGCTGGTATTTCCTCAGTCGATTGAATACGATGCGCAAATCTCGTATATGTTCCTCTCTTTTTCTTGTTTTAACCACTAAGTTATCGACATAACATTGAAAAATCTTGTGAAGTATATCATCAAAGATTTTTTGCATCTCTCGTTGATATGTTGCTCTAGCATTCTTAAGTCCGAAGGGCATCACCTTGTAACAGTAAATTCCTTTCAGGGTTCGAAAGGCAGTGAGCTTCTCATCCTCAGGCGCCATTCGAATTTGGTTGTATCCTGATGAACCGTTCATGAATGACAATGCTTCGTGACCGATAGTCGAGTCTACCATGAGCTCTGTATTTGGCAATGGGAAATCATCCTTGGGGTAAGCCCTGTTCAAATCCCTAAAATCTACACAAACTCGAATTTGTCCATTCTTCTTTTTGACTGGGAAAATATTCGCAATCCATTTTGGAAATTGTACTTCCTGAATGAATCTGGCTTGCTCAAGTTTGTTAACTTCAGCCTCATTTAGGGAAGGAGTTCTGGTCAAAAACGACGTTAAGCTTGCTTAATCGGGCGCGCTTTTTGCTTTATCGCCAGTCGATGAACTGCAACTCTTGGGTCTAAACCCGGCATTTCTTTATACGTCCATGCAAAGACGTCTTTGTACTCTGTCAAAAGCTCAAGGTATTCTTTTTCCTCCATAGGAGTTAGGAGTGCACTTGTGAAGATCAACCAAGGCTCATCAGTAGTTCCTAGGTTCAATTCCTTCAGCTCATCCACTGTTGCTTGTCCACCATCTCCAATTGCATGCGGGGCTTCATCTGGTTCCTCATCTGATGAGCTAGATCTAGAATCAGTTTCTACCGTTACATGGTAAGCAGGAAGGACTAAAGTTTCATTTTCCTCTTCCCCTTGGTTGACTTGCTTTCTCAACCTATTTGTGTGTATGATAGTTCGTCGTTTTGCCTTAAGTGAACTACCCACACTAACCTTCACAGCTAGTTCTCACTTCATACATGAGGGAACTAGGCTGCATATCTCAGATTCGTTTTTCTTCCGTGTATCATCTTTTTCCACCTTAGATTGCGAAGCAACTTTTGAAGTACTCGGAGACCTGAGTCTATCAAATGCTGACCTACATACACGGGAGGTCCCTTCTTTCGTTAGGATTAAGATGCTTAACCTGTTGAATACCGACTCTCAAGGAGTAGGGCTAGTTAAGCGACCAAACACAGACGATCGAGGTGTTGGTTCCGCTTGACTCTCCTCTTCAGCAACCTCAAAGGAGATATGTAGAGCAGTCCTCCTTTCGTTTTTCCCTTTGGTCGAGATGCGGACAAGCTTTTGCAATGAATATCCTAACCTCGTCTTAGGAGTTTTAATTGCATAGCCTTATTGCCTTAACTTACTTTGGGTCTGGTTAAGCCCTTGTAACTTCTCCTCTACGCAATCCGAATAGAGTTGCTCAAGTTGTGAAGGATTATTGAAATCGTACCCTGACTTTGCCAAAAGTCTATACGCCTTAGGATCAAAACCCTCCTTGGTTCTCTTGTCAGGTAACGACCCTTCCTTGATGGAGTCTGATGCAGATTTAACGAAACCTTTTAGTGGAGGTTTGGTCGAGGCCACTTTATCTAGCTTTGGCAATGGAAGAGTTAAGTTGCTTTTAAGGATGGCAATATCTTTCTCCTGAGCAGGCTCGTTAGTTCTAACCTTAGCCTCCATTACCAGCCCGAATGGAGTTTGACCTTCCTTCCGCTTGGACAATGGGACATATCGTAAGATTAGTGATGCCCCCTTGGATGCTATATGAGACTTTGGTGCTGCAGCAACACTAAGTCGAGAATCTTCACGCTGGATTTCATCGTGTCCTTTACCCTTCTCCCTCATTCTTTTGTTATCTTCTGGTAGTTCATCATTTACCATGTCGCAATTCAAGTAAAACTTGGCATCTGCAAAGTGTGATTCCGCTTCTGTGAATGGTTGCAAGTCTGCTATCACCTTTTTTACTTGCTTACCATCAGAGTACTTGAAGCATTGATGGAGTGTAGAAGGTACAATACTGTTCTCGTGGAGCCAAGGTCGTCCTAACAACAAATTGTAAGAAGTCTTTGAATCATTCACGTGGAAGAGAGGCCTTGTCTTCAAATCCTCCATGATCACGTCAAGCAGAATAATTCCGATCGCCCTCTGACCTTCTTGATTAAAGCCTTGGATGACCAGTCGACTCTTGGAAAGCTCTTCCGTAGATATGCCAAGACGTTTCATTGTCACTTTTGACATTATGTTCACGGCAGAACCATCATCTATAAGGATTCGACTTACCTTTTCCTCACGTATGAAACTAGAGACAAAAAGCGGTCGATTATGTGGTTTAGAGCCCAATAAAAGATCTTCATCAGTAAATGTTATTTTGCCATGACAATTAGCGCATTGAGCAAAGACTTCTTCTGCAGCATAGATTTCATTCTCCTCTTTTTCTATCATTTTGGCCTGCCCGAGGTGCACTTCTTCCTCACCTTGGACAGAACCGACTCGCTCATCAACCTCATGGTAAGATGTCATGTAAGCGGTTGTTACGAGGTCCTCCGTAAAATAGCCTTCGGGGAAAAACTCCCGCAATGTGATCAGTGAATAAGAATCCTTCTGGAGCACCTCCTCTATTCGAATTCCTTTCTGTTGTGTCTTCAAGTTATCCATCACCCTTCCTTTGCAAGGTATCATTGAACAACTCATTTGGCGTCGTTTTCTTGCATAAGTGACACGAGGCTTTGGATTGTGCTACTTTCGAGATTTCCTATGGGTCACAAGAGTCCAACCCTCTCTCTCACTCGATAGCTTATCTTCTATGTTGGCATCTTCTTGTGGTTCTAGACATGGCAAACAAACAGGTTCAAGTGTTTCGAATTGGATACGTTTGCAAGATGCCCCCGGTGTTGACATTAGGGGAGACTGCGTCTTCGTTGGACTTGGTGACCCGAAGGTAAACGTAGCATGATTTGACCCAACAGCTTCATCCAGGTCTAAGAGGATTTTACCCTTTTTTGTGAGCCTTTAGATAGGATCCTTTAAAACAAAACACTTCTCCACTGTATGACTTACAACCCGATGGTATTTGCAGTACTTTGGGTCGTTGGTACGCCCCATTTCCTTTGGCCGCTTGCATTCTGGCAGTTTAATAAGCTCCTTCCCTAATAAGTCCTTGAGCATGCCTGGAACATCAGAGTCTGGAAATGGGTATGTCTTATCTTCCATCTCTTTCAGCGTCAACTGGCATTTCTCCCTTTCTTGAGATGGACCCTTCATTCTCTCCTCTTTTTTCTCCTTCGCGAAGATCCTGACGGGTTCTGCAGCGATGGCCATGGATTCTTTGATCATGGGTTTGGAAGACTTGTCACCCTTCTTTACGTCTTTCCTCTCCTTACGATGTTCAGCAATAGGTAGACTCTTTTCTCCCCGACTAGCCAAGCTAAGTTCCATGTCATGCGCTCGGGTAGCAAGTTCTTCGAAGGTACGAGGCTTGATGCCTTGGAGAATGTAGAGCAGTCCCCAATGCATGCCTTGGATGCACATTTCTACTCCAGAAGCTTCTGAAAGTCGATCTTTGCAATCAAGACTCAACGAGCGCCATCGATTGATGTAGTCAACAACGGGTTCATCCTTCCATTGCTTCGTATTGGTAAGTTCCATCATGCTCACAGTACGGCGAATGCTGTAGAAGCGGTTCAAGAACTCCCTTTCCATTTGCTCCCAATTATCAAAGGATTCGGGCTCCAAATCAGTGTACCAATCGAAGGTGTTTCCTCGAAGAGAACGAAAGAATTGCTTTGTGAGCAAGTCTCCATCCATGCCAGCATTATTGCAAGTCTCAACAAACTGGGCGACGTGTTGCTTAGGATTCCCCTTTCGGTCGAATTGTTGAAAATTTGGAGGCTGATAGCTTGGAGGCATCCGTAAACTATCAATCTCTTGGTGTACAATTTTGAATACATAAGAGTACTGTGAGGCGCACCATCATATTGAGCTCGAATAGTGTTTGTTATCATGTCGTGCAACTGTTGGACTGACAAGGAGGCAATGGAGGTAGAGTTTGTATGTTGGTCATCAACTCTCTTGTGACCATCTTAGGGGGTACGCTGGTGAATGGGGCCATTGTTGGATTCTCCATGATTGTGAACTTCGAGCTTGTTCATGAGAGTAGCAATCTGGAGGTCTTTTTCCTCCACAGTCTTAGTAAGTTTCAAGATAGCACGTTCCATTGCAACAATCCTCTCATCCACCATAGCGATTTCGGTCATCATAGCTAGAATGGCTATTATGCGAGATGAGTCTTCAGAGAAGGCAAATGAGGTAGCCCTTTGAGGAGATCCCGGGGAGGAACCTGACTGCGAATCAGTGCTCGACTCAGCATCTGGTGCAGAATAGGATGAGTTACCCCTTGCTGTCGAGTCTTCTGAAACGAGAGGCGTGTCTCCCACACTTTTGGATGTACACTTGCCTGCCCCTAAAGTGTCTAGTGAGATGACTGTTTTAGGTTGAGGCTGGGCTTTGGTGAGATTTTTCGTAGAAGCTTCTCCGACGGTCCTTTGTGCCGTAGGAAGTCCCATTGCCTTCGATCTGTTTCGAGTCATGGGGCCTGTAGAAGTGCTGCTACTTGTTGAACCCCCAACATTCTTGGTGATAGTCTTGGGGATGTGAGCCTTTCTTGAAGCCATTGAATCCGGCGTGTTGAAGACTCGAAGATCTCGAAACGGAGAAACAGATGAGAGGTAGAGAAGGTCCCACAGGGCGTGCCAGAAATTTGTAGACACAAATTTCATACAGATGAATCACACAATCACAAAATAATGTAACAAATAATCAATTTGTATTTATATGTATGAAAGCGGGTACAAATCTCTAAATGATCCTTTACAATAAAGAATACAATAAATTCCTCTGATTCTATCTCCGTGACGCTCCACGATCCAAGGGCTATGAAAGCTTGATCTTGAATGGTGTCTGGATATTTCTGAGTTGAGTGTGTAGTTGGAATTTTTGGACTTAGAATTAAGGGTCGTCGGCTTGATCTCGGTCTAAATTGAATGAAGATTTGAGAGGCGTCTCCCACTTTGGATTTGAAGAAGCAGAAGTACGCCTTGCTCTTGTATGGACAAGAGTGCTCTTCTTGAATCTTGAAAGAACTCTTCTTTTTGGCAGAGTGTTGACAGGGTTTTCTCCTTCTGACTCTGGATCCCCTTCTCTTCTCTAAGGAGTCTTTATTTATAGGCACTTTAAGACTTCTTCATTTGGAATTCCCTTCTCAGCATTTAATGGGATTTGATTTGATTTGATTTAATTTTGAATTGAAATTTGAATTTGGTCTTCCATTTAATTAGAACATTCCATATGTAGGATTCTCCATCTGATGTCGCCACATGGTTTTAAAGTTGTGACACATGGCTCCGTCCTATTGGATGCAATTTGTTGACTAGTCCATTATTGACTCATCATCACTTGACAATTGATTTAATCAATAAAAATTAATCATGATCAATTGGACGGATGTAAACACATCATAAAATTTTGACGTCTACAACGTGTATAAATATGACAACTCACCAATAGTCAATGACAGATTTTTTCCTTAACAAAAAAGTGACCATTAACTCACTAGTGGCTAGGTGAATATTTTTCAGAATGTATTTGGACACATTAACACAATAGTTACATGGACTTATAAATATATAATTTTTCTCTCCCCTTATTAATGTGGGATTCAATTTTTCTTTTTTTTTTTTCAAAACACTAACTCTCCACTTTAAACTCATTAATTACATGAAACTCTCATATCTTCACATTTAATTTTTTTCAATTTAAATTAATATTAAAATGTTACAACAACAATGTTTTGTATGCAAGTCTCCCTCTCCTATTTTTAATATTGCTCTCAATGGAACGAGCTAGGGTTTCTAACATTAGGAGTGGAAAGTGATCTTAATCTTTGATATTTACAGTGAATATCCTCGTCATGGATAGGCTTACAAAACATACACCCTACCTCGCATCATATTAGGGCACACCCAAAAGAAAGAAGGTTTACCGAAGCCACCACTCAATATGACTACAACATACAATTGGATTTTCAAGTATATTAAGTATTAATTAACTGAGTCACATTCAACTTGTTAAAAAAAAAAAAAAAAAAACTCCAATTAATGGAAGTGCAATGCTAACATTGTCCCACTTGGGCAACATAAATCAGTGTTTTGTAATTTTGAAAATGATTCTTTGTTTGAACAATTTCTACTATAATTTAGTAAATAAATAAATAAAAAATAAAAACCCTCTGACATTATTCGGTCCAACAAAACTATAACATGGGCCAAGGCTAGCATATGCAATTATTCGCATAAACTCATCCATAATCACAATGTCAATACGTTCTTACAATAGTATGAAGGTAACAATCAAGAAAAGCATGCAATCCAAACCTGACGTGATTTATGGGTGTCGTATATATTATACATTATAAATTTCCAACTCGGGGCGTTTTACATTTTCACCCAAGAGACACAACAAGTAGCCAAGTAGGGTCTGGCTCCCCTCCCATTCATTCTCCTCCCGGCCCATTTCTCTCATGTTTTAATAGATGTAAGATACATGGCAGGTAAGATATCTAAAGGTCAAAACAAAGCTTTGATCACCGGTTAAAAGAAATCATAGATAAAATGCAAGTACTTTAACTTAGTCTTCAACAAAGAATTGAAACTCAAATGGTAGGTTTACTATGATTTAGAAGTACCAATGCTTATACTAAACACCAAAAATAAAAAATAAAAATCTGACAGAATAATATATTATTGCTTAAATCATAGCATAGCTTGCAAGAAAGAAGCTCTTAGCACCAATTAAAAAATAAATAAATAAATTGAGCAAAAGGCAGATACTAGAACTCTCTGTCTTGAAGAAAGTGACCCAGACCCACAATGGCGTTGTAATAGAAAAAATGAATTAGAAGCATTGTTTAACACTACGAATTAAAAATAAATAAATAAATAAAAAATGGGGGAAGTGGCTTTATTTAGGCCTTTATATTTCTTTACATGCCATGTGTCTTACATCCATAAAAACAGAAATACTTAGGTCCAGCTACTGGACCGTCTCGTCACAAGTGTCAGAAATTATAATATGTGTGTTGTTGTTATAAACTGTATGACAGTTGTGATTAAATATGTGTAATTTGTTGTAACGTTAAGTTTATCACAAATATCCCTTATGTTACTGGAATTTTCAATTTTATTTTTTACAATAATAGACATACATATACTGCTATGGACACAATATTTATCACAAAACATATATATTTTACCAAAATTAACACTGATCCGTGACCCTCATATATGAGAGAAAATGGAGGAAAATGAATGGCTATGGACCCAGAAATATACCCTTGTGCCTTGGTCCAAGAAAAAAAATACCAACTGGACCACATTAAGTCCATATTTGCAAATTTTGTTGTGCAAGGTTTAAGGTTTCTGTGGCTTTTATTGGAAGAGGAAGAATTAAACCCGAAAAATCAGAAAATGGGTACCAATCAGAACCCCAAGAAAATCCTGAAAAATACCGTTGCTCCCTCCACTGCCTTGGCTTACCTCGATCCTCAATACTGGTATTTTTTTTTTTTTCCTTAATTACTCCTGCTTTTCGTTAATTTCCTCATCTTGTTGGTGTTGGTGTTGGTGTTGGTGTTGGTGTTGGTGTTGTTGTTGTTTTAGGGATGAGCGTTTCTCAAATGAGGAACATTACGAGTGGTTCAAAGACTACTCCCATTTTCGCCACCTCATTCAAGCCCATATTAAACCCAATTCTTCTGTAATCCCTCTCTCTCTCTCTCATGTTTTTTTTTTTTTTTTTTTAATTGGTATCCAATTTGTTAAATTTACCAACTTATAAGATGTTTAGTTAAAGAATCTTAACGTACTGAGTAAAGGGTCTAATTTAGTAATAATTTTAAAGTAAATAAAGCTATAAGTTAGGTGTCGAAATTGGAGGAAACCCAATTTGAATTTATGATGTTCTTGTGCAATTTATGAGCTAGTTTTTGTGGTGTTTATCATGTGGGTTCTGAGTTTTGACGTGTTTCTTTATTAAAGTTTTGCCTTTTATATATGGGACTTGTTGGATTTGAATGTATCTGATTCTAGTTTGATTAAACACATAACGTGGAATGGTAGTGACAAGTTACTGATGACAAAGTTGTGTGATGAAGGTCTTGGAGCTGGGTTGTGGGAACTCGCAGTTGTGCGATGAGTTATACAAAGATGGGATCACTGAGATAACATGCATCGATTCGTCAGCCATTGCAGTGGAGAAGATGCAAAAACGATTAACATCGAAGGGATATAATGGTGTGTTGATAGATATGCCTGCACATATCTGTATTTAGTAATTGCTTGTGTGCTTATGTGATCGGGCGTTTAAGCCTCAAATTGAAAATTGGTCTAAAGAATCTAAAAAATAAAATGGTTATATATATTTATATACAAGGACTTCTTAAATTAGATTGCGTCAAGTTCTTCGATTCTATGTTGATGTCTGGAATTTGCATCTCCATGGAAATGACCGGAGTTTTGCATCTTCATATCAACAGTTGCACAACCAGCCAAGCTTCTTCGTTCTGGAAGGTCGTCGAACTGTGGGCACCTGAGCCAGGACTGCTGTCAGTCGAGCTGAGGATTGGAAGACCTGCAAAAGTAAAGATGTTGATCGGAATTGGCATCGGTTTGGGGCCGGCCAAAGGGGCTCCGATGCCTTTATCAGTATTAATTCCTAGAAAAACCTTGAGAGTGAATTTCTGTATTGGAAATTGCTGTTCATACTTGAGAGTAGGAGAAAGAATGGTCTCTTATGCTTTCTGGTCAGACCACGTGGCCTTCCAGACTCCGTTAGATCTGAGGACACGTGGTGAGCTAATGACCCTTCGTCTAAAAGGTTGTTACTGGCTTTGGGGCGTAGTGCTGAGTGAGGTGACGAGGCTTCATCCCCCTATATTCGCGTTGAAGAACACCTGTACGTGATGAGGGATCAGCTTGGTGAGTTGTCCCCCCTGATTCCCGTAAATGATAAAGAGTGAGTCACAGCTGGATGGCTAAGAGATCATTTGCAATAGAAGGGCATCGGTCATTTTGAGGGATGGGACGGTCTTCTTCTTAGAGTTGAAGGTCGTCATCTCTGACTTAAGGAAAAGTTGTAAAATATTCCCATCAGTTGCCCCCCTATTCTGTGGTTGTCTGCATAGACAACCTTCGGAATATGAAAAGTCAAGGATGAAAGGGAGATCTCACATGCTTTTTGGGCCTTTCGAGAAGAGCTACTTCATCGTCTTGGTCTAAGTTCAAGCTAGCTGATTCCCAAATGCTTGGCGTATTGTGATTGGTCTTCAGGTACTCTGAAGGGTAGTTAGTGGAGGAGAAGGCGAACATACCGTGGATGAGCTTCTCTTTTACTGTAAGTTGTCGAACGTGGTCGCTTCACCAGAGATCTGGGGTTTTACCTATCATCATATTTCACTGAGACGGATTCCAAATCTTCTATAATCCAATCGATCTTGGAAGCCAACATTTTTCTTTTGCGGGATAACTGGGAGTTTTCCCTTATATATTTCTGTACTGTTGATGGTCATCCAGCCATTGGCTCAAAAGACAATGGAAGACTCACGCTGAGAGAGACTTTGAGGAAACAGGTGAAGGGTTTGGAAGCCGATCTTCAAAAGAAAGACGACCTTCTTTCCTCTCAAGATGACACTCGTCGCTTTTATGTTGGGGGTTTTGAACATATCAGGTAGAAAGCTGCTCTTGCTTTTGGAAGTACTCAAGAATGGTCCATGGTGAAGATATTTGAGATGAAACCACCACTGCCATATAAGAGGATAGTGAGAATGAGGATGAAGAGGATGACATTCAGTCTAAGGAACATGCGGTCACTCCATCTGAAGTCCAATCTACTTCTCCAAGTGGTAATCAGAGTGGCGATCCGGCTGTCAGCCTTATGGATGGCTAGGTTATTCTTCCACCAATCGACAAGGAAGCACCTTGATTTCTCTTTTTGCATACTCTTGTTTTTGAGTAAGCACTTTCGATATTTTTCGTTTGTGTAGATACATCCCTATTCCAAGCGTTGTCATGTTTTCCCATGGGTATGGCAAGCGTTTTTCTTTTGTAGACAAAGGTCTTCTAACTCGGGTCATGTTTACCTCTTGTGGAAGAGGTGTGACCTATATTTTCGTCCAAGGTATGTTTACCTGTGGGGATAAGTATGGCTCGACGATCATCTATATGTTAATGAACTTTTCCGTTCTTCTTTAAGTTGAACTATTGTTTTGATGCGTTGCTTTACTTTCCAAGTATACCTTGCAGATGTCGATTTTTACCTTTAGAAAGACATCCTTTATAGGAGTCTCAACTATTTTCAGAAGAGTGGCATTGTCTGTGACGACCTTTTTCTGGAAAATGCACCACATGGGTGTCTAATTTGATAATTTTCAGAAAGGTGGCATTATCTTTGACAACATTCTTCTGGAAAATGCATAAGTTGATAATTTTCAGAAGGGCGACATTAGCTTTGACGACCTTCTTCTGGAAGATGCACCACGTGGGTGTCTAACTTGATGATTTTTAGAAGGGCGGCATTATCTTTAACGACCTTCTTCTGGAAGATGCACCACGTGGGTGTCTAACTTGATGATTTTCAGAAGGGCGGCATTATCTTTGATGACCTTCTTCTGGAAGATGCACCACGTGGGTGTCTAACTTGATGATTTTCAGAAGGGCGGCATTATCTTTGACGACCTTCTTCTGGAAGATGCACCACGTGGGTGTCTAACTTGATGATTTTTAGAAGGGCGGCATTATCTTTGATGACCTTCTTCTGGAAGATGCACCACGTGGGTGACTGACTTGATAATTTCTAGAAGATGTACCACATGGGTGTCTATCTTAATAATTTCAGAAGAGGGGATTCGTTCTTGATGACCTTCTTCTGGTAGATGCACCACGTGGGTGACTGACTTGATAACTTTTAGAATAGGAGCGTTCTTGACGATCTTCTTCTGTAGATGCACCTTGTGGGTGTCTAACTTGACAATTTCTAAAAGGAATCTTCTTGACGACCTTCCTTTATAAGGTGCACCACGTGGGTGTCTAACTTGATATTGAAGAGGAGTCTTCTAGATGGTAGTCTTCTATAAATGCACCCCATGGGTGTCTAAGTTTTGCATCTCGTGGGTGTCTAACTTGATGATTTTCAGAAAGGCGGCATTATCTTTGACGACCTTCTTTTGGAAGATGCACCACGTGGGTGTCTAACTTGATGATTTTCAGAAGGGCGGCATTATCTTTGACGACCTTCTTCTGGAAGATGCACCACGTGGGTGTCTAACTTGATGATTTTTAGAAGGGCGGCATTATCTTTGACGACCTTCTTCTGGAAGATGCACCACGTGGGTGACTGACTTGATAATTTCTAGAAGATGTACCACATGGGTGTCTATCTTAATAATTTCAGAAGAGGGGATTCGTTCTTGATGACCTTCTTCTGGTAGATGCACCACGTGGGTGACTGACTTGATAACTTTTAGAATAGGAGCGTTCTTGACGATCTTCTTCTGTAGATGCACCCTATGGGTGTCTAACTTGACAATATCTAAAAGGAATCTTCTTGACGACCTTCCTTTATAAGGTGCACCACATGGGTGTCTAACTTGATATTGAAGAGGAGTCTTCTAGATGGTAGTCTTCTATAAATGCACCCCATGGGTGTCTAAGTTTTGCACCTCGTGGGCGTTTAACTTTCGCACCTCGTGGGTGTCTAATTTAGCACCTCGTGGGTGTCTGATTTAGTACCTCGTGGGTGTCTGATTTAGCACCTCGTGGGTGTCTGATTTAGCACCTCGTGGGTGTCTGATTTAGTACCTCGTGGGTGTCTGATTTAGCACCTCGTGGGTGTCTAATTTTCGCACCTCGTGGGTGTTTAACTTTTGCACCTCGTGGGTGTCTGATTTAGCACCTCGTGGGTGTCTAATTTAATGTTGAAGAGGAGCGTTCTTGACAGTCGTCTTCTGTAAATGCATCCCGTGGGTGTCTAACTTTTGGGAGATGCCTGTTCAGCTAACGATGGATAATATTTGAATGACAGCAGGCATATTTTGACAATCATTTAGGTGAAGACGGTCTTCTATTCATGGATAACAGATGTTTGAGTATTACAAACTTCTTTGAATGTAAAAAAGTAACTGATGTGTGTACCTCAAGGGTAGTATTTTTTGAGATGTTCAGCGTTCCATGGGTGGGGAAGTTTCTTTCCATGACGGTCTTCTAAATGGTAGGTGCCCCTTTTGTAGTATTGGACGACCTTGTAAGGATCTTCCCAGTTAGGGCTTAGCTTTCCTTGTGACGAGTCTTTAGTTGCTTGGGTGACCTTCCTTAGGACCCGGTCACCGACTTCAAAACGTTGAAGCTTTACCTTAGTGTTGTAGTACCTGGCCACTTTCCCTTGATAAAGCGTAATTCTCTGTGCTACTTTTTCTTTTGTTTCATCCAGGAGATCAAGGTTCAGTCGAAGCTGTCCCTCATTTTCTTCTTTGTGGAAGGTCGTCCTTAGGGTGGTCAGTCCTATTTCTATGGGAATAATAGCTTATGTGCCAAAGGTTAGCTTGAAGGGAGTGTCTTTCATTGGTGTTCTGACTGTGGTTTTGTATGCCCACAACACACTCGGAAGCTCTTCCACCCACATACTCTTTGCCCCCTTGAGCTGGGTCTTAATCTGTTTGAGTAAGGTCCGGTTTGTAACTTCAACTTGACCGTTGGCCTGGGGGTGTCTGGGGGACGAGTAGTGGTTTTTTATATTCAGCTGACTACATAACTCTCTAAAGGGTCCGTTGTCAAATTGCTTTCCATTGTTAGAAATTAGGACCCTTGGGATCCCTATGACGCCCTTCCAGCTGAAATTTTTAACATTCTTTTTTGTGGTTGTTGCTAGGGGTTTCTGCAAAACCGACCAGTGGGGTTTCGATGGGTCGTAATTGATCCTTGCCGATTTTGATTTGATGGAAGGCCGTCAAATATATGATGTCCGCAGAACTGCCATTATCGACTAAGACGCATCTTTTCGAATAGCCGGCAATCTCCAAGGAGACGACTAACGCATTGTCGTGAGGGTGGAAGACTTTGCGGGCATCTTCCTCTGTAAAGGTAATAGGAAGATCTTCCAACCTAGGAATCTTGCCGGTCTTCTGAGTTACCAACACGTCGTGTATCTGGCGAGCATAGGCTTTTCGCGAGGAATGGGAGGTCCCTCCTTCTACCCTCCAATTATCATGTGAATCTCCCCTAGTGGGGGCCTGGGACGCGCTTTTGTTGGAGGTCGTTGGTGATAAGCCACAGGTGGACGATCTTCTCTTCGGTCCCTTCCTAAAAATCTTTGCAATCTTCCTTGCTTAATAAGCTCTTTGATTTTCTTTTTCAGGGCAAAACAATCTTCGATGTTAGGGCTCTGGTCCCCATAGAAATAACAGTATTTGTCTCTCGGTTTTCTTAAGTTTTAGGAGATCTGAGCAGTCTTTATCCACCATTTGCACAAAGTAACATGCATATTGGAAGAATTATTTCACCCGTCATATAGGTGTCCAACCTTGTGTTCGTATGCATAGCTGTCATATAGGTCTACTTCAAAAGGCTTATAGAAGCCACATGCTTGTAGAAATGGGTCCTTAGACCTCAGCCCCTTGATGCTTATAGGAGCCATAGTAGGAGTAGATCCTTAAACCTTAATCATGGTGCGGTTGAACTGATCTCTCTTGTGGCCCTTCTCTATAGAGCTCATCTTTGTTGCGAGATTACCAATGATCTGAATAAACAAATCGAATATATATATATATATATATATATATATATATATATATATATATATATATATATAATATATATATTATATATATAAATATATAATAAATAAATCGAATATATATATTTTGGGGTCATAACGCCCAATATGGCATGAGAAAAGATGACGTCATGCTTTAATCAAGTCAAACACAAAATTGCATATAATGGAGGGACGATCGTCCATCTATGCAATAATATGGTTTGCAATAATTGTGGAGGAAAAAACAATAAATAGATCGTCTAGGTAAGCATATAGATGATAATATCTCAATTAATGAACAATGTGATTTTGCATCATCAATTAACTATCTGAATTGAACAATTACATTACATGTAATTTCATTTGAGATAATTAGTCTTATGTGAAAGCTTATTTCAATTATTTGTATGTATGCAAAGAGTTATAATTCTCACATGGGAAATGTAACTTTAAATTGTGTTGTAAAACAACACTGCCAACTTTAGCTCAAGGACATTAAGCTGGCCTTATAGACCTTCCAAATGTAGACATAGACATTTTAAGATTTCTCATTCTCAAAGGTTAAAGCAACACACATATGTATATATATAAAAATATTCATGTGATTTCTATATTTTATTTGAGGTCGGGTATTTCCCTTTTAGATTATTTGTTAGTGTATAACAAACATATTAAAAACAGCCTCAATTCATTTATTGTTTATCATCTTTCTAATGAAAAGAGAATACGTAAAAGAGGAGTAGGGTGAAAAAGACATAGCTTCGAGGCGGGGCTAGAAGCCCTGAAAATTGTTGAAGGTCTTCACTTTACTAAGGAAATTGGAAGACCGTCGTTGGAAGGATCATGTCTTCGGCTGTCACTTTCCTGTAGAAGTTGGAAGACCGTCCCTGCAAGGGCCATGTATCTATCTTCCTTTTCCTTCTAGGTGGGGCTAGAAGGTCGTCATAATTTTTTTACAATCCATGCTCACAGTTGACGTCACACAGATGACGTCACCATTTGGGCTGATAAGGATGTTGATGTGGCATCATGGGGGCATGACACGTGGCACATGGCATGTGCCTGCAGCATGTTGGCGTGCGCTTGACGGGTGTCAGCACATACAGGCACGTGGCAAGCACATGAAGACACGTGAAAAGGAAGGTCGTCACTCCGCTGGCGCGTGGAAGCGCATGACAACTCCGGTTTAGAAGATTCCGACTAGGCTTGGTAGATCGGGCAACGTTTTGTCCAATGGTAGAGCCCGTTGCTTGATCGGGTGATTGGAAGGGCGTCTTTGAGACTCTAACGGCTCCGGTTGCTCGTGGATAGGAAGGTCTTCACTCCGGCGGCGCGTGGAAAGGAAGGTCTTCTTTCTGATGGTGCGTGGAAGAGCGTGAAAGCTCTGATGATGAAGATTTCACCGGGGACTGATAGATCGAGCGACGTTCTACACCGTAGTGGTGTTCGTTTCCTATCTTTGAAGGCTAAGAAAGAAGTTTGGCAAGCTGTGCAATTTGTAAGAGAAAAAGTCCTATTCCCACAGACGGCGCCAACTGTTGATGTCTGGAATTTGCATCTCCATGGAAATGACCGGAGTTTTGCATCTTCATATCAACAGTTGCACAACCAGCCAAGCTTCTTCGTTCTGGAAGGTCGTCGATCCGTGGGCGCCTGAGCCAGGACTGCCGTTAGTCGAGCTGAGGATTGGAAGACCTGCAAAAGTAAAGATGCTGATCGGAATTGGCACCGGTTTGGGGCCGGCCAAAGGGGCTCCGATGCCTTTGTCAGTATTGATTCCCAGAAAAACCTTGAGAGTGAATTTCTGTATTGGAAAGTACTGTTCGTACCTGAGAGTAGGAGAGAGAATGGTCTCTTATGCTTTCTGGTCAGACCACGTGGCCTTCCAGACTACGTTAGATCTGAGGACACATGGTGAGCTGATGACCCTTCGCCTGGAAGGTCGTTACTGGCTTTGGGGCGTAGTGCTGAGTGAGGTGACGAGGCTTCATCCCCCTATATTCGCGTTGAAGAACACCTGTACGTGATGAGGGATCAGCTTGGTGAGTTGTCCCCCCTGATTCCCGTAAAGGATAAAGAGTGAGTCACAGCTGGATGACTAAGAGATCATTCGCAATAGAAGGGCGTCGGTCATTCTGAGGGATGGGACGGTCTTCTTCTTAGAGTTGAAGGTCATCATCTTTGACTTAAGGAAAAGTTGTAAAATATTCCCATCATATATATATATATATATATATACAAGGACTTCTTAAATTGGATTGCGTCAAGTTCTTCGATTCTATATTGATCAAATTTATGATCAAGTTCTTCAATTATAAATTGAGTTATTTAGATTGGATTTCAACCAAATTACTACTTTAGATTGATTTTTTCAAGTGAATTGTGTCGAAAATAATTGGTAAAAATATATTTTAGGCTATAAAATTGTTTAGCTCCTAATTAAGGAGATTTATTTTGATGGTTGGTATTTTCTAATTGTTTTTGTGCTATCAAAGTTAGTGGTAAAGTTTTATATATAAATGTCTTGATTGTTTGTATTTGTCTTAGTTTCACATGTTCGATTTCATTGGATGCTGACAAAAGGATGAAAATGAGTAATAGGTAATTACCATAGTCGTCGGAAAATTTTCTATCTGAAAAGCATATCATGTTGTTTCTGAATTAGCTATGAATTTAATTTTTCCAGTACTAAATCCAAATCACAATATTTTTTCATTCTAATCTGATGCACAATACTTCACATGTGGAGCATTTTTCAATTATAATGTTATTTATAATAATTTTGTCAATTAGTAATGATAATCTATTAATAAAAAAGAGGTACATCCCAAACAATTGGAGGCGGTATCTCTTATTTCTGCTCTATAAAGCACGCCTCTCCTTCTCACAACAAGTGGGCGCGCTGTATAGAGTGGAAATAGGAGATCATTTTTCAAACAATTGTGTGGGTTGTAGGCTAGTTATAAAATTTGCACCCTAAAATAAGTAATAGCCTCAACCACCAAACTGGTCTCACAAAATCCATGAGCTTAAAAAGCAAGTACTTAATTTCCATTTTATGAACACTCAAAATTAATGAAACATCTTTACATACAAAGACTAAGTTGACGCATACGGCCCTAAGTTCATGAAATTGTGGATGATGTTGGACTTAGCAAGGTTAGAGACGGTGGAGTCCGACGATCAAGGTCAAAATCTTGCTTTTTGCTGCCATTGGAAGCTACTTTAAATTGCCGAGAATATTCTAGGGTAGAGATAAGAGTTTGAGAGAGACGGGTGCTGTTTTACTTTTACATCATTGGAGGAAAGAGATTTGAATTTTAATGGTTTCAACTTTCTCAACGATGGAAATTCCCTCGTGAATCATGATTTCGTGGAAGGTCAACTATGATCGTTAATGATAGTACGTATTCACGCGGAGTTTTACTTTGTAATAACGTGAGTTATTAGCCTAAAACAACGTCATGTGTGATCTTGTTACTGAATAATCTAGACGTATAAGAAGCTTCAGGTTTCTCTCTTGACCCATGCATGCACCAATGACACTGGACTTTCATGACCAGCAGACCAGGAAAAGGTGACCAACGAGAGAACTTCCACTTCCCTCACCTCCATGGCGTTGCTCTTTGGATCGAGGAGCGAACTGTATGTGAACACTACCACCCAAACAAACCAACAATTGATCTACTACATAGTTTTTTTTTTTACCGCGTCTGGATGTAAGAGAATGAGAATGAGACTTTATTTCCATTCTTTCCACCACAACCATATAGACCATAAAAAATTAGAATTGAGGCTGACCTCCGCAAATCTAGAAAAAGTAGGTAGTTTGTTGTTTTCTGTTTCAGTTAGCCCCACTTGTCTTTGATTTCTTTGGTGTAGGAGACTTAAGCTTTTAGTTGCTGTGAATTTTGATTTCTTTGAAAACATAAAATTAATGCTTGGGTTTGGATTGGTTTATGGTTGTGGTGGAAAGGTGTAGACTTTGATTTCTTTGAAAACATAAAAAATATAGATACTCTATATAGACCATCTACATAGTGCCCAAGTAAATTGTAAGTGTGTTTCTACATTCCAAAACAAAAATTGGAAATCTTGCTTCAAAGTTTAGACCAAGTTTCCTCGATCCGTTCAAAGAACCCCAAGAGAAAGTAAATGGTAAAAGCAAGGTCTAATCCGACCTCTTCATTCTTTTTCATCTTTCAATTTCTTTTTCCATTCAAAACGCCCTAAGAGAAAGCAAAGTAGTCTATTGGTTCAGCATTGTAGGGCTTATGAGCAGCTTTTCAAAGGTTTAAGAGATGTAAATAAGGTGGCAATTAGTGTTACGACTTACGAGTCATGTTCATGTGGGTTGACCTATTCCTTAATATTTAATAATCGGAAAAGGATCTTTTCAATTTCATTTGAAATGGAGAGTCTCCATTTAAAGATGTAAATTAAATATTATAGATCTAACGGTGTACAAATTGCAACATTATTTAAAATTTTAAATGACGTGGCAGTATATACACGGTTGGATTCATGAGATAAAATCTCAACCATGAAATGGATAAATGGAGAGGATCCTATTCCCTAATAATCATGTCAAAACACTTCAATCCTAACAGACGATATTTATTAAGTGGGATATTTATTAAGTGGACTGACACGACACAACTCACTTAACACACTTAAAATATATGTCATTTTAGATTGACAAAAACACTGTCAATTTCAACTTGTTTAATAAACATATATTGGCCAGGTTAACACAAATAAGATCCATTTCAACCAATTTAAAAAATGACCGAAAAAGATTAATATATTTTGATATTTTGTAAGCACATAAATTATAAACAAATGGTAGTTTATAACAACATCATTTAAAGTAATGTAAAAGTTCTTATTTTAACCTAACAAAGGTCCACCCAAATCTAAGAAAAATAAAATTAAAAGAGAGTGTTAGTTTCTT
The DNA here is from genome assembly GCA_907173295.1 of Fagus sylvatica. Taxonomy (NCBI): domain Eukaryota; kingdom Viridiplantae; phylum Streptophyta; class Magnoliopsida; order Fagales; family Fagaceae; genus Fagus; species Fagus sylvatica. The sequence goes on from OU015763.1 coordinate 14,812,096, forward strand.
TTTTGTTTTGGGTAAAAGGGTTAGGAAAGTTAATATTTCAATGAAAAATTATCAATATAACCACTAAAAAAAATTAATTACTCACACCTCAACAAGTTATGAATATTTTTTTGTTTGTTTTTTGTTTTTGTAGCATTGTTGCTCCCTAATTCCAATATTCCACCTATTTATTATAACATTTTATTCAAAATCTAAATATAATGAAGGATTTTAAGTACTAGGATATTGTTGATTACAAATAAATTCATGTAAGGTTTCTATAGAATACACGAAATTAGGATGAGCAAATAATTTGAAATTTAAACCGAATCCTAAAAATTACTCTAAAAAGTTCTCCTAGAGGGATTAGGAATTTAGGATCCTATATCAACCTTTTTAAATCTTTGAAGATCTATTGATAAGCTGGTCACTGCTAGGTACAAATTAAAGTAAGAGCCATACTAGTGAGAATGCCATATTATTATTATCGCATTGAGGAAGTCTTTTGCTCCATGACACAAACGAACAAGTCATTGTTAATTAGGACGTTAATATCTCCCAATTGCACTTATATGCCATGGAGGACAATTTTAGGTTGCCGTTTGCATTTTTTCTATCTCCATAAAATTACTGTTCATTGCATGACCTTTTCATGCATGTGAAACCTGGAATTACTTTTAAATTCAAAGCAAATAAGTTTCCTCCTTTCTGACCCGCGTGTTCAACTTTCAACCTTTTAGCATCCACGGTCAAGAGTAAAATGGTTAGAAAATGTTGTTTTCAGTCATAAGTTGGTGCATATAAATGTAATCCATCCCGTCCACATATTCTTCAATCCTCATCAAATAGTTAACAACTTTTTTTTGCTCACACAGCAAGATGAGACTTCTAAATGTGCTTCCAGTAGTCATAACACTGCTTTTTCTTATGAGCATTCATGCAAATGAGGCTGGCAGAATCTTGCATGGAGGAGAACAAGAATTGATGAAGAAAAACACTTTGTTAGGGCCACCAATGGGTCATGTCCTTCCATTGGTTCCCAATCCAAATATCTTTAAACCTTGTTTCAACAATCAGCCAGAAGGCCTTCGTGAGTCATAATGTAGCTTCTTTACAAGGCTCCTTACAGAAGGGTCCATTTCCACCAACTGCTCCCAATCCACCCACTCATATTCCACCTTCAACAATCAACCAAAAGGCCTTTGTGAGTAACAATGTGGATTATTTACAAGGCTCACTACAAAAGGGACCAACCCCACCATCTGCACCCAATCCGGGTACTCACAATCCTGCTTCGACAATCAACCAAAAGGCCTTCGTGAGTCATAATGTAGCTTCTTTACAAGGCTCATTTCAAAAGGGTCCAGTCCCACCAACTGCTCCAAATCCACCCACTCACATTCCACCTTCAACAATCAGCCAAAGGGCCTTTGTGAGTAATAATGTGGATTATTTACAAGGCTCACTACAGAAGGGACCAACTCCACCATCTGCACCCAATCCAGGTACTCACAATCCTGCTTCGACAATCAACCAAAAGGCCTTTGTGAGTCACAATGTAGCTTCTTTACAAGGCTCATTACAAAAGGGTTCAGTCCCACCATCTGCTCCCAATCCACCCACTCATATTCCTCCTTCAACAATCACTCAAAAGGCTTTTGTGAGTAATAATGTGGATTATTTACAAGGCTCACTACAGAAGAGCCCAATCCCACCATCTGCACCTAATCCGGACACTCACAATCTGGCTTCAACAACAAGCCTAAAGGCCTTCGTGACTCACAGTGTAGCTACTTTACAAGGCTCATTACAGAAGGGTCCAGTCCCACCAACTGCTCCAAACCCACCCACTCACATTCCACCTTTAATAATCAACGGAAGGGCCTTTGTGAGTAATAATGTGGATTATTTACAAGGCTCACTACAAAAGGGACCAACTCCACCATCTGCACCCAATCCAGGTACTCACAATCCTGCTTCGACAATCAACCAAAAGGCTTTCATGAGTCACAATGTAGATTATTTACAAGGCTCATTAAAGAAGGGTCCAGTCCCACCAACTGCTCCCAATCCACCCACTCACATTCCACCTTCAAAAATCAACCAAAACGCCTAAGTGAGTAACAATGTGGATTATTTACAAGGCTCATTTGTTAAAGTTACAAAAGATGGGTCTTGTCCCTCGCTCTAAGTCGAAAGGGGGCACCTACATCCCAACCCCACATCAAATCAACCTTAGGATTTCCAAAGTCACCCTGATATCATAATTTCTTATGGCGTTGAAACGAAGGAAATAAAGCCTATTTAACATTAACATTAGTTAAAAATAAAAATTAACATCCAATCCAAATGTTAAGTGTATGTGATTACAAATTTCCTTAGTGTCAAAATAATGGAAACAAACACGGTTGATGGTCTTTCTTTCCACTTTGTTGTATTCTTGTATAAGTCTTGTTATTTACTACAGATGGTATATATATGTATTTGAAAGAATAAAATGAAGTTTACGAGATCCTTTTCTTTTATCTTTTTATAGTGCATCCTTATGTTATTTTTGTCTACAAAATAACAATATATTATAATTCGTTTATTCTAATAGTTTTTCATTGCATGATACAGATACATAGTATAATTTTGCTTTAAAAATAATCATTGTAATTTTTTAATGTAGTCCATATGTGATGCTCAAGCTATAGTATATGGCATCATGCATTAATATATGTTAGGAACTCGTTTCATAATAATTCGTGTTATTAAGGAGAGAGGGGAAAAAATCTAGAAGTACGGTAAATTATTAAGCACTAGTAGATTAGACCCACGCAATGCAGGGTCTATTTTATAAGTTATAGTATGATAATGAAAGTGCAATGCATTGTTGTTTCGCTTTTGGTTTTGGTTAGAATTTGAAAGTAAATGGTTAGATGTGTCTTGAGTATCCATTAGCTTTAATTTTTTTAGAGTAACAAATTACACGAAATTTGGTCTCTTGTGTTAATACAAGTTTATTACAAAATATTAAATTATTACTATGTACTTACACCCATGTTATATTATTATATTTGCATAGGTGAACTGTGATTTTGGAGTTTTGATAATTATGGTGACTTCCAATTAATACAACAATTAAATGAAGACATTTGTGTTGAAATTATACTAATATGAATTTTCGGCTATTTTGATTTGAAAGTACAATGAAGTGGAAAAGAAATTAGAGACAATCAACCACTAATGAATTCAGCATAAAGAGGTTGTACCAGAGATGAAACGCGAAATCTCATAATCTCTTATAATTAGCGAAGTTCGATCGATCTAGCTCCCTTATCACAACAAAAGTTAACTTCCCTAATTAGTACATCATTGAATCCAAAGATGAAAGTTTCTATTATTCATGGATCGATCTCATCGCTGGCGTCTACTATTGATTAGTTTAATATTAAATAGCTTGGAAACATGTTGGATTGGTTAGCAATATGTACACATTAGCAGGACACTATTGAAAATGTTGGGCTAAGGAGGTGAAATTGTGAAATTTAAATTATGTCAAGCAAACAAATAATAGTAATAAAATAAATGGGTATAAATAAGAAAAATAATTACACAAGAAACATTAAAAATTTACGTGGTTCAAACAAATATTTGCCTATATCCATAAGTCGGATTTCAATCAATACATTATAATCAAAGTGGGAATACAAATAAAACAGAGACAATACAGAGTTACTTCACAATAATATCACAGCTAATAAGAGCATTCCTAGCTGGTTTTTTATAATTTCTCTATTTTACATCTTCAAAAAGCTACTTTTTAAGTAGCTACCCACTTTTACAAAACACCTCACATCTCACTCTCTATTTTACAATACATCATATTAAAATAATCTTAAAATTTTATTTATTTAATTATTTTTCTTTCCATCAACCCCAAACCACACTACGCCGGAATCCCCCACACCCACGCCACAACAATTTGGTACTCCAACAACCTCCAACCCACAACAAATCACAACCATTAACAATAACAAAATCGCAACCCACCACCAACAAACAACCATCAACGGGTCCAAATCGCAACAAAAACCCAACAACCCAACAAACTAATCACCACACCCCACGCTAGCGACCCAGAATAGTCTGGTGCTCCAGCTACCTCCAACCCATAACAAATCGCAACCCACCAATTGGATCCAAATTGCAACAAAAATCCAAATCACCACACTCACGCTGGCGACTCACCACCTGCAACAAATCCGCTCAAACCCTTACCACCACAAACCCACCATAACCACCACCACCTGCAACAAATCCACTCAAACCCATAACCACCACAAACCCACAAACCCACCATAATTGCCACCACCTGCAACAAATCCACTCAATTCCATAACCACCACAAAGCCACCATAACCACCACCACCTGGAGCCGTGCAAGAGAGAAGGGCGGACTGGGCTAGTGCCATGCGAAAGTGAGACGGAGTAGAGAGGGTTGGTGTCGTGTGACAATGAGAGGGAGCAGAGAGAGAAATAAAGTTTTTTATATGGAGGAGAGAGAAACCTAATAAAAAAGTGAGTTTTAATATATACATAAAGCTACAGTATCATGTATCTTTACATAATACTGTAGCGTTTTGCAAAAAAATTGACTAGGATACATAACTGGTTAAGAGCCTCACTTTTGTGTTTTTTTGCCACAGTACTCTCTATTGTAGCAAAAAATGTATTTTGGATCACCGAATGGTGAGTAAAATAAATTATAACACCATCTTTTGGTGAGTAATACAATAAATTATAATAAAACTACAAGGAATAAAAAAAAAATAATTCAATACAAAATGGACTGAAGCACGGATATCTTGCTCTCATTAAGGAGATTCAAGCCCTTTACGATAGGCAAAGTTCAAAGACCAGTGAAGTAGACCTTCTCTTGACTTGTCCCCTCCAAGAGACAACAGCCCAACAATAGTTATTTGGCTCAGACCCAACTCTGCACAAGTGGATGAGCCCAAAGCTCCACTAGAATAAAACCTTTTCTTTGCCTGAAAAACTTCTCTCAATGTGTTCTCAATTATTTGTGTGTTGTTGTATCTTGTGACTGATACTTATGGAGTCTATTTATAGGCTCATTGGGCCTTCCGAATTTAATCCCAAATAATCTGATGTGGCCCGAAATTAATCCCCAATTAATCTGATGTTGGGTCAATTACAAAGATCATTATTTGAAATTCAAATATTATTAGGTGGCATTTTAATTAGATGGGTTGGAGTTATATGTGTTAATGAGTCAGATGAGGAGTTATAGGGAGAGTTAATGAGTCCAATAGCTAGCCCATTTAATGAGTCAATGTTTGAAGATTATTTCCTTAAATACGTGTGTAGACACAAATTTCGTACAGATGAATCACACGGTCACGAAATAGTGTAACAAATAATCAATTTGTATTTATATGTATAAAAGCGGGTACAAATCTCTAAATGATCCTTTACAATAAAGAATACAATAAATTCCTCTGATTCTGTCTCTGTGACACTGATGCTCCACGATCTAAGGGCTATGAAGCTTGATCTTGAATGATGTCTGGATATTTCTGAGTTGAGTATGTAACTGGAATTTTTGGACTTAGAGTTGAGGGCCGTCGGCTTGATCTCAGTCTAAATTGAATGAAGATTTAAGAGGCGTCTCCCACTTTGGATTTGAAGAAGCAAAAGTACGCCTTACTCTTGGATGGACAAAAGTGCTTTTCTTGAATCTTGAGAGAACTCTTCTTTTTGGCAGAGTGTTGACAAGGTTTTCTCCTTCTCCTTCTGACTCTGGATCCCCTTCTCTTCTCTAAGGAGTCTTTATTTATAGGCACTTTAAGACTTCTTCATTTGGAATTCCCTTCTCAGTGTTTAATGGGATTTGATGTGATTTGATTTAATTTTGAATTTAAATTTGAATTTGGTTTTCCATTTAATTAGAACATTTCATATGTAGGATTCTCCATCTGACGTCGCCACATGGTTTTAAAGTTGTGACACGTGGCTCTGTCCTATTGGATGCAATTTGTTGACTAATCCATTATTGACATGTCATCACTTAACAATTGATTTAATCAATAAAAATTAATCATGATCAATCAGACGGATGTAAACACATCATAAAATTTTGACGTCAACAAATGCCCCTCGAGACTTGGTCATGTACACACGGAAAAATAAAGAAAGAAAGTTATCCTTCTCTTTTCTTTTTTTTCTTTTTTTTTCTTTTTTTTTTTTGTGGTGAGCGAGCGAATCTCAAAATTTTAATTTGATGCTTTTGTCGTGGGCTTTAAACTTTTTTTTTTGGGTCATCACTCACACTAAGTTTGGGTGTGATTTGAACACCTGACTCTCAAACTCATCCTTGTAGTTCATGTGAAAGGTAAAGGAAATTTTTGTTTATTTTTTTATTTAGAGGATATTTGTTTATTAAGGTCACTCACACCAAGTTTGGGTGTGAGGTGAGCACTAAATCTCAAACTCCCCTTGTGGCCCATGTGAGGTCAACACTTTGGTTGATATTTCACTGGTTCTAGAAAACAATCAAGAGTCAGCGCCTCTTTCTTTTTCTTTTTTTTTAATTTATTTTTCTCTTCTTACTAGGTTTAAGGGTGGCATTACCTATAAAAAAGAACCCTCAAAAGCTTTAGTTTCCGCCACACAGTGTGAACAAAGCCTTCCATTGTTTCAGATTTATTTATTTATTTGTTATTATTTTTTTTTCCCTCACAGCCATAAGCCTTGGTCACCACAGTTGCTATTCTAGGCCCTCACTTGCAACGTAATCAAGCTTTCATGTGGGTGCTTTATTCTTGCCGCCACACAGTGTGAACAAAATTCTTTATTGCTTCAAAAAAAATTTTCTTAAGTATTCCTTACAGCCGCAACTCTTGGTTGTCACAGGTGCTGTCCTAGGCCATCACTTGCAATATAGTAAAGCTTTCATGTGGGTCCTCCATCCTTTATTGTTTCAAATAAAAAAAATTTGCACTGTTAAACTTTAAAATTTGTTTTTGCTTAGTAGACTTTTAATTGCCGTCAACTTTAGGCCTTTGTGATTTTTTTTTTTTTTTTTTTTTTCCTTAGCGCACAGTGCTTTATCATTATCATGTTGCTGTCTTTGACATAGTTAGGCACTTTGTCTTCTTCTTCTTTACAATAGATATTATATTATATATATTATATATTATATATATATTTTTATGCATTTTATTATTTTTTTTTGTTTGCTTTATTCTTTACAACATCATTGACAACAATAGAACCTTGCAGTGGTACAAGGATGGGCGTTTTTTTATTTTTTTTTTTTACAATCCGGTTTATAGAGAACGTTGTTACCTTTTTTTTTTTTTTTTTTTTTTGATATTCTTGAATTCTTGTGTGCAGGCTCTTCCAAAACAACTTTATTGCCGACGAGTGCAACACTTCATTGTTTCTTCGCTTCGACACTTTGTCACCTCTTCACTTCGACACTGCATTGCTTTTTCGCTTCAACACTTCTTCGCCTCTTTGCTTCGACACTGTGTTACTTCTTTGCTTCTTCGCCTCTTTGCTTCGACACTTTTTCGCTTCATCACTTCTTCGCTTCAAAACACTACGTTGCTTCTTCGCTTCAACACTATGTTGCTTCTTCGCCTTACAACTCTTATTTGTCTGCAACTGCTTGGCACTTATCCGTCTGTCGCAATTCTACTTCGTGACCGTCACTTCACTATTGCGTGAGGTGTCTCTCTTCATTAACACGTATGTGGCATCACGAGGCATTACACTTAAGACCACTTTGGTCTTGCCTCCTTTGCTTTGCTCCTTTTCATGGAAGTTCACTCTTTTTTCTTTTTTTTCTTTGTTTACTCCTCAAGTATGCACCCAGTCTTCCTTTTCATCGTGGTTCTTCGTCTCTTCACTCATAATGGTTGTTTTTGTCGACTCTTCAAAGACTCCCAAGAATCAATTTATTACCATACTGAGTCACGCGAACGAACCCATAGAGAAGGGGATAACTTTGGCAGTTTTTCCTTCTGCCGGTATCATTTATTCTTCATTCCCCATAGATGTCAATCGAACTCCCCACTTATCTCAGTGGTGGTATGAATCCTCCCGCGAGCTCTGCGACCCATCTAAAAGGGATTCGCATCCTGTCCAGTTGAAGATTTTTACATTGTGTTCTTCCTTCCATTCTGGTGTTAGTCATATAGGTTTATTCCCCCTACTTGCGCGTCGTATAAGCGTTGGCGAGGCACATTGGGCGACTACCTCAAGAGCTCCTCCACTCCAATATACAGGGGAGTTTTCTTACATCCCTAAATATTGGGAGTGGTTAGAAGATATACTCAGCCGAAATAAAAAAATCCTCACTGATGCTAAGATTTATGGCGTGGTCTATGCCTCTTTATTCACTTATGACCGGAATGTCCATGCCATGCAAGCTTTCTTCAAGTATTGGTGTCCGGCCACTAATACATTACATACATCCATTGGAGAGATTTCTATTACTCTATGGGATATATGTCGAATTGGAGGGTTCCCTTTGTATGGATCTTTTTACAATGAAGTTGTTCTGAGCGCAAAAGAGATGTCATCCCTCCCTTCGAGTTGTGAGTATTTATTCGCTACATTCCATCATCTAAGTCTTGAGCTTGGCGGCCCCCATTCGGTTACTTCTACTGAATGGGTAGGGTGTTGGTTCCGTGGCTTCGTTAGGTATCCAAAACCTCCCAACAGATGGTCTTTAAAGAGATTGGTGAGGGGAAAGTTATCCCACAATCCGCGCAGGATGATTACAACTTATTGTAATCAATGTCATACTGAAGATGAGGAAGCCCTTTTCAGAATATTAAAAGTGTTGGAAAAGGCGAAAGAGGAAACCTGGCTGGTGGCCGCTCTCCTGTTGTGTTGGTTGGGGGAATTTGTATTCCCTGGTAAAGAAGCCAATTTGATTAGGCCTAGCATTTTCAAGGTCGCAAGCTCGATGGCTCATGGTAAGAAGTACTGTCTCGCAGTCCCGGTCTTGGCAACTATCTACAAAGGCTTGAACGACATCGCGTCTTCCTCAGTCCCTAGTAAGTGTGACACTACATTCCCTGCACACTACTTGAACGCATGGTTGGCCGAATACTTTGCCACTCATTTCGACTTGCCTGAGGCTAGCCCACTTGATCCATGTATGGTTAGATTTTCCGGAAAGGCTGCAGTGAAGTATTTTGAGGAAGCTGAGGCACAAAAGCTTTTCCATTCCATTACTAAGTTCAAGTTTCATCGTCTTGCGTTCTTCAAAGGACATTAAGAGATTTTGAAGGATAATGATCAACTATCCGACTCCTATGTTAACTACTTTATAAGTCAACGCCCCAGCTATTTATCATCACATCGCGGCGACTTGAGCATGCTTGAGCCTTATAGTCCTCATCGCTTTGGTCGTCAATTTGGGTTCACTCAAGACATCCCTGGGGAGATAAAGGAAGATCTACGCACTGCCCCCTTAGAAAGAGTCGTGAATCTCTGGCATCGACGCCTTCGTATCAACACAAAGTCGTAGTTTTTGGTCCCCTCTCGTCCTTCCAGTGATGCGGCCCTTTGCACGAAAGATTACATGGATTGGTGGGCCAAAAGATCTGATGGTTTCTTCTCTAGCAACCCTAGTCAACCGAATGGGAACATTGGGCCAAGTAAGCTAATAGTCAAGTTGAAGCGGCGTCATGAAAGTGATGAACCTTTAGAGCATCGAAAGGATAACAAGTTATCTTTAAGGATTTCGGAAGGCACTGACGAGACATCCGACATTGTTTCTACCTTTAGAGGGGTTGATAGAGCCATGGCGTCTCATGCCAAGAAGTTGAATGAAGAGGATGGGATCTCATGTTCCGATCATGGAAATGAGATAAGTCGAAGTGACTCGAATCGTCATTGGCGACGTAGGAAATATAAGGACAACGTCATTAATGATGTGAACCATGAGATTGTTATGAAGACGACTAAGCCTTTTATTGACGTGGATACGCCATCTCCATTTTCTGACAGTGATGAACAAGTGAGTCTTTCTTCCCTTTTTTATTCTACTAACGGAATCTGTTAGAGCCCTTTGTTGTCTCTTTAATGATCTCATGGTTGTTTCTGTCATCCAAGAACTTGTTGAGGATGAAAATCTTGATATTTCTTTGTCATAGTTTGGCGTTGATTCTTTGAAAGAGGTAGACGAGAGGCAGTCACCAGCTGATGGTAGCCCGTCTATGAGTGAGTTTTCTGTCCAAGGTCTGGAGACTTTTGATCTTGCCACTAAAGTGATTGACAAGCCGTATCTTGAGAAATCTAATGCTTCTATTCCCCCTTCAGGTCCTATCTATAACCCTACGAAGGATATGGTTGGCAAGGTGCGTAGTTCGGGTGTCCTAACTACCTTTACAGTCTCGATACTTAATGCAGAGGACGTCATCTCAAAAGCTAGTCGCCATTATGCATTCATGTTGGGGGAAGGCTTAATAGAAAAGATCATTAAAACCCTTTTTGATTTTGTTGCTTCTCTTAAGGAAAAGGTTAAGAAGATTATCCATGCTATCAGACAAACAACAATTGTGGATGTGATGCCTTTACAGGATTGAGTTTGGAAGTTTATGGAGAACGCATCTCAATATTCTTCAATACGTTCTACTCTTACGCAAAGGATTTCACTTGAAGTCAAGAATCAGAGATGCGCAGATGCTGAATGTCGCCATACTCTCGCACTCAAGTTAGAAGCTATTGAGGCTAGGGATAGTAGTATAGCTGAAGCTGAACTGTTTAAAGTTTTGTCAAGGGAGACTGAGTTGAGGAAGCAGCTCGAGCTTTTGGTGACGCAAAGGGGAAAACTTGAGAATTCTATCTCCCTTCACGAAGAAAAGTTACCGCAGTTGTAAGCCATGGTTTCTAGAATTAAGGAAGAAATTTCAGAGATTAAGGCTACTCTAATCTTAGAAACTTCAGACCATGCCAAACTTCAAGAGTTACGAGAGCTGCTAGAGACCAGTCGAGAGGAGTTGAAGAACTTAGATTGGATAGGTCAACCGTCATTTATGTAATATCTATGATATAATGATATTCATCCTTTTTATTAACAAAAGTTTCATTTTCTCTTCCCTTTTTTTTTTTTTTTTTTTTTTTTTTTTTTTTTTTTCATATGTGACTGTACTTAGTAAAGAATACTAAGTTGCCTACGTACCCAAGAGGGATCAAGTCATAATATAGTTCAAAGGAGTGCACAAATTTCATACAAATGAATCACACAGTCACGAAATAGTGTAACAAATAATCAATTTGTATTTATATGTATGAAAGCAAGTATAAATCTCTAAATGATCATTTACAATAAAGAATACAATAAATTCCTTTGATTCTGTCTTCGTGATGCTCCATGATCCAAGGGCTATGAAGCTTGATCTTAAATGGTGTCTGGATATTTCTAAGTTGAATGTGTAGTTAGAATTTTTGGACTTAGAGTTGAGGGCCGTCGGCTTGATCTCGGTCTAAATTGAATGAAGATTTGAGAGGCGTCTCCCACTTTGGATTTGAAGAAGTAGAAGTATGCCTTGCTCTTGGATGGACAAGAGTGCTCTTCTTGAATCTTGAGAGAACTCTTCTTTTTGGCAGAGTGTTGATAGGGTTTTCTCCTTCTGACTCTGGATCCCTTTCTCTTCTTTAAGGAGTCTTTATTTATAGGCACTTTAAGACTTCTTCATTTGGAATTCCCTTCTCAGCATTTAATGGGATTTGATTTGATTTGATTTAATTTTGAATTTAAATTTGAATTTGGTCTTCCATTTAATTAGAACATTCCATATGTAGGATTCTCCATCTGATGTCGCCACATGGTTTTAAAGTTGTGACACATGGCTCCGTCCTATTGGATGCAATTTGTTGACTAATCCATTATTGACTCATCATCACTTGACAATTGATTTAATCAATAAAAATTAATCATGATCAATCGGACGGATGTAAACACATCATAAAATTTTGACGTCTACAACGTGTATAAATATGACAACTCACCAATAGTCAATGATAGATTTTTTCCTTAACAAAAAAGTGACCATTAACTCGCTAGTGGCTAGGTGAATATTTTTCAGAATTTATTTGAACACATTAACACAATAGTTAAATGAACTTATAAATATATAATTTTTCTCTCCCCTTATGAATGTGGGATTTAGTTTTTTTTTTCTTTTCAAAACACTAACTCTCCACTTTAAACTCATTAATCACATGAAACTCTCATATCTTCACATTTAATTTTTTCAATTTAAATTAATATTAAAATGTTACAACAACAATGTTTTGTATGCAAGTCTCCCTCTCCTATTTTTAAGATTGCTCTCAATGGAACGAGCTAGGGTTTCTAACATTAGGAGTGGAAAGTGATCTTAATCTTTGATATTTACAGTGAATATCCTCGTCATGGATAGGCTTACAAAACATACACCCTACCTCGCATCATATTAGGGCACACCCAAAAGAAAGAAGGTTTACCGAAGCCACCACTAAATATGACTACAACATACAATTGGATTTTCAAGTATATTAAGTATTAACTGAGTCACATTCAACTTTTTTTTTTTTTTTTAATAAAAAAAAAAAAACACAAAACTCCAATTAATGGAAGTGCAATGCTAACATTGTCCCACTTGGGCAACATAAATCAGTGTTTTGTAATTTTGAAAACGATTCTTGGTTTGAACAATTTCTACTATAATTTAGTAAAAAAAATAAATAAAAAATAAAAACCCTCTGACATTATTCGGTCCAACAAAACTATAACATGGACCAAGGCTAGCATATGCAATTATTCGCATAAACCCATCCATAATCACGATGTCAATACGTTCTTACAATAGTATGAAGGTAACAATCAAGAAAAGCATGCAATCCAAACCTGACGTGATTTATGGGTGTCATATATATTATACATTATAAATTTCCAACTCGGGGCGTTTTACATTTTCACCCAAGAGACACAACAAGTAGCCAAGTAGGGTCTGTCTCCCCTCCCATTCATTCTCCTCCCACTTCTCTCATATTTTAATAGATGTAAGATACATGGCAGGTAAGATATCTAAAGGTCAAAACAAAGCTTTGATCACCGGTTAAAAGAAATCATAGATAAAATGCAAGTACTTTAACTTAGTCTTCAACAAAGAATTGAAACTTAAATGATAGGTTTACTATGATCTAGAAGTACCAATGCTTATACTAAACACCAAAAAATATATATATATATCTGACAGAATAATATATTATTGCTTAAATCATAGCATAGCTTGCAAGAAAGAAGCTCTTAGCACCAATTAAAAAAATATATTTGAGCAAAAGGCAAATACTTGAACTCTTTGTCTTGAAGAAAGTGACCCAGATCCGAAGCATTCTTTAACACTAATGAATTTTTAACACTAAATAAAAATAAAAATAAAAAATAAAAAAAGAGGAAAAGAAATGGGGGAAGTGGCTTTATTTAGGCCTTTATATTTCTTTACATGCCATGTGTCTTACATCCATATAAACAGAAATACTTAGGTTCCACTACTGGACCGTCCCATTGCAAGGGTATGAAATTGTAATATGTGTGTTGTTGTTATAAACTGTATGACAGTTGTGATTAAATATGTGTAATTTGTTGTAACGTTAAGTTTGTCATAAATATCCCTCATGTTACTGGAATTTTCAATTTTATTTTTTACAATAATAGACATACATTTACTGCTACGAACACAATATTTATCACAAAACACATATATTTACCAAAATTAACACTGAACCGTGACCCTCATTTATGAGAGAAAATCGAGGAAAATGAATGGCCATCGACCCAGAAATATACCCCTGCACCTTTGTCCAAGAAAAAAAAAATACTAACTGGGCCACATTAAGTCCATATTTGCGAATCTTGTTGTGCAAGGTTTAGGGTTTCTATGGCTTTTATTGGAAGAAGAGGAAGAATTAAATTGGAAAAATCAGAAAATGGGTACCAATCAGAACCCCAAGGAAATCCTGAAAAATACCATTGCTCCCTCCACTGCCTTGGCTTACCTCGATCCTCAATACTGGTATCTTTTTTTTTTTCCTTAATTACTCCTGGCTTTTCGTTAATTTCCTCATCTTGTTGGTGTTGGTGTTGGTGTTGGTGTTGGTGTTTCAGGGATGAGCATTTCTCAAATGAGGAACATTACGAGTGGTTCAAAGACTACTCCCATTTTCGCCACCTCATTCAAGCCCATATTAAACCCAATTCTTCTGTAATCTCTCTCTCTCTCTCTCTCAGTTTTTTTTTTTTTTTTAATTGGTATCCAATTTGTTAAATTTACCAACTTATAAGATGTTTAGTTAAAGAATCTTAACGTACTGAGTAAAGGGTCTAATTTAGTAATAATTTTAAAGTAAATAAAGCTAAAAGTTAGGTGTCGAAATTGGAGGAAACCCAATTTGAATTTATGATGTTCTTGTGCAATTTATGAGCTAGTTTTTGTGGTGTTCTTCATGTGGGTTTTGTGTTTTGACGTGTTTCTTTATTAAAGTTTTGCCTTCTATATATGGGACTTGTTGGATTTGAATGTATCTGATTCTAGTTTGATTAAACACATAACATGGAATGGTACTGACAAGTTATTGATGACAAAGTTGTGTGATGAAGGTCTTGGAGCTGGGCTGTGGGAACTCGCAGTTGTGTGATGAGTTATACAAAGATGGGATCACTGACATAACATGCATCGATCCGTCCGCCGTTGCGGTGGAGAAAATGCAGAAACGATTAACATCGAAGGGATATAATGGTGTGTTGATAGATATACCTGCACATATCTGTATTTAGTAATTGCTTGTGTGCTTATGTGATCGGGCGTTTAAGCCTCAAATTGAAAATTGGTCTAAAGAATCTAAAAAATAAAATGGTTATATATATATATATATACAAGGACTTCTTAAATTAGATTGCGTCAAGTTCTTCGATTCTATATTGATCAAATTTATGATCAAGTTCTTCAATTATAAATTGAGTTATTTAGATTGGATTTCAACCAAATTACTACTTTAGATTGATTTTTTCAAGTGAATTGTGTTGAAAATAATTGGTAAAAATATATTTTAGGCTATAAAATTGTTTAGCTCCTAATTAAGGAGATTTATTTTGAGGTTGGTATTTTCTAATTGTTTTTGTGCTATCAAAGTTAGTGGTAAAGTTTTATATATAAATGTCTTGATTGTTTGTATTTGTCTTAGTTTCACATGTTCGATTTCATTGGATGCTGACAAAAGGATGAAAATGAGTAATAGGTAATTACCATAGTCGTCGGAAAATTTTCTATCTGAAAAGCATATCATGTTGTTTCTGAATTAGCTATGAATTTAATTTTTCCAGTACTAAATCCAAATCACAATATTTTTTCATTCTAATCTGATGCACAATACTTCACATGTGGAGCATTTTTCAATTATAATGTTATTTATAATAATTTTGTCAATTAGTAATGATAATCTATTAATAAAAAAGAGGTACATCCCAAACAATTGGAGGCGGTATCTCTTATTTCTGCTCTATAAAGCACGCCTCTCCTTCTCACAACAAGTGGGCGCGCTGTATAGAGTGGAAATAGGAGATCATTTTTCAAACAATTGTGTGGGTTGTAGGCTAGTTATAAAATTTGCACCCTAAAATAAGTAATAGCCTCAATTACCAAACTGGTCTCACAAAATCCATGAGCTTAAAAAGCAAGTACTTAATTTCCATTTTATGAACTTAACTAATAAACACTCAAAATTAATGAAACATCTTTACATACAAAGACTAAGTTGACGCATAAGGCCCTAAGTTCATGAAATTGTGGATGATGTTGGACTTAGCAAGGTTAGAGACGGTGGAGTCCGACGATCAAGGTCAAAATCTTGCTTTTTGCTGCCATTGGAAGCGACTTTAAATTGCCGAGAATATTCTAGGGTAGAGATAAGAGTTTGAGAGAGACGGGTGCTGTTTTACTTTTACATCATTGGAGGAAAGAGATTTGAATTTTAAT
Organism: Fagus sylvatica; assembly: GCA_907173295.1. Classification (NCBI taxonomy): domain Eukaryota; kingdom Viridiplantae; phylum Streptophyta; class Magnoliopsida; order Fagales; family Fagaceae; genus Fagus; species Fagus sylvatica. The sequence continues at coordinate 14,828,118 of OU015763.1, forward strand.
GGTTTCAACTTTCTCAACGATGGAAATTCCCTCGTGAATCATGATTTCGTGGAAGGTCAACTATGATCGTTAATGATACTCCAAGTTTTACTTTGTAATAACGTGAGTTATTAGCCTAAAACAACGTCATGTGTGATCTTGTTACTGAATAATCTAGACGTATAAGAAGCTTCAGGTTTCTCTCTTGACCCATGCATGCACCAATGGAACTGGACTTTCATGACCAGCAGACCAGGAAAAGGTGACCAACGAGAGAACTTCCACTTCCATCACCTCCATGGCGTTGCTCTTCGTCACCACCATTACTATTTCTTGCTACTCTTATACATTGGTGGTCAGCTCTTGTGGGAGGACTTGGACTTCAATTTGAGGTCCATTTGGCAGATGAAGTACCTGGTGCTTGCCTTGCTCAATAGCTGGATCGAGGAGCGAACTGTATGTGAACACTACCACCCAAACAAACCAACAATTGATCTACTACATAGTTTTTTTTACCGCGTCTGGATGTTAGAGAATGAGAATGAGACTTTATTTCCATTCTTTTGAATTCTTATTTCAAAGTAATTTTTGTCGTGTAAAAGGTCAGTAAAAACCCCAAGTATAAGCTGCAGACATTCAAGGCTGCCCAAGTAAATTGTAAGTGTGTTTCTACATTCCAAAACAAAATGGGAAATCTTGCTTCAAAGTTTTTTTTTTTTGATTTGATCTTGCTTCAAAGTTTAGACCAAGTTTTCTCGATCCGTTCAAAGAACCCCAAGAGAAAGCAAATGGTAAAAGCAAGGTCTAATCCAACTTCTTCATTCTTTTTCATCTTTCAATTTCTTTTTCCATTCAAAACGCCCTAAGAGAAAGCAAAGTAGTCTATACGTTCAGCATAGTAGGGCTTATGAGCAGCTTTTCAAAGGTTTAAGGGATGTAAATAAGGTGGCAATTAGTGTTACGGCTTACGAGTCATGTTCATGTGGGTTGACCTATTCCTTGATATTTAATAATCGGACAGGGATCCTTTCAATTTCATTTGAAATGGAGAGTCTCCATTTAAAGGTGTAAATTAAATATTACAGATCTAACGGTGTACAAATTGCAACATCATTTAAAATTTTAAATAACGTGGCAGTATGTACACGGTTGGATCCATGAGATAAAATCTCAACTATGAAATTGACAAATGGAGAGGATCTTATTCCTTAATAATCATGTCAAAACACTTCAATCGTAATAGATGATATTTATTAAGTGGGATATTTATTAAGCAGAATAATACGACACAACCCACTTAACACACTTAAAATATATGTCATTTTAGATTGACAAAAACACTGTCAATTTCAACTTGTTTAATAAACATATATTGGCCAGGTTAACACAAATAAGATCCATTTCAACCAATTTAAAAAATGACCCAAAAAGATTAATATATTTTGATATTTTGTAAGCACATAAATTATAAACAAATGGTAGTTTATAACAACATCATTTAAAGTAATGTAAAAGTTCTTATTTTAACCTAACAAAGGTCCACCCAAATCTAAGAAAAATAAAATTAAAAGAGAGTGTTAGTTTCTTTTTTGTTTTGGGTAAAAGGGTTAGGAAAGTTAATATTTCAATGAAAAATTATCAATATAACCACTAAAAAAAATTAATTACTCACACCTCAACAAGTTATGAATATTTTTTTGTTTGTTTTTTGTTTTTGTAGCATTGTTGCTCCCTAATTCCAATATTCCACCTATTTATTATAACGTTTTATTCAAAATCTAAATATAATGAAGGATTTTAAGTACTAGGATATTGTTGATTACAAATAAATTCATGTAAGGTTTCTATAGAATACACGAAATTAGGATGAGCAAATAATTTGAAATTTAAACCGAATCCTAAAAATTACTCTAAAAAGTTCTCCTAGAGGGATTAGGAATTTAGGATCCTATATCAACCTTTTTAAATCTTTGAAGATCTATTGATAAGCTGGTCACTGCTAGGTACAAATTAAAGTAAGAGCCATACTAGTGAGAATGCCATATTATTATTATCGCATTGAGGAAGTCTTTTGCTCCATGACACAAACGAACAAGTCATTGTTAATTAGGACGTTAATATCTCCCAATTGCACTTATATGCCATGGAGGACAATTTTAGGTTGCCGTTTGCATTTTTTCTATCTCCATAAAATTACTGTTCATTGCATGACCTTTTCATGCATGTGAAACCTGGAATTACTTTTAAATTCAAAGCAAATAAGTTTCCTCCTTTCTGACCCGCGTGTTCAACTTTCAACCTTTTAGCATCCACGGTCAAGAGTAAAATGGTTAGAAAATGTTGTTTTCAGTCATAAGTTGGTGCATATAAATGTAATCCATCCCGTCCACATATTCTTCAATCCTCATCAAATAGTTAACAACTTTTTTTTGCTCACACAGCAAGATGAGACTTCTAAATGTGCTTCCAGTAGTCATAACAGTGCTTTTTCTTATGAGCATTCATGCAAATGAGGCTGGCAGAATCTTGCATGGAGGAGAACAAGAATTGATGAAGAAAAACACTTTGTTAGGGCCACCAAGGGGTCATGTCCTTCCATTGGTTCCCAATCCAAATATCTTTAAACTTGTTTCAACAATCAGCCAAAAGGCCTTTGTGAGTCACAATGTAGCTTCTTTACAAGGCTCCTTACAGAAAGGTCCAGTTCCACCAACTGCTCCCAATCCACCCACTCATATTCCACCTTCAACAATCAACCAAAGGGCCTTTGTGAGTAACAATGTGGATTATTTACAAGGCTCACTACAGAAGGGACCAACCCCACCATCTGCACCCAATCCAGGTACTCACAATCCTGCTTCAACAATCAACCAAAAGGCCTTCGTGAGTCATAATGTAACTTCTTTACAAGGCTCATTACAAAAAGGTGCAGTCCCACCAACTGCTCCCAATCCACCCACTCATATTCCTTCTTCAGCAATCACTCAAAAGGCCTTTGTGAGTAATAATGTGGATTATTTACAAGGCTCACTACAGAAGGGACCAACTCCACCATCTGCACCCAATCCAGGTACTCACAATCCTGCTTCAACAATCAACCAAAAGGCCTTCATGAGTCACAATGTAGATTCTTTACAAGGCTCATTACAGAAAGGTCCAGTCCCACCAACTGCTCCAAACCCACCCACTCACATTCCACCTTCAACAATCAGCCAAAGGGCCTTTAGGAGTAACAATGTGGATTATTTACAAGGTTCACTACAAAAGGGACCAACCCCACCATCTGCACCCAATCCAGGTACTCACAATCCTGCTTCAACAATCAACCAAAAGGCCTTTGTGAGTCACAATGTAGCTTCTTTACAAGGCTCATTACAAAAGGGTCCAGTCCCACCAACTGCTCCAAATCCACCCACTCATATTCCTTCTTCAGCAATCACTCAAAAGGCCTTTGTGAGTAATAAGGTGGATTATGTACAAGGCTCACTACAGAAGGGACCAACTCCACCTTCTGCACCCAATCCAGGTACTCACAATCCTGCTTCGACAATCAACCAAAAGGCCTTCATGAGTCACAATGTAGATTCTTTACAAGGCTCATTACAGAAAGGTCCGATCCCACCAACTGCTCCAAACCCACCCACTCACATTCCACCTTCAACAATCAACGAAAGGGCCTTTGTGAGTAATAATGTGAATTATTTACATGGCTCACTACAAAAGGGTCCAATCTCACCATCTGCACCCAATCCAGGCACTCACAATCCTGTTTCAACAATCAGCCAAAAGGCCTTTGTGAGTCACAATGTAGATTCTTTACAAGCCTCATTACAGAAGGGTCCAGTCCCACCAACTGCTCCCAATCCACCCACTCACATTCCACCTTCAAAAATCAGCCAAAACGCCTAAGTGATTAACAATGTGGATTATTTACAAGACTCATTTGTTAAAGTTACAAAAGATGGGTCTTGTCCCTCCCTCTAAGTCGAAAGGGGGCACCTATATCCCAACCCCACATCAAATCAACCTTAGGATTTCCAAAGTCACCCTGATATCATAATTTCTTATGGCGTTGAAATAAAGGAAATAAAGCCTGTTTAACATTAACATTAGTTAAAAATAAAAATTAGCATCCAATCCAAACGTTAAATGTATGTGATTACAATTTCCTTAGTGTCAAAATAATGGAAACAAACACGGTTGATAGCCTTTCTTTCCACTTTGTTGTATTCTTGTATAAGTCTTGTTATTTACTACAGATGGTATATATATATGTATTTGAAAGAATAAAATGAAGTTTACGAGATCCTTTTCTTTTATCTTTTTTTAGTGCATCCTTATGTTATTTTTGTCTACAAAATAACAATATATTATAATTCATTTATTCTAATAGTTTATTATTATTATTATTATTATTATTATTATTTTTTATTATTATTGCATGATACAGATACACAGTATAATTTTGCTTTAAAAATAATCATTGTAATTTTTTAATGTAGTCCATATGTGATGCTCAAGCTATAGTATATGACATCATGCATTAATATATGTTGGGAACTCGTTTCAAAATAATTCGTGTTATAAAGGAGAGAGGGGAAAAAATCTAGAAGTACGGTAAATTATTAAGCACTAGTAGATTAGACCCACACAATCCAGGGTCTATTTTATAAGTTATAGTATGATAATGAAAGTGAGATGCATTGTTGTTTCGCTTTTGGTTTTGGTTAGAATTTGAAAGTAAATGGATAGATGTGTCTTAAGTATCCATTAGCTTTAATTCTTTTAGAGTAACAAATTACACAAAATTTGGTCTCTTGTGTTAATACAAGTTTATTACAAAATATTAAATTATTACTATGTAATTACACCCATGTTATATTATTATATTTGCATAGGTGAATTGTGATTTTGGAGTTTTGATAATTATGGTGACTTCCAATTAATACAACAATTAAATGAAGACATTTGTGTTGAAATTATACTAATATGAATTTTTGGCTATTTTGATTTGAAAGTACAATGAAGTGGAAAATAAATTAGAGACAATCAACCACTAATGAATTCAGCATAAAGAGGTTGTACCAGAGATGAAACGCGAAATCTCATAATCTCCTATAATTAGCGAAGTTCGATCGATCTAGCTCCCTTATCACAACAAATGTTAACTTCCCTAATTAGTACATCATTGAATCCAAAGATGAAAATTTCTATTATTCATGGATCGATCTCATCGCTGGCGTCTACTATTGATTAGTTTAATGTTAAATAGCTTGGAAACATGTTGGATTGGTTAGCAATATGTACACATTAGTAGGACACTATTGAAAATGTTGGGCTAAGGAGGTGAAATTGTGAAATTTAAATTATGTCAAGCAAACAAATAATAGTAATAAAATAAATGGGTATAAATAAGAAAAATAATTACACAAGAAACACTAAAAATTTACGTGATTCAAACAAATATTTGCCTATATCCACAAGTCGGATTTCAATCAATACATTATAATCAAAGTGGGAATACAAATAAAACAGAGACAATACAGAGTTACTTCACAATAATATCACAGCTAATAAGAGCATTCCTAGCTGGTTTTTTATAATTTCTCTATTTTACATCTTCAAAAAGCTACTTTTTAAGTAGCTACCCACTTTTACAAAACACCTCACATCTCACTCTCTATTTTACAATACATCATATTAAAATAATCTTATAATTTTATTTATTTAATTATTTT
>OU015763.1:14833934-14991449 GCA_907173295.1 Fagus sylvatica
GGTTTGAACAATTTCTACTATAATTTAGTAAAAAAAATAAATAAAAAATAAAAACCCTCTGACATTATTCGGTCCAACAAAACTATAACATGGACCAAGGCTAGCATATGCAATTATTCGCATAAACCCATCCATAATCACGATGTCAATACGTTCTTACAATAGTATGAAGGTAACAATCAAGAAAAGCATGCAATCCAAACCTGACGTGATTTATGGGTGTCATATATATTATACATTATAAATTTCCAACTCGGGGCGTTTTACATTTTCACCCAAGAGACACAACAAGTAGCCAAGTAGGGTCTGTCTCCCCTCCCATTCATTCTCCTCCCACTTCTCTCATATTTTAATAGATGTAAGATACATGGCAGGTAAGATATCTAAAGGTCAAAACAAAGCTTTGATCACCGGTTAAAAGAAATCATAGATAAAATGCAAGTACTTTAACTTAGTCTTCAACAAAGAATTGAAACTTAAATGATAGGTTTACTATGATCTAGAAGTACCAATGCTTATACTAAACACCAAAAAATATATATATATATCTGACAGAATAATATATTATTGCTTAAATCATAGCATAGCTTGCAAGAAGGGAAAAAAAAAAAAGCTCTTAACCCCAATTAAAAAAATATATATTTGAGCAAAAGGCAAATACTTGAACTCTTTGTCTTGAAGAAAGTGACCCAGACCCACAATGGCGTTGTAAATAGAAAAAATGAATTAGAAGCATTGTTTAACACTACGAATTAAAAAATAAAAAATAAAAAAAAAAAAAGAGGAAAAGAAATGGGGGAAGTGGCTTTATTTAGGCCTTTATATTTCTTTACATGCCATGTGTCTTACATCCATATAAACAGAAATACTTAGGTTCCACTACTGGACCGTCCCATTGCAAGGGTATGAAATTGTAATATGTGTGTTGTTGTTATAAACTGTATGACAGTTGTGATTAAATATGTGTAATTTGTTGTAACGTTAAGTTTGTCATAAATATCCCTCATGTTACTGGAATTTTCAATTTTATTTTTTACAATAATAGACATACATTTACTGCTACGAACACAATATTTATCACAAAACACATATATTTACCAAAATTAACACTGAACCGTGACCCTCATTTATGAGAGAAAATCGAGGAAAATGAATGGCCATCGACCCAGAAATATACCCCTGCACCTTTGTCCAAGAAAAAAAAAATACTAACTGGGCCACATTAAGTCCATATTTGCGAATCTTGTTGTGCAAGGTTTAGGGTTTCTATGGCTTTTATTGGAAGAAGAGGAAGAATTAAATTGGAAAAATCAGAAAATGGGTACCAATCAGAACCCCAAGGAAATCCTGAAAAATACCATTGCTCCCTCCACTGCCTTGGCTTACCTCGATCCTCAATACTGGTACTTTTTTTTTCCTTAATTACTCCTGGCTTTTCGTTAATTTCCTCATCTTGTTGGTGTTGGTGTTGGTGTTGGTGTTGGTGTTTCAGGGATGAGCATTTCTCAAATGAGGAACATTACGAGTGGTTCAAAGACTACTCCCATTTTCGCCACCTCATTCAAGCCCATATTAAACCCAATTCTTCTGTAATCTCTCTCTCTCTCTCTCTCAGTTTTTTTTTTTTTTTTTAATTGGTATCCAATTTGTTAAATTTACCAACTTATAAGATGTTTAGTTAAAGAATCTTAACGTACTGAGTAAAGGGTCTAATTTAGTAATAATTTTAAAGTAAATAAAGCTAAAAGTTAGGTGTCGAAATTGGAGGAAACCCAATTTGAATTTATGATGTTCTTGTGCAATTTATGAGCTAGTTTTTGTGGTGTTCTTCATGTGGGTTTTGTGTTTTGACGTGTTTCTTTATTAAAGTTTTGCCTTCTATATATGGGACTTGTTGGATTTGAATGTATCTGATTCTAGTTTGATTAAACACATAACATGGAATGGTACTGACAAGTTATTGATGACAAAGTTGTGTGATGAAGGTCTTGGAGCTGGGCTGTGGGAACTCGCAGTTGTGTGATGAGTTATACAAAGATGGGATCACTGACATAACATGCATCGATCCGTCCGCCGTTGCGGTGGAGAAAATGCAGAAACGATTAACATCGAAGGGATATAATGGTGTGTTGATAGATATACCTGCACATATCTGTATTTAGTAATTGCTTGTGTGCTTATGTGATCGGGCGTTTAAGCCTCAAATTGAAAATTGGTCTAAAGAATCTAAAAAATAAAATGGTTATATATACATATATATATATACAAGGACTTCTTAAATTAGATTGCGTCAAGTTCTTCGATTATATATTGATCAAATTTATGATCAAGTTCTTCAATTATAAATTGAGTTATTTAGATTGGATTTCAACCAAATTACTACTTTAGATTGATTTTTTCAAGTGAATTGTGTTGAAAATAATTGGTAAAAATATATTTTAGGCTATAAAATTGTTTAGCTCCTAATTAAGGAGATTTATTTTGAGGTTGGTATTTTCTAATTGTTTTTGTGCTATCAAAGTTAGTGGTAAAGTTTTATATATAAATGTCTTGATTGTTTGTATTTGTCTTAGTTTCACATGTTCGATTTCATTGGATGCTGACAAAAGGATGAAAATGAGTAATAGGTAATTACCATAGTCGTCGGAAAATTTTCTATCTGAAAAGCATATCATGTTGTTTCTGAATTAGCTATGAATTTAATTTTTCCAGTACTAAATCCAAATCACAATATTTTTTCATTCTAATCTGATGCACAATACTTCACATGTGGAGCATTTTTCAATTATAATGTTATTTATAATAATTTTGTCAATTAGTAATGATAATCTATTAATAAAAAAGAGGTACATCCCAAACAATTGGAGGCGGTATCTCTTATTTCTGCTCTATAAAGCACGCCTCTCCTTCTCACAACAAGTGGGCGCGCTGTATAGAGTGGAAATAGGAGATCATTTTTCAAACAATTGTGTGGGTTGTAGGCTAGTTATAAAATTTGCACCCTAAAATAAGTAATAGCCTCAATTACCAAACTGGTCTCACAAAATCCATGAGCTTAAAAAGCAAGTACTTAATTTCCATTTTATGAACTTAACTAATAAACACTCAAAATTAATGAAACATCTTTACATACAAAGACTAAGTTGACGCATAAGGCCCTAAGTTCATGAAATTGTGGATGATGTTGGACTTAGCAAGGTTAGAGACGGTGGAGTCCGACGATCAAGGTCAAAATCTTGCTTTTTGCTGCCATTGGAAGCGACTTTAAATTGCCGAGAATATTCTAGGGTAGAGATAAGAGTTTGAGAGAGACGGGTGCTGTTTTACTTTTACATCATTGGAGGAAAGAGATTTGAATTTTAATGGTTTCAACTTTCTCAACGATGGAAATTCCCTCGTGAATCATGATTTCGTGGAAGGTCAACTATGATCGTTAATGATACTCCAAGTTTTACTTTGTAATAACGTGAGTTATTAGCCTAAAACAACGTCATGTGTGATCTTGTTACTGAATAATCTAGACGTATAAGAAGCTTCAGGTTTCTCTCTTGACCCATGCATGCACCAATGGAACTGGACTTTCATGACCAGCAGACCAGGAAAAGGTGACCAACGAGAGAACTTCCACTTCCATCACCTCCATGGCGTTGCTCTTCGTCACCACCATTACTATTTCTTGCTACTCTTATACATTGGTGGTCAGCTCTTGTGGGAGGACTTGGACTTCAATTTGAGGTCCATTTGGCAGATGAAGTACCTGGTGCTTGCCTTGCTCAATAGCTGGATCGAGGAGCGAACTGTATGTGAACACTACCACCCAAACAAACCAACAATTGATCTACTACATAGTTTTTTTTACCGCGTCTGGATGTTAAGAGAATGAGAATGAGACTTTATTTCCATTCTTTCCACCACAACCATATAGACCATAAAAAATCTTAGGCTGACCTCCGCAATCAGAAAAAGTAGGTAGTTTGTTGTTTTCTGTTTCAGTTAGCCCCACTTGTCTTTGATTTCTTTGGTGTAGGTTAAGCTTTTAGTTGCTGTGAATTTTGATTTCTTTGAAAACCCCATTGGTTTAGGTTGTGGTGGAAAGGTGTAGACTTTGATTTCTTTGAAAACATAAAAAATATAGATACTCTATATAGACCATCTACATAGCTGCCCAAGTAAATTGTAAGTGTGTTTCTACATTCCAAAACAAAATTGGAAATCTTGCTTCAAAGTTTTTTTTTTTTGATTTGATCTTGCTTCAAAGTTTAGACCAAGTTTTCTCGATCCGTTCAAAGAACCCCAAGAGAAAGCAAATGGTAAAAGCAAGGTCTAATCCAACTTCTTCATTCTTTTTCATCTTTCAATTTCTTTTTCCATTCAAAACGCCCTAAGAGAAAGCAAAGTAGTCTATACGGTTCAGCATTGTAGGGCTTATGAGCAGCTTTTCAAAGGTTTAAGGGATGTAAATAAGGTGGCAATTAGTGTTACGACTTACGAGTCATGTTCATGTGGGTTGACCTATTCCTTGAATATTTAATAATCGGACAGGGATCCTTTTCAATTTCATTTGAAATGGAGAGTCTCCATTTAAAGATGTAAATTAAATATTATAGATCTAACGGTGTACAAATTGCAACATCATTTAAAATTTTAAATAACGTGGCAGTATGTACACGGTTGGATCCATGAGATAAAATCTCAACTATGAAATTGACAAATGGAGAGGATCTTATTCCTTAATAATCATGTCAAAACACTTCAATCGTAATAGATGATATTTATTAAGTGGGATATTTATTAAGCAGAATAATACGACACAACCCACTTAACACACTTAAAATATATGTCATTTTAGATTGACAAAAACACTGTCAATTTCAACTTGTTTAATAAACATATATTGGCCAGGTTAACACAAATAAGATCCATTTCAACCAATTTAAAAAATGACCCAAAAAGATTAATATATTTTGATATTTTGTAAGCACATAAATTATAAACAAATGGTAGTTTATAACAACATCATTTAAAGTAATGTAAAAGTTCTTATTTTAACCTAACAAAGGTCCACCCAAATCTAAGAAAAATAAAATTAAAAGAGAGTGTTAGTTTCTTTTTTGTTTTGGGTAAAAGGGTTAGGAAAGTTAATATTTCAATGAAAAATTATCAATATAACCACTAAAAAAAATTAATTACTCACACCTCAACAAGTTATGAATATTTTTTTGTTTGTTTTTTGTTTTTGTAGCATTGTTGCTCCCTAATTCCAATATTCCACCTATTTATTATAACATTTTATTCAAAATCTAAATATAATGAAGGATTTTAAGTACTAGGATATTGTTGATTACAAATAAATTCATGTAAGGTTTCTATAGAATACACGAAATTAGGATGAGCAAATAATTTGAAATTTAAACCGAATCCTAAAAATTACTCTAAAAAGTTCTCCTAGAGGGATTAGGAATTTAGGATCCTATATCAACCTTTTTAAATCTTTGAAGATCTATTGATAAGCTGGTCACTGCTAGGTACAAATTAAAGTAAGAGCCATACTAGTGAGAATGCCATATTATTATTATCGCATTGAGGAAGTCTTTTGCTCCATGACACAAACGAACAAGTCATTGTTAATTAGGACGTTAATATCTCCCAATTGCACTTATATGCCATGGAGGACAATTTTAGGTTGCCGTTTGCATTTTTTCTATCTCCATAAAATTACTGTTCATTGCATGACCTTTTCATGCATGTGAAACCTGGAATTACTTTTAAATTCAAAGCAAATAAGTTTCCTCCTTTCTGACCCGCGTGTTCAACTTTCAACCTTTTAGCATCCACGGTCAAGAGTAAAATGGTTAGAAAATGTTGTTTTCAGTCATAAGTTGGTGCATATAAATGTAATCCATCCCGTCCACATATTCTTCAATCCTCATCAAATAGTTAACAACTTTTTTTTGCTCACACAGCAAGATGAGACTTCTAAATGTGCTTCCAGTAGTCATAACAGTGCTTTTTCTTATGAGCATTCATGCAAATGAGGCTGGCAGAATCTTGCATGGAGGAGAACAAGAATTGATGAAGAAAAACACTTTGTTAGGGCCACCAAGGGGTCATGTCCTTCCATTGGTTCCCAATCCAAATATCTTTAAACTTGTTTCAACAATCAGCCAAAAGGCCTTTGTGAGTCACAATGTAGCTTCTTTACAAGGCTCCTTACAGAAAGGTCCAGTTCCACCAACTGCTCCCAATCCACCCACTCATATTCCACCTTCAACAATCAACCAAAGGGCCTTTGTGAGTAACAATGTGGATTATTTACAAGGCTCACTACAGAAGGGACCAACCCCACCATCTGCACCCAATCCAGGTACTCACAATCCTGCTTCAACAATCAACCAAAAGGCCTTCGTGAGTCATAATGTAACTTCTTTACAAGGCTCATTACAAAAAGGTGCAGTCCCACCAACTGCTCCCAATCCACCCACTCATATTCCTTCTTCAGCAATCAGCTCAAAAGGCCTTTGTGAGTAATAATGTGGATTATTTACAAGGCTCACTACAGAAAGGGACCAACTCCCACCATCTGCACCCAATCCAGGTACTCACAATCCTGCTTCAACAATCAACCAAAAGGCCTTCATGAGTCACAATGTAGATTCTTTACAAGGCTCATTACAGAAAGGTCCAGTCCCACCAACTGCTCCAAACCCACCCACTCACATTCCACCTTCAACAATCAGCCAAAGGGCCTTTAGGAGTAACAATGTGGATTATTTACAAGGCTCACTACAAAAGGGACCAACCCCACCATCTGCACCCAATCCAGGTACTCACAATCCTGCTTCGACAATCAACCAAAAGGCCTTTGTGAGTCACAATGTAGCTTCTTTACAAGGCTCATTACAAAAGGGTCCAGTCCCACCAACTGCTCCAAATCCACCCACTCATATTCCTTCCTTCAACAATCACTCAAAAGGCCTTTGTGAGTAATAATGTGGATTATGTTACAAGGCTCACTACAGAAGGGACCAACTCCCACCATCTGCACCCAATCCAGGTACTCACAATCCTGCTTCAACAATCAACCAAAAGGCCTTCATGAGTCACAATGTAGCTTCTTTACAAGGCTCATTACAGAAAGGGTCCGAGTCCCACCAACTGCTCCAAACCCACCCACTCACATTCCACCTTCAACAATCAACGAAAGGGCCTTTGTGAGTAATAATGTGGATTATTTACATGGCTCACTACAAAAGGGTCCAATCTCACCATCTGCACCCAATCCAGGCACTCACAATCCTGTTTCAACAATCAGCCAAAAGGCCTTTGTGAGTCACAATGTAGATTCTTTACAAGCCTCATTACAGAAGGGTCCAGTCCCACCAACTGCTCCCAATCCACCCACTCACATTCCACCTTCAAAAATCAGCCAAAACGCCTAAGTGATTAACAATGTGGATTATTTACAAGGCTCATTTGTTAAAGTTACAAAAGATGGGTCTTGTCCCTCCCTCTAAGTCGAAAGGGGGCACCTATATCCCAACCCCACATCAAATCAACCTTAGGATTTCCAAAGTCACCCTGATATCATAATTTCTTATGGCGTTGAAATAAAGGAAATAAAGCCTGTTTAACATTAACATTAGTTAAAAATAAAAATTAACATCCAATCCAAACGTTAAATGTATGTGATTACAAATTTCCTTAGTGTCAAAATAATGGAAACAAACACGGTTGATAGCCTTTCTTTCCACTTTGTTGTATTCTTGTATAAGTCTTGTTATTTACTACAGATGGTATATATATGTATTTGAAAGAATAAAATGAAGTTTACGAGATCCTTTTCTTTTACCTTTTTTTAGTGCATCCTTATGTTATTTTTGTCTACAAAATAACAATATATTATAATTCGTTTATTCTAATAGTTTATTATTATTATTGCATGATACAGATACACAGTATAATTTTGCTTTAAAAATAATCATTGTAATTTTTTAATGTAGTCCATATGTGATGCTCAAGCTATAGTATATGACATCATGCATTAATATATGTTGGGAACTCGTTTCAAAATAATTCGTGTTATTAAGGAGAGAGGGGAAAAAATCTAGAAGTACGGTAAATTATTAAGCACTAGTAGATTAGACCCACACAATGCAGGGTCTATTTTATAAGTTATAGTATGATAATGAAAGTGAGATGCATTGTTGTTTCGCTTTTGGTTTTGGTTAGAATTTGAAAGTAAATGGATAGATGTGTCTTAAGTATCCATTAGCTTTAATTCTTTTAGAGTAACAAATTACACAAAATTTGGTCTCTTGTGTTAATACAAGTTTATTACAAAATATTAAATTATTACTATGTAATTACACCCATGTTATATTATTATATTTGCATAGGTGAATTGTGATTTTGGAGTTTTGATAATTATGGTGACTTCCAATTAATACAACAATTAAATGAAGACATTTGTGTTGAAATTATACTAATATGAATTTTCGGCTATTTTGATTTGAAAGTACAATGAAGTGGAAAAGAAATTAGAGACAATCAACCACTAATGAATTCAGCATAAAGAGGTTGTACCAGAGATGAAACGCGAAATCTCATAATCTCCTATAATTAGCGAAGTTCGATCGATCTAGCTCCCTTATCACAACAAAAGTTAACTTCCCTAATTAGTACATCATTGAATCCAAAGATGAAAATTTCTATTATTCATGGATCGATCTCATCGCTGGCGTCTACTATTGATTAGTTTAATGTTAAATAGCTTGGAAACATGTTGGATTGGTTAGCAATATGTACACATTAGTAGGACACTATTGAAAATGTTGGGCTAAGGAGGTGAAATTGTGAAATTTAAATTATGTCAAGCAAACAAATAATAGTAATAAAATAAATGGGTATAAATAAGAAAAATAATTACACAAGAAACACTAAAAATTTACGTGATTCAAACAAATATTTGCCTATATCCACAAGTCGGATTTCAATCAATACATTATAATCAAAGTGGGAATACAAATAAAACAGAGACAATACAGAGTTACTTCACAATAATATCACAGCTAATAAGAGCATTCCTAGCTGGTTTTTTATAATTTCTCTATTTTACATCTTCAAAAAGCTACTTTTTAAGTAGCTACCCACTTTTACAAAACACCTCACATCTCACTCTCTATTTTACAATACATCATATTAAAATAATCTTATAATTTTATTTATTTAATTATTTTTCTTTCCATCAACCCCAAACCACACTACGCCGGAATCCCCCACACCCACGCCAGAATAATTTGGTACTCCAACAACCTCCATCCCACAACAAATCACAACCATCAACAACAACAAATCGCAACCCACCACCAACAAACAACCATCAACCGGGTCCAAATCGCAACGAAAAACCCAACAACCCAACAAACCATTCACCACACCCCACGCCAGCGACCTAGAACAGTCTGGTGCTCCAGAAACCTCCAACCCACAACAAATCACAACCCACCAATCAGATCCAAATCGCAACAAAAATCCATATCACCACACCCACGCCAGCGACCCACCACCTGCAACAAATCCGCTCAAACCCTTACCACCACAAACCCACCATAACCACCACCACCTGCAACAAATCCACTCAAACCCATAACCACCACAAACCCACAAACCCACCATAATTGCCACCACCTGCAACAAATCCACTCAATTCCATAACCACCACAAAGCCACCATAACCACCACCACCTGGAGCGTGCAGAGAGAAGGGCGGACTGGGCTGGTGTCGTGCGAAAGTGAGAGGGAGTAGAGAGGGTTGGTGTCGTGTGAGAATGAGAGGGAGCAGAGAGAGAAATAAAGTTTTTTATATGGAGGAGAGAGAAACCTAATAAAAAAGTGAGTTTTAATATATACATAAAGTTACAGTATCATGTATCTTTACATAATACTATAGGGTTTTGCAAAAAAATTGACTAGGATACAAAACTGGTTAAGAGCCTCACTTTTGTGTTTTTTTGCCACAGTACTCTCTATTGTAGCAAAAAATGTATTTTGGATCACCGAATGGTGAGTAAAATAAATTATAATACCATCTTTTGGTGAGTAATACAATAAATTATAATAAAACTACAAGGAATAAAAAAAATAATTCAATACAAATTGGATTGAGGCACGGATATCTTGCTCTCTTTAAGGAGATTCAAGCCCTTTACAGTAGGCAAAGTTCAAAGACCAGTGAAGTAGACCTTCTCTTGACTTGTCCCCTCCAAGATACAACAGCCCAACAATAGTTATTTGGCTCAGACCCAACTCTGCACAAGTGGATGAGCCCAAAGCTCCACTAGAATAAAACTTTTTCTTTGCCTGAAAAACTTCTCTCAATGTGTGCTCAATTATTTGTGTGTTGTTGTATCTTGTGACTGATACTTATGAAGTCTATTATAGGCTCATTGGGCCTTCCGAATTAATCCCAAATAATCTGATGTGGCCTGAAATTAATCCCCAATTAATCTGATGTTGGGTCAGTTACAAAGATCATTATTTGAAATTCAAATATTATTAGGTGGCATTTTAATTAGATGGGTTGGAGTTATATGTGTTAATGAGTCAGATGAGGAGTTATAGGGAGAGTTAATGAGTCCAATAGCTAGCCCGTTTAATGAGTCAATGTCTAAAGATTATTTCCTTAAATACGTGTGTAGACACAAATTTCGTACAGATGAATCACACGGTCACAAAATAGTGTAACAAATAATCAATTTGTATTTATATGTATGAAAGCGGGCACAATCCTTTACAATAAAGAATACAATAAATTCCTCTGATTCTGTCTCTGTGATGCTCCACGATCCAAGGGCTATGAAGCTTGATCTTGAATGGTGTTTGGATATTTCTGAGTTGAGTGTGTAGTTTGAATTTTTGGACTTAGAGTTGAGGGCCGTCGGCTTGATCTCGGTCTAAATTGAATGAAGATTTGAGAGGCGTCTCCCACTTTGGATTTGAAGAAGCAGAAGTACGCCTTGCTCTTGGATGGACAAGAGTGCTTTTCTTGAATCTTGAGAGAACTCTTCTTTTTGGCAGAGTGTTGACAAGGTTTTCTCCTTCTGACTCTGGATCCCCTTCTCTTCTCTAAGGAGTCTTTATTTATAGGAACTTTAAGACTTCTTCATTTGGAATTCCCTTCTCAACGTTTAATGGGATTTGATGTGATTTGATTTAATTTTGAATTTAAATTTGAATTTGGTCTTCCATTTAATTAGAACATTCCATATGTAGGATTCTCCATCTAATGTAGCCACATGGCTTTAAAGTTGTGACACATGGCTTCGTCCTATTGGATGCAATTTGTTGACTAGTCCATTATTAACATGTCATCACTTGACAATTGATTTAATCAATAAAAATTAATCATGATCAATCGGACGGATGTAAACACATCATAAAATTTTGACGTCTACAAATGCCCCCTCGAGACTTGGTCGCGTACACACGAAAAAATAAAGAAAGAAAAGTTATCCTCCTTTTTTTTTTGTGTGTGTGTGTGTGTGTGTGTGTGGTGAGCGAGCGAATCTTGAAATTTCAATTTGATGCTTTTGTCGTGGGCTTTAAACTTTTTTTTTGGGTCGTCACTCACACTAAGTTTGGGTATGATTTAAACACCTGAATCTCAAACTCAAGCTTGGCGGCCCCCATTCGGTCACTTCTACTGAATGGGTAGGGTTTTGGTTCCATGGCTTCATTAGGTATCCAAAAACTCCCAACAAACGGTCTTTGAAGAGATTGGTGAGGGGAAAGTTATCCCACAATCCGTGCGGGATGATTACGATTCATTGTAATCAATGTCGTACTGAAGATAAGGAAGCCCCTTTCAGAATATTAAAAGTGTTGGAAAAGGCGAAAAAGGAGACCTGGCTGGCCGCTCTCTTATTGTGTTGTTGGGGGAATTTGTATTCCCTGGTAAAGAGGCCAATTTGATTAGGCCTGGCATTTTCAAGGTTGCAAGCTCGATGGCTAGTGGTAAGAAGTACTGTCTCGCAGTCCCGGTCTTGGCAACTATCTACAAAGGCTTGAACGACATCGCGTCTTCCTCAGTCCTTAGTAAGTGTGACACTACATTCCCCGCACACTACTTGAACGCATGGTTGGCCAAATACTTTGCCACTCGTTTCGACTTGCCTGAGGCTAGCCCACTTGATCCATGTATGGTTAGATTTTCCATAGAGGGTGCAGCGATGTATTTTGAGGAAGCTGAGGCACGAAAGCTTTTCCATTCCATTACTAAGTTCAAGTTTCATCATCTTGCGCTCTTCAAGGGACATCAAGAGATTTTGGAGGATAATGATCAGCTATCTGACTCCTATGTTAACTACTTTATAAGTCAACGCCTCAGCTATTTATCATTACGTCGCGGCGACTTAAGCGTACTTGAGCCTTATAGTCCTCACTGCTTTGGTCATCAATTTGGGTTCACTTAAGACATCCCTGAGGAGATAAAGGAAGATCTACGCACTGCCCCCTTAGAAAGAGTCGTGAATCTCTGGCATCAATGCCTTCGTATCAACACAAAGTCGTAGTTTTTGGTCCCCTCTCGTCCCTCCAGTGATGCGGCCCTTTGCACGAAAGATTACATGGATTGGTGGGCCAAATGATCTTATGGTTTCTTCTCTAGCGACCCTAGTCAACCGAATGGGAACATTGGGCCAAGTAAGCTGATAGTTAAGTTGAAGCAGCGTCATGAAAGTGATGAACCTTCAGAGCATCGAGAGGATAACAAGTTATCTTTAAGGACTTCGGAAGGCACTGACGAGACATCCGACATTGTTTCTACCTTTAGAGGGGCTGATAGAGCTATGGCGTCTCATGCCAAGAAGTTGAATGAAGAGGATGGGATCTCATGTTCCGATCATGGAAATGAGATAAGTTGAAGTGACTCGAATCGTCATTGGCAACGTAGGAAATATAAGGACAACGTCATTGATGATGTGAACCACGAGATTGTTATGAAGACGACTAAGCCTTTTATTGACGTGGATACGCCATCTCCATTTTCCGGCGGTGATGAACAAGTGAGTCTTTCTTCCCTTTTTGATTCTGCTAACACGGAATCTATTAGAGCCCTTTGTTGTCTCTTTAATGATCTCATGGTTGTTTCTGTCATCCAAAAACTTGTTGAGGATGAAAATCTTGATATTTCTTTGTCATAGGTTGGCGTTGATTCTTTGAAAGAGGTAGACGAGAGGCAGTCACCAGCTGATGGTAGCCCGTCTATGAGTGAGTTTTCTGTCCAAGGTCTGGAGACTTTTGATCTTGCCACTAAAGTGATTGACAAGCCGTATCTTGAGAAATCTAATGCTTCTATTCCCCCTTCAGGTCCTATCTGTAACCCTAAGAAGGATATGGTTGGCAAGGTGCGTAGTTCGGGTGTCCCAACTACCTTTATAGTCTCGATACTTAATGCAGAGGACGTCATCTCAAAGGCTAGTCGCCATTATGCATTCATGTTGGAGGAAGGCTTAATAGAAAAGATCATCAAAACCCCTTTTGATTCTGTTGCTTCTCTTAAGGAAGAGGTTAAGAAGATTATCCATGCTATCAGACAAACAACAATTATGGATGTGATGCCCTTACAAGATTGAGTTTGGAAGTTTATGGAGAACGCATCTCAATATTCTTCAATACGTTCTACTTTTACGCAAAGGACTTCACTTCAAGTCAAGAATCAGAGATGCGCAGATGCTGAATGTCGCCATACTCTTGCACTCAAGTCAGAAGCTATTGAGGCTAGGGATAGTAGTATAGCTGAAGCTGAACTGTCTAAAGTTTTGTCAAGGGAGACTGAGTTGAGGAAGGAGCTCGAGCTTTTGGTGACGCAAAGGGGAAAACTTGAGAATTCTATCTCCCTCCACGAAGAAAAGTTACCGCAGTTGCAGGCCATGGTTTCTAGAATTAAGGAAGAAATTTCAGAGATTAAGGCTACTCTAATCTTAGAAACTTCAGACCATGCCAAACTTCAAGAGTTACGAGAGATGCTAGAGACGAGTCGAGAGGAGTTGAAGAACTTAGATTGGATAGGTCGACCGTCATTTATGTAATATCTATGATGTAATGATATTCATCCTTTTTATTAACAAAAGTTTCATTTTCTCTTCCCCTTTTATATATATATATGCGACTCTACTTAGTAAAGAATACTAAGTTGCCTATGTACCCAAGAGGGATCAAGTCATAATATAGTTCAAAGGAGTTTTTTTTTTTCTTTTTCGTGCTCTAACTTTTGCCTAGGTCGCCTCTTTCAAGGTTTTCAACTTAATGAGCATTTTTTTTTTTTGGTGGCTCTAACTTTTGCCTAGGTCGCCTCTTTCAAGGTTTTCAACCTAGCGAGCATTATTTTTTTTTTATTATACTCTAACTTTTGCCTAGGTCGCCTTTTCAAGGTTTTCAACCTAGCGAGCATTTTTTTTTTTTTTGGCACATTCAAAGGTAATGGAAAAATATCAAGTACCAATGAAGTGTTAAGGTGGGTAGTTTAGGCTCCTGCCGAGGAGGGACTTTGGAACTTCATGCATAGTACAGCTTTAGGAATCTCGCGTTTATAAGATCTACCCTTATCCCATCTTTGTCAACTATCTTGTAGGCACCATTTGTGTAAACTTCCTAAACGACATATGGGCCATCCCATTTTGATGTGAACTTATTTCTGATCTTATGCAAAGTGTTGATTGGCCTTCGGATTGCGAGTAACAAATCTCCTTATTGGAATGATCAAGCGTTGACCTTTTTGTTAAAAGCTCGAGATAGTTGCGCTTGGTAGCATTCGAGGTGTTGTTATGCTTCTAACCTTTTTCATCAAGTGCCTCAAGCTCCTCCAATCTCAGTCGGGCGTTCTCCTCATTTATAAGCCCTTCTTGTATAGCAATTCGAAGAGAGGGAATTTGTCGCTCCAAAGGAAGGACTGCTTCGATGCCGTACACCAACGAATATGGGGTAGCTTGTGTAGGTGTTCTGTATGTTGTCCGGTACGCCCATAACACTTCTCTGATTCTCTCATGCCAATCTCTTTTCAACCGTTCCACCACTTTTTTCAACAAGTTACAAAGTGTCTTATTGAAAGTTTCAGCAAGACCGTTGGCTGGCGCATTATACATAGAAGATTTATATTGCTTAAACCCAAACTTTTCGCATAATTGGTCCACCAAACTATTGTGGAAAGGCTTACCATTGTCTGTCATGATGTAATGAGGAATGCCATATCGATAGATTAGGTGGGTTCGGATGAAATTCACGACATTTTCTTTCTTTACTTCCTTTAGAGATATGACTTTTGCCCATTTAGAGAAGTAACCAGTCGCAGCCAAGATGTATAAATGGCCAGCTAAAGACTTAGGCAATGGTCTTACGACATCAAGTCCCCATGCATCAAAGGGCCAAGAGGCGACCGTAGGATGCAATGGTTCTGGTGGCTGATGAATGTAGTTTGCATGGAGTTGACATGCTTCACATCTTTTTGCATAGTCCATGCAATCCTTCACTATTGTTGGCCAATAATACCCCATCCGCTTTATCCGATGATAAAGTTTAGGATCGGATTGGTGGGCGCCACATACTCCGAAGTGGGCCTCCTCCATGACTTAATAAGTTTCTCCCTTTCCAAGGCATCGCAAAAATAATCCATCAAAGGATCGTCGATACAAGGTATCTTTATAGTAGATGACGCGAGGTGCCTTTCGTCGTACCTCGATCTTGTGGAAAGAGTCGTTAGGTAGCTTACCATGTTCTAAGTAGTCAATCAAAGGTTGGCACCAATCTTCGTCCTCCACAACAGATACTTGATATGGCATTTGTCTCACTTGTATATTCCTCTGTGAAAGTGAGTGCCCAACGATTGCAAACTGGCACAATCACCCTTTCTTCTTCTGACCATGCCAACGTAGTGGCCAAGTTAGTAAGAGCATCTGCTATCTTATTCTCATTTCTAGGAATGTGTTCTAAAGAGATCCCGTCGAACTCCTCAACTAATCGTATGGCCAATCGGAAGTAAGGAACCAAACCTTCATTCTTGACTTCATAATGCGTTAAGTGTTGATTGATCACCAACTTAGAGTCCCCGTAAACCTCTGAGTATGAGATTTTCATGTCAAGAGCCATTTCGAGGCCAGCGATAAGGGCTTGGTACTCGGCCACATTATTTGAGCATGGTTTGTTAAGCCTGAAGGCGAATGGTAACATGTGTTTTTATGGTGAAACAAAAACAATGCCTACTCCTGACTCTTCACGACACGTAACTCCATCAAAGAACATCATCCAAGGTGGAAGGATCTCCTTGTACAACACGTCTTCATCTGGAAAGTCATCCGACAACTCCCAATTAGCAAGTATGGGATGATCAGCGAGAAAGTTTGCTAGTGCTTGTCCTTTAATTGCCTTTTGTTGAATATACGTGATTTGAAATTCTTGAAAGGCCACAGACCATTTTGCCAACCACCCAAATATTACTGGCCTAGACAAGATGTACTTCACTGGGTCCACCTTCGCAACTAAATGTATTGTGTGTGCTTGCATGTAATGCCTCAATTTGTGAATGGAAGAGAAGAGTGCAAGACACATTTTCTTTAGGGGAGAATATTTCAATTCTACTCCAGTTAGCTTTCGACTGAGATAATACAACGCTTTCTCCTTTTTTGCTTCATTCTTATGGGCCAAAAAAGCCCCAAGTGATTGTTCTTGCGCTGCGATGTATAGTATCAAAGGTTTCCCTAGTATGGGAACTCCTAGGATAGGTAGATTTCGCAGGTACTTTTTAATGCTCTCAAATGCATTTTTGCAGGCTTCATCCCACTCGAAATTGGTATCCTTCTTCATTAGCCAACTGAACGGCTGACATCGTCCTGCTAGGTTTGATATAAAGCGTCGAATGTATGCAAGATGACCTTGCAAGCTTCGTAGCTCCTGTAAATTCTTCGATTCGGGCATCCTTTGGATAGCATCTATCTTAGATTGATCTACTTCGATGCCTTGATGTCGAATGATAAAGCCGAGGAACTTTCCGAACATGACACCAAATGCACATTTCAAAGGGTTCATCTTGAGCTGGTATTTCCTCAGTCGATTGAATACGATGCGCAAATCTCGTATATGTTCCTCTCTTTTTCTTGTTTTAACCACTAAGTTATCGACATAACACTGAACAATCTTGTGAAGTATATCATCAAAGATTTTTTGCATCTTTCGTTGATATGTTGCTCTAGCATTCTTAAGTTCGAAGGGCATCACCTTATAACAGTAAATTCCTTTCAGGGTTCGGAAGGCAGTGAGCTCCTCATCCTCAAGCGCCATTCGAATTTAGTTGTATCCTAATGAACCGTCCATGAATGATAATGCTTCTTGACCGATGGTCGAGTCTACCATGAGCTCTGTATTTGGCAATGGGAAATCATCCTTGGGGTAAGCCCTGTTCAAATCCCTAAAATCGACACAAACTCGAATTTGTCCATTCTTCTTTTTTACTGGGACAATATTCGTAATCCATTTTGGAAATTGTACTTCCCGAATGAATTCGGCTTACTCAAGTTTGTTAACTTCAGCTTCAATTTGGGGAAGGAGTTCTGGTCGAAAACGACGTGGAGCTTACTTAATCGGGCGCGCTTCTTATTTTATCACCAGTCGATGAATTGCAACTCTTGGGTCTAAACTCGGCATTTCTTTATACGTCCATGCAAAGACGTCTTTGCACTCTGTCAAAAGCTCAAGGTATTCTTTTTCCTCCGCAGGAGTTAGGAGTGCACTTATGAAGATCGGGCGAGGCTCATCAGTAGTTCCCAAGTTCAATTCCTTCAGCTCATCCACTGTTGCTTGTCCACCATCTCCAATTACATGCGGGGCTTCATCTGGTTCCTCATCTGATGAGCTAGATCCAGAATCAGTTTCTACCGTTACATGGTAAGTAGGAAGGACTAAAGTTTCATTTTCCTCTTCCTCTTGGTCGACTTGCTTTCTCAACCTATTTGTGTGTATGATAGTTCATCGTTTTGCCTTAAGTGAACTACCCACACTAACCTCCACAGCTAGTTCTCGCTTCATACGTGAGGGAACGAGGCTGCATATCTCAGATTCGTTTTTCTTCTGTGTATCACCTTTTTCCACCTTAGATTACGAAGAAACTTTTAAAGTACTCGAAGACCTGAGTCTATCAAATGCTGACCTACGTACACAGGAGGTCCCTTTTTTCGTTGGGATTGAGACGCTTAACCTGTTGAATACCGACTCTCGAGGAGTAGGGCTAGTTAAGCGACCAAACACAGACGATCGGGGTGTTGGTTTGCTTAACTCTCCTCTTCTACAACCTCAAAGGAGATATGTAGAGCAGTCCTCCTTTTGTTTTTCCCTTTGGTCGAGATGCGGACAGGCTCTTGTGATGAATATCCTAACCTCGTCTTAGGAGTTTCAATTGCGTAGCCTTACTGCCTTAACTTACTTTGGGTCTGATTAAGCCCTTGTGACTTCTCCTCTACGCAATCCGAATAGAGTTGCTCGAGTTATGAAGGATTATTGAAATCGTACCCTGACTTTGCCAAAAGTCTATACACCTTAGGATCAAAACTCTCTTTGGTTCTCTTGTCAGGTAACGACCCTTCCTTGATGGAGTCTAATGCAGATTTAACGAAACCTTTTAGTGGAGGTTTGGTCGAGGCCACCTTATCTAGCTTTGGCAATGGAAGAGTTAAGGTACTTTTAAGGATGGCAAAATATCTTTCTCCTGAGCAGGCTCATTAATTCTAACCTTGGCCCCCACTACCAGCCCGAATGGAGTTTGACCTTCCTTCCACTTGGACAATGGGACATATCGTAAGATTGGTGATGCCCCCTTGGATGCTATATGAGACTTTGGTGCTGCAGCAACACTAAGTCGAAAGTCTTCACAAGGGATTTCATCGTGTCCTTTACCCTTCTCCCTCATTCTTTTGTTATCTTCTAGTAGTTCATCATTTACCATGTCGCAATTCAAGTAAAACTTGGTATCTGCAAAGTGTGATTCCGCTTCTGTGAATGGTTGCAGGTCTACTATCATCTTTTTTACTTGCTTACCATCAGAGTACTTGAAGCATTGATGGAGTGTAGAAGGTACAATACTATTCTCGTGGAGCCAAGGTCGTCCTAACAACAAATTGTAAGAAGTCTTTGAATCAATGACGTGGAAGAAAGGTCTTGTCTTCAAATCCTCCATGATCACGTCAAGCCGAATAATTTTGATCGCCCTTTGACCTTTTTGATTAAAGCCTTGGATGACCAGTCGACTCTTGGAAAGCTTTTTCGTAGATATACCAAGGCATTTCATTGTCACTTTTGACATTATGTTCACGGCGGAACCATCATCTATAAGGATTCGACTTACCTTTTCCTCACGTATGAAACTGGAGACAAAAAGCGGTTGATTATGTGGTTTAGAGCCCAATAGAAGATCTTCATCAGTGAATGTTATTTTGCCATGACAATTAGCGCATTGAGCAAAGACTTCTTCTACAGCATAGATTTCATTCTCCTCTTTTTCTATCATTTTGGCCTCCCCGAGGTGCACTTCTTCCTCACCTTGGACAGAACCGACTCGCTCATCAACCTCATGGTAAGATGTCATGTAAGCAGTTGTTACGAGGTCCTCCGTAAAATAGCCTTCAAGGAAAAACTCCCGCAATGTGATCAGTGAATGAGAATCCTTCTAGAGCACCTCCTCTATTCGAATCCCTTTCTGTTACGTCTTCAAGTTATCCATCACCCTTCCTTTGCGAGGTATCATTGAACAACTCATTTGGCATCGTTCTCTTGCATAAGTGACATGAGGCTTTGGATTGTGCTGCTTTCAAGATTTCCTATGGGTCATAAGAGTCCAACCCTCTCCCTCACTCGATAGCTTATCTTCTATGTCGGCATCTTCTTGTGGTTCTAGACATGGCAAGCAAACAGGTTCAAGTGTTCCGAATTGGATGTGTTTGCAAGATGCCCCCGGTGTTGACATTAGGGGAGACTGCGTCTTCGTTGGACTTGGCGACCCGAAGGTAAACGTAGCATGATTTGACCCAACAACTTCATCCAGGTCTAAGAGGATTTTAACCTTTTTTGCGAGCCTTAAGATAAGATCCTTTAGAACGAAACACTTCTCCATTGTATGACTTACAACCCGATGGTATTTGCAGTACTTTGGGTCTTTGGTACGCCCCATTTCCTCTGGCCGCTTGCAATCTGGCAGTTTAATAACCTCCTTCTCTAATAAGTCTTCGAGCATGCCTGGAACATCAGAGTCTGGAAATGGGTATGTCTTCTCTTCCATCTCTTTCAGCATCAACCGGCGTCTCTCCCTTTCTTGAGATGGACCCTTCATTCTCTCCTCTTTTTTCTCCTTCGCGAAGATCCTGACGGGTTCTGCAGCGATGGCCATGGATTCTTTGATCATGGGTTTAGAAGACTTGTCACCCTTCTTTACGTCCTTCCTCTCCTTATGATGTTCAGCAATAAGTAGACTCTTTTCTCCCCGACTAGCCAAGCTAAGTTCCATGTCATGCGCTCGGGTAGCAAGTTCTTCGAAGGTACGAGGCTTGATGCCTTGGAGAATGTAGAGCAGTCCCCAATGCATGCCTAGGATGCACATTTCTACTCCAGAAGCTTCTGAAAGTCGATCTTTGCAATCAAGGCTCAACGAGTGCCATCGGTTGATGTAGTCAACGACGGGTTCATCCTTCCATTGCTTCGTATTGGTAAGTTCCATCATGCTCACTATACAGCGAGTGCTGTAGAAGCGGTTCAAGAACTCCTTTTCCATTTGCTCCCAATTATCAATGGATTCGGGCTCCAAATCAGTGTACCAATCGAAGGCGTTTCCTCGAAAAGAACGAACGAATTGCTTTGTGAGCAAGTCTCCATCCGTGCCAGCATTATTGCAAGTCTCGACAAAGTGGGCGACGTTTTGCTTAGGATTCCCCTTCCTATCGAATTGTTGAAACTTTGGAGGCTGATAGCCTGGAGGCATTCGTAAACTATCAATCCTCTTGGTGTACGGTTTTGAATACATAAGAGTACTCTGAGGCGCACTACCGTATTGAGCTCGAATAGTGTTTGTTTTCATGTCGTGCAACTACTGGACTGACAAAGAGGCAATGGAGGTAGAGTTTGTATGTTGGTCCTCAACTCTCTTGTGACCATCTTAGGGGGTACGCTGGTGAATAAGGCCATTGTTGGATTCTCCATGATTGGGGTCATGTCTTTCCCTTGGTTCCCAATCCAAATATCTTTAAACCTATTTCAACAATTAATCAGAAGGCCTTCGTGAGTCATAATGTAGCTTCTTTACAAAGCTCCTTATAAAAGGGTCCAGTCCCACCAACTACCCCCAATCCACCCACTCACATTCTACCTTTAACAATCAACCAAAGGGCCTTTGTGAGTAACAATGTGGATTATTTACAAGGCTCACTACAGAAGGGACCAACCCCACCATCTACACCCAATCCAGGTACTCACAATCTTGCTTCAACAATCAACCAAAAGGCCTTCGTGAGTCATAATGCAGCTTCTTTACAAGGCTCATTACAAAAGGGTCATGTCCCACCAATTGCTTCCAATCCACCCACTTACATTCCACCTTCAACAATCAACCAAAGGGCCTTTGTGAGTAACAATGTGGATTATTTACAAGACTGACTACAAAAGGGACCAACCCCACCATCTACACCCAATCCAGGTACTCACAATCCTGCTTCGACAATCAACAAAAAGGCTTTCGTGAGTCACAATGTAGCTTCTTTACAAGGCTCATTACAAAAGGGTCCAGTCCCACCAACTGCTCCAAATCCACCCACTCATATTCCTCCTTCAACTATCACTCAAAAGGCTTTTATGAGTAATAATGTGGATTATTTACAAGGCTCACTACAGAAGGGACCAACCCCACCATCTGCACCCAATCCAGCTACTCACAATCCTACTTCTACAATCAACCAAAAACCTTCATGAGTCATAATTTCGCTTCTTTACAAGGCTCATTACAAAAGGGTCCAATCCCACCAACTGCTCCCAATCCACCCACTCACATTCTACCTTTAACAATCAGCTAAAGGGCCTTTGTGAGTAACAATGTGGATTATTTACAAGGCTCACTACAAAATGGACCAACCCCACCATCTGCACCCAATCCAGATACTCACAATCCTGCTTCGACAATCAACCAAAAGGCCTTTGTGAGTCACAATGTAGCTTCTTTACAAGATTCATTACAAAAGGGTCCAGTCCCACCAACCGCTCCAAATCCACCCACTCATATTCCTCCTTCAATAATCACTCAAATGGCCTATGTGAGTAATAATGTGGATTATTTACAAGGCTCACTATAGAAGGGACCAACCCCACCATTTGCACCCAATCCAAGTACTCACAATCTTGCTTCGACAATCAACCAAAAGGCTTTTGTGAGTCATAATGTAGCTTCTTTACAAGGCTCATTACAAAAGGGTCTAGTCCCATCAACTGCTCCCAATCCACACACTCACATTCCTCTTTCAACAATCAACGGAAGGGCCTTTGTGAGTAATAATGTGAATTATTTACAAGACTCATTACAAAAGGGTCCAATCTCACCATCTGCACCCAATCCAGGCACTCACAGTCCTGCTTCGACAATCAGGCAAAAGGCCTTCGTGAGTCACAATGTAGATTCTTTACAAGCCTCATTACAGATAGGGGTGGGTTCGGGTCGGGCGGGTCGGGTTTTGGGGAAATCCGTTGTCCGTCCGTAGAAAATAAATTCACGGATAATCCGTCCGCTAACCGTCCGTTGATAGGTTCGGGCGGGCGGGTCGGTTGAGCGGGTTTGGCGGGCGGGTGGTCGGGCGGGTGGTCGGGTTTAATGGGCTTGCAAGTGGGATTTTTTTGGACTTTTTTTGGCTTGCAAGTGGACTTTAAAAATTCAGTCCATATCATTGTTTTGGACTTTTTTGGGCCATTTTAAAACCAAATCAACAACTATATATAATTGGGCCTACTAATTTAGTTTTTTTAGCCATTTTTTTACTATTTATTTAAACCTCCTTATTTGCTAACTTTTTATACCATTCTTATATATAAAAAACCAAACATAAATGCAAGTATGCAACAATTCCTAAGCACATACAAATACAAATACAAAAAATCAATTTCATATATATATATATATATATATTTAATTATATATGGGTTTATAACTTTATATATATATATATATTATTTAATTAAATATTGTCGGGCGGGCGGGTATCCGTCCGACCAAAATTTCAAAAACCGTTATCCGTCCGTTATCCGGATATTTAAAATATCCGTATCCGTATCCGTCCGAATATATGCGAGCGGGCGGGCGGGCGGGCGAGCGGGTCGGCCGGATTGGTCGGGCGGGTCGGGTTTCACGGTTTTTTGCCCACCCCTAATTACAGAAGGGTCCAGTCCCACCAACTGCTCCCAATCCACCCACTCACATTCCACCTTTAAAAATCAGCCAAAATGCCTGTGTGAGTAATAATGTGGGTTATTTACAAGGCTCATTTGTTAAAGTTACAAAAGATGGGTCTTGTCCCTCCCTTTAAGTCAAATGGGGGCACCTACATCTCAACCCCACATCAAATCAACCAAAAGGATTTCCAAAGTCACATTGATATCATAATTTCTTATGGCGTTGAAACAGAGGAAATAAAGCTTGTTTAACATTAAAATTAGTTAAAAATAAAAATTAACATCCAATCCAAAACGTTAAATGTATGTGATTACAAATTTCCTTAGTGTCAGAATAATGGAAACAAACACGGTTGATAGCCTTTCTTTCCACTTTGTTGTATTCTTGTATAAGTCTTGTTATTTACTACAGATGGTATATATATATGTATTTGAAAGAATAAAATGAAGTTTACGAGATCCTTTTCTTTTATCTTTTTTTAGTGCATCCTTATGTTATTTTTGTCTACAAAATAACAATATATTATAATTCATTTATCCTAATACTTTTTCGTTTTTTCTTTTTTATTATTGCATGATTCAGATACACATTATAATTTTGCTTTAAAAATAATCATTGGAATTTTTTAATGTAGTCCATATGTGATGCTCAAGTTATAGTATATGACATCATGCATTAATATATGTTGGGAACTCGTTTCAAAATAATTCGTGTTATTAAGGAGAGAGGGGAAAAAATCAAGAAGTACGGTAAATTATTAATCACTAATAGAGGACCCACGCAATGCAGGGTCTATTTTATAAGTTATAGTATGATAATGAAAGTGCGATGCATTGTTGTTTCACTTTTGGTTTTGGTTAGAATTTGAAAGTAAATGGTTAGATGTGTCTTGAGTATCCATTAGCTTTAATTTTTTTAGAGTAACAAATTATACGTAATTTGGTCTCTTGAGTTAATACAAGTTTATTACAAAATATTAATTATTAGTATGTAATTACACCCATGTTAAATTATTATATTTGCATAGGTGAATTGTGATTTTGGAGTTTTGATAATTATGGTGACTTCCAATTAATATAACAATTAAATGAAGACATTTGTGTTGAAATTATACTAATATGAATTTTCGGCTATTTTGATTTGAAAGTACAATGAAGTGGAAAAGAAATAAGAGACAATCAACCACTAATGAATTCAGCATAAAGAGGTTGTACCAGAGATGAAACACGAAATCTCATAATCTGCTATAATTAGCGAAGTTCAACTGATCTAGCTCCCTTATCACAACAAAAGTTAACTTCCCTAATTAGTACATCATTGAATCCAAAGATGAAAGTTTCTATTATTCATGGATCGATCTCATCGCTGGCGTCTACTATTGATTAGTTTAATGTTAAATAGCTTGGAAACATGTTGGATTGGTTAGCAATATGTACACATTAGCAAGACACTATTGAAAATGTTGGGCCAAGGAGGTGAAATTGTGAAATTTAAATTATGTCAAGCAAACAAATAATAGTAATAAAATAAATGGGTATAAATAAGAAAAATAATTACACAAGAAACACTAAAAATTTACCTGGTCCAAACAAATATTTGCCTATATCCACAGGTCGAATTTCAATCAATACATTATAATCAAATAGGGAATACAAATACAACAGAGACAATACAGAATTACTTCATAATAATATCACAGCTAATAAGAGCATTCTCAGCCGGTTCTTTATAATTCTTCTATTTTACATTTTCAAATAGCTACTTTTTGAGCTTAGCTACCCACTTTTACAAAATACCTCACATCTCACTCTCTATTTTACAATACATCATATTAAAATAATTTTATAATTTTATTGATTTAATTATTTTTCTTTCCATCAACTCCAAACCACACTACGAAGGAACCCCCACACACTACACCAAAATCCCCCACACCCACGCCACAACAATCTGGAACTCCAACAACCTCCAACCCATAACAAATCACAACCATTAACAACAACAAATCGCAACCCACCAACAACAAACAACCATCAACCAGTCCAAATCGCAACAAAAACCCAACAACCCAACAAACCATTCACCACACCCTATGCTGGCGACCCACAACAATCTGGTGCTCCAGCAACCTCCAACCCACAACAAATCGCAACCCACCAACCGGATCCAAATTGCAACAAAAATCCAAATCACTGCACCCATGTCGACGACCCACCACCTGCAACAAATCCGCTCAAACCCTTACCACCACAAACCCACCATAGCCACCACCACCTACAACAAATCCACTCAAAACCATAACCACCACAAACCCACCATAATCACCACCACCTGCAACAAATCCACTCAATTCCATAACCACCACCACCTGGAGCCGTGCGAGAGAGAAGGGCGGACTGGGCTGGTGCCGTGCGAAAGTGAGAGGGAGCAGAGAGGGTTGGTGTCGTGCGATAGTGAGAGGGAGCAGAGAGAGAAATAGAGTTTTTTATATGGAAGAGAGAGAAACCTAATAAAAAAGTGAGTTTTAATATATACATAAAGCTACAATATCATGTATCTTTACATAATAATGCAACGTTTTGTAAAAAAATTGACCAGGATTCATAACCAATTAAGAGCCTCATTTTTGTGTTTTTTTGCCACAATACTCTCTATTTTAGCAAAAAATGTATTTTGGATCACTGGATGGTGAGTAAAATAAATTATAATGTCATCTGTTGGTGAGTAATACAATAAATTATAATAAAATCACAAGGAATAAAAAAAATAATTCAATACTAATTGGACTGAGGCGCGGATATCTCGTTCTCTTTAAAGAGATTCAAGCCCTCTACGGTTGACAAAGTTCAAAGACCGGTATAGTAGACCTTCTCTTGACTTGTCCCCTCCAGGATACAACAGCCCAACAGTAGTTGTTTGGCTCAGACCCAACTCTACACAAGTGGATGAGCCTAAAACTCCACTAGAAAAACACTTTTTCTTTGCTTGAAAAAATTCTCTCAATATGTGCTCAATTATTTGTGTGTTGTTGTCTCTTGTGATTGATGCTTATGGAGTCTATTTATAGGCTCATTGGGCCTCCCGAAATTAATCCCCAATTAATCTGATGTTGGGTCAGTTACAAAGATCATTATTTGAAATTCAAATATTATTAGGTGGCCTTTTAATTAGATGGGCTAGAGTTATATGTGTTAATGAGTCAAATAAGGAGTTATAGGGAGAGTTAATGAGTCCAACAACTAGCCCATTTAGTGAGTCAGTGTCTGAATATTATTTCCTTAAATACCTGTATATATATGACAACTCACCAATAGTCAATGACAGATTTTTTCCTTAACAAAAATGTGACCATTAACTCACTAGTGGCTAGGTGAATATTTTTTAGAATGTATTTGGACACATTAACACAATAGTTACATGGACTTAGAAATATATAATTTTTCTCTCCCCTTATCAATGTAGGATTCAATTTTTTTTTTTCAAAACACTAACTCCCCACTTTAAACTCATTAACCACATGAAACTCTCATATCTTCACATTTAATTTTTTCAATTTAAATTAATATTATTTCAAATTAATATTAAAACGTTACAACAACAATGTTTTGTATGCAAGTCTTCCTCTCCTATTTTTAAGATTGCTCTCAATGGAATGAGCTAGGGTTTCTAACATTAGGAGTGGAAAGTGATCTTAATCTTTGATATTTATAGTGAATATCCTCGTCATGTATAGGCTTACAAAACAACATTGTCCCACTTGGGCAACATAAATTAGTGTTTTGTAATTTTGGAAATAATTTTGAAAACGATTCTTGGTTCAACCAATTTCTGCTATAATGTAGTAAAAAAAAATAAAAAATAAAAACCCTCTGACATTATTCGGTCTAACAAAACTATAACATGGACCAAGGCTAGCATATGCAATGATCCGCATAAACTCATCCATAATCTCAATGTCAATACTTTCTTACAATAGTATGAAGGTAACAATCAAGAAAAGCATGCAATCCAAACCTGACGTGATTTATGGGTATCGTATATATTATAGATTATAAATTTCCAGCTCAAGGCGTTTTACATTTTCACCCAAGAAACACAACAAGTAGCCAAGTAGCCAAGTAGGGTCTGGCTCCCCTCCCATTCATTCTCCTCCCATTTCTCTCATGTTTTAATAGATGTAAGATACATGGCAGGTAAGAAATCTAAAGGTCAAAACAAAGCTTTGATCACTGGTTAAAAGAAATCATAGATAAAATGCAAGTACTTTAACTCAGTCTTCAACAAAGAATTGAAACTCAAATGTTAGGTTTACTATGATCTAAAAGTACCATTGCTTATACTAAACACCAAAAAAAATAAATAAAAAAATCAAACAGAATAATATATTATTGCTTAAATCTTAGCATAGCTTGCAAAAAAAAATATAAATATATTTGAGCAAAAGGCAAATACTTGAACTCTTTGTCTTGAAGAAAGTGACCCAGATCCGAAGCATTCTTTAACACTATGAATTTAAAAATAAAAATAAAAATAAAAAATAAAAAAAGAAGAAAAGAAATGGGGGACGTGGCTTTATTTATGCCATGTGTCTTACATCCATATAAACGGAAATACTTAGGTCCCGCTATAGGACTGTCCTGTTGTAAGTGTCAAAAATTATAATATGTGTGTTTTTTTTTATAAAATATATGTCAGTTGTGATTAATATGTGTAATTTGTTGTAACATTAAGTTTATCACAAATATCTTTCATATTACTGGAATTCCCAAATTTTATTTTTTACAATAATAGACATACATATACTGCTACAGACATAATATTTATCACAAAACACATATGTTTTACCAAAATCAATACCAATCCCGTAACGTGACCCCTATATATGAGAGAAAATGGAGGAAAATGAATGGCCATCGACCCAGAAATATACCCCTAAGCCTTGGTCCAAGAAAAAAAAATACCAACTGGGCCACATTAAGTCCATATTTGCGAATTTTGTTGTGCAGGGTTTAGGGTTTCTGTGGCTTTTATTCGTAGAAGAGGAAGAATTAAACCCGAAAAATCAGAAAATGGGTACCAATCAGAAACCCAAGGAAATCCTGAAAAATACCGTTGCTCCCTCCACTGCCTTGGCTTACCTCGATCCTCAATACTGGTACTTTTTTTTTCCTTAATTACTCCTGGCTTTTCGTTAATTTCCTCATCTTGTTGGTGTTGGTGTTGGTGTTGTTGTTGTTTCAGGGATGAGCGTTTCTCAAATGAGGAACATTACGAGTGGTTCAAAAACTACTCCCATTTTCGCCACCTCATTCAAGCCCATATTAAACCCAATTCTTCTGTAATCTTCCTCTCTCTCTCACTGTTTTTTTTTTTTTTTTTAATTGGTATCCAATTTGTTAAATTTACCAACTTATAAGATGTTTAGTTAAAGAATCTTAACGTACTGAGTAAAGGGTCTAATTTAGTAATAATTTTAAAGTAAATAAAGCTATAAGTTAGGTGTCGAAATTGGAGGAAACCCAATTTGAATTTATGATGTTCTTGTGCAATTTATGAGCTAGTTTTTGTGGTGTTTTTCATGTGGGTTTTGAGTTTTGACGTGTTTCTTTTTTAAAGTTTTGCCTTTTATATATGGGACTTGTTGGATTTGAATGTATCTGATTCTAGTTTGATTAAACCCATAACGTGGAATGGTAGTGACAAGTTATTGATGACAAAGTTGTGTGATGAAGGTCTTGGAGCTGGGTTGTGGGAACTCGCAGTTGTGTGATGAGTTATACAAAGATGGGATCACTGAGATAACATGCATCGATCTGTCCGCTGTTGCGGTGGAGAAGATGCAGAAACGATTAACATCGAAGGGATATAATGGTGTGTTGATAGATATACCTGCACATATCTGTATTTAGTAATTGCTTCTGTGCTTATGTGGTCGGGCGTTTAAGCCTTCAGGTAAAAAAGTTTGTAAGAAATGGTTTATTGGGAAAAAAAATTCTTTCTTTAGCATTCTCCACAACAGTGGTTTTCATCTGAGTAATCAGTTAGTGATTCATTCTGTCTATGTATAATGACTTGTTTGCATGAGGAGTGCCGAACTTGGCAAACCATAGATTATGGAATTTATGGCTTTTTATTTATCTGCTGTAAATATAAATTACTTCATGGTCTATTCACTTTGGGGGAATTACTTGTAGTAATCAGAATAAGTTTGATCACAACTACAATTAAGAAAGGTTGGAACTCAGTAAACTGTATACTTACATAGTTTTCGAAGCAAATGGAGAGATGACGGAATTCAGAATTGTCTTGTTTTACAAACTGTGGAATGCCAGATTTGGAGGTGGATTCTTCCTTTGTTTGGACATATTTGCCAATGCTTCTGAAAAGGTTCTGGTAGTCCTGTTTCTTAATTGCTAAACTCGGAATTTTGTTGGGCTAATTATTACCTGTCAAAAAAAAATAAAAAAAATTTGTAGCAAATGAATGATTTGCACTGTGAAAAGATATGCTTCTTCTCTTATCTGTAATGAAAAAGTAAAAGAGCATTTTTTTTTCCTCAATATTATTTAAACTAATTGTAGAAGCTAACTTCTTCAGTTAAACTAATTGTAGTATTGTTCATTGGTTTTTCTTTTCCCTTTTGTCACCTGTATCATCAGAAATAAAGGTTCTGGAAGCTGACATGCTAGACCTGCCCTTTAGCAATGAGTGTTTTGATGTCATCATTGAGAAAGGAACAATGGTAAACATGCAATTCATGATGGTTTTCCTTCCAGATGTGCTGGAATGTCTACATGATGCTTTGATCTCTCATAATTATAAACTCTCCACTACTTAGTCTTCAAATTTTAATCGGTCAACTATGTATTATAACTTTTGATTTTGAAGGATGTATTGTTCGTGGACAGTGGAGACCCATGGAATCCGCAGCCTGCAACAGTAACTAAGGTCATGGCAATGCTTGAAGGTGTTCATAGGGCTTTGAAACCAGATGGGATTTTTATCTCAATTTCTTTTGGCCAGGTGTTATGAACTGATTTGTAGTTTATTTTCCCTCTTAATTATGTTTGCTATTGATTTTAGTTCTTACCCAGAAATCATATCTCGTACAGCCACACTTCAGGCGTCCTTTATTTGATGCTCCAAAATTTACCTGGTCTGTTGATTGGAGCACTTTTGGTGATGGATTTCACTACTTTTTCTACGTCTTGAAGAAGGTTAGTCCAGATAAAGCCAGAGTCTTAATTGTTTTTAATTTTATTTTTATAATTCGATAGTTGGGGAAGAGGATTTGAATCCTGGAGGCCTCCGTTGGAGAAATCAGGAGGTGTCAACCAGTTGAGATACAAGGCTCTTGGAACCTAAGTCTTAATTGTTTTGTATATTTGTTGAGGATATCTTTATTGTTGTAAGCCATTTGGAAGCCAGGTGCAATTGAAGCATTTTTTTTTTTGTTTGTTTTCTACATTGCATTTGGCATGAGTCTATTTTGTTCTCAAGAAAATTTGAAAATAATTTTCAGTTAGGCATAGAATCATTTTAGAATTTCATAAAATCACATTTCAATTTTTTGTTTTTCTATAATTTCTGTTGATGCCTTCACCTATTGTTATGATTTATACTTCAATTGGATTCAATTGTGTGCCCTACATATTCTCTAATTGGATTCAATTTCCAATAGTTTAAAATGATTTATAAGTCAATTAATCTCCTTTTGTGTTGTAAAATGATAAATTAACATGTTCCAGGGAAGGAGATCATCGGATGGAAAAGGATCTAGTGAGAGCTTCCAGCTGCCATCAATTTGTCTATATCAGGAAGAGTTAGAAACTGAAGATTATATTTTTCGGACCAATGTTGATGAGATTAATTGTTAAAACTAATTGTATCTTTTGCTTTTTTTTTCTTCTTTTTTTTTCTTCCTTTTGTAATCTTGGTTTGATTTTACTCCAAGCAGACATGTAAAGCAATATAACCTTCAAATTGTAGTTCTTGACATCTGAGTGATATTGATATGAAAGCAAAGAGTAAAACCATCTCAAGCTGATGCTGCATTTGGCATGTGATTGCCAAGCAACCAAAAAGAATTAGAAGCTTTAGCTTACCATTAAACCTTATGGATTCCTTTCTAATTGGTGCCCTTTTTAATTTCTTGTTGAAAATTTGCAATTCACTGCCTAATCTTAATGCTGCCAAGGGATTGTTACAACTAATTGGAGAGCAAGCTTCAATTTCCCCTTCTTTTGGGTTCATAGAACCAGGTTGCTTAAAACTCGCCAAATGTTGACTGAGTCCTAACTCCTAACCGTTAGTTTTGGGATGTGTATAAGGGTGCTGTTGAAAGTAGAATTAGGATCCTTTAAAGTTTTTAGGGTAAATCCGCCATGAAATCTATAATCTTTTTTATCCATTTTAAAATAAGTGGATTAAATTTTGTTACTTCATCAATAATTTAAAGGATAAAGTTCTTTTATGAAACAGTTTGAAGGAATATCCTCTAGTTCATTATGTGACAATTTATAAGACTATTTTATGTATTAATTACATTATTAATTAAATAGGTCATATGACTAAAAGTATATGTGAAATGTCATTTAAGTTGTCACATGATAAGTTGAAGAAATTTTCCACCAAATAGACTTGGTGTCTTTTTGTGGCTACAATTTATCCTATAATCTTTATAAAATTTCAAACTATTTATGCATAAGTAATTTGGTTAGTGGCTTTTGGGTAGTTTATCCATACCTACTACCAATTAGTAACAATAATTATCTTATGCATTTGAATAATTATTCAGTATTTCGAGAGTAATACTCATTTCTTGCAAATGATAATGGGTCTCACTAATTAACTTATGGTGAGACCCATTATTCTTATGGGAGAAAGGAGCATTAAGTATTGAATAATTTATTGGAAAAGTATACAAAACCTCCTTGTGATTTCTTCGTAAAACATTGAACCTTTTTTAAGTTTTGAATGTAACACAACATTTAATCCCTTGTGGTATTATTTATTAAAAAAAAAAAACTAGTTTAGATTAATTGTGGGTGGTAAACCTTTGACCTTGTTGTTAGTGTGGGATTTTTTGTGGCTGGTGTGAACCTTTGCCTTGTGGTTAGTGTGGTTGTCACCGTGGATTTGAAAGGAAGAAGGAAATTAGAAAAAGAAAGGAAATTTTCGCTAGAGGAAGGGTTTGAACCTTCGACCTTGTGGTTAACAGCCACACGCTCTAACCAACTGAGCTACTCCAGCTCTTGCCAGCATATATCAAAATATTAAAATATTTTTTTTCGTAACATTTTGGCATGCCTTTGCCATTTTACTTATCCCCAAAAAATAAAAAATGCATGTGGCATTTCGTGTAATGTGAGTTTGAATTTTTTATTAAAAAAAAAAAAAATCAAAATATTGATTTATTTGTCATGCCTTTGTCATTTAGTGGGATGTGAATTTGAAAAGTTTTATTTATATATACACTCGCTAGTAGTGATGTCAGCTAATTGAGCTACAAGGCTCTTGTTATAATTTATACTTCTATACTATTATTAAAAGAATAATTGGTATTCATTTTTCATTGGGTCAAAATTAACCTCACTAAATAATTAAAAAATCTTTTGTAAAATAATGAGGGCATATAACTAATATAAGTAAATTAAGAAATTCAAATTTATCCATAAATCCGCTGGTACATATCTCAAAATTCCTTGATTTTAATATATGTGTATGCTATTATAAGTTTAGTAAACCTCATTCATTCAATTTCCAATCCATATGCACCACTTTCTCTTTTATTCTCTCTACCTACCTCCTTCATTTAACTTATAAAAACCTTCCAACATAGTTCAAAAGAAAAAACCTTAAACAAATATATTAACATAATTTCTTTTTAAATAGTTTTTAAAATAAAAGAAAAAAATGTCACCATCTAGTAGTAAAAATGTAGCTAAGCATACACGTATTTTGTGATTATATTAATACAACTTCAATGCATTATAGGTGAATCTTTTAGTTTTTTTTGGTACATGTAAGGTGTTTTTTCCTTTCATAATTCTTCATTAGCAGATTATACTACTCCTTGAAATCAAAGTCTACAATGTTTGTCCTTAATATTTTTAATTAACTAAAGTTATGATTTGTGTTAGAATTTTAAATTCACAATGAGTCTCATTCGGAATTTCAATATCCCAATCTTACCAAGCAATCTATACTAGAATCGTTAGTTTACTTAGATATTCTAAAAGATTTAAATACAATAAAAAAGAAAAGAACAATAAAATAAAATCTTAACCCATATTTTAAACTTCATGAAAAAGAAGTCGTTCCCTTGTGTACACCCTATCAAAACATCTAGACGTTAACCCAAAAAAGAAGAAGATAAAAAATGCAAACTCCGCCTATGGTTTTGTGTGTGTGGCGCTAAATTATAAATTAGACCCATTAATTTGGGTCAAAATTCAAGTAAGTTTTCTATTTTTTTTTTTAATTTCAGTATTCTAACTTTCATTCTTCTCAAATTACATCCTCTAACTTTATTAGATTTATGAATATTTTACCAAAACGATATCATTTTTTAAACTTAACGACAACCTATATTAACAAAAGTAGACAAAATGACTTAATTGAAAATAAACCAATGTTGGAGCACTGAAATGAAACAAAATCGTATTTAATAACAAAGACTTTTATAGCTAATAATCAACCAACTTGGTTACATACAACATTAATGCAATGAAACCCTATTTCCTAAAAAAATTGTGCAAAAATGCTTGTCATCAACTAAGACCCTAATATGGCAAAACACAAGTTCTCTTATTTGAGTAATTGGAAAAGCTCCTTGCAATCACCCTCTACTTCTAAACAATGCAAACCGACATCCCTTGCAAAATGTAAAGCTCCAAGAACTACCCAAACCCAAAACTTCTAGGTTTTCGATAGCCTTACGAGTTAATTAAGTGCTTAGAGTTGTTATTAAGTATCCTAGGTTTTATCTTATATCAAACCACCACAACCGCCTTTGTCAGGGGGTGCACCCCATTACATAAAAAGTCATTACTGTCAATTTAATTAGGAAAGTCTATTATTGTTAAATAACAGAGTTAGAAAAAAAAAATCTATTTATATTTTGACCTGATTGTAAAACAAACCGTCAACGACTTTATTAACGGTTAACCTGATCCCATAAGTTTCAAATCATATTGTATTTATAAACGGAAAGTTATTACAATCAATACCCTATTCCCACCAGAAAAAGGTAAAAAGGCAAAAAAGACGACGCCGTTTATGTTGTAGTAGGAGTTCCGTTAATTTCCAGCAAAGTAGTAATAGTATTATTTTAATATTTCTTTCAATAATTGTCCCTCTCTCTCTCAAAAGGCAGCAATAGCAATAGCAATAGCAATAGCAATAGCAAATTTTACTCTTTTCTTTCTCCTTGTTCCATTCGCATATGCTTCTTCCTCTGTAAAGTCTTTTTTCCTTCTATTTCTCATTAGCCGGTCAGCCTTGTCGGAACCCCCCTCGGTTCTCGCCGGAAGACCCGTATTTTTATCCTATCCGATCCACCTGATCCGAATCTGAGTCTCAATTGGCCTATACTATATACATAATTATTTCAAAATTAGGAATTAATTTATTAATTGCTTTCATTATTTCAATAATTATCTATGGAGGATTGCATGAGCAGCGATGATGAGTACGGTTACTCCGATCCCGAATCGCTCGACGGCCTCGAGAACGAGGACTCTGACTTCCAGTCTGCGCCTTCCAAGGGTCCCACAACTAAGGTTCTTCCATTTCAAATTTTTGAATTTGGAATTGTTTTTGATGCTTTCGGAGCTCGTAATTGTTTCGTTTACTTTGTTTTTGTTTTTTGGGTATAAAAAATGTATCTTTGTGTGAGTTTTGGTTCGGTTTGTACGGCAAATTGCGTGTTATTGTTCTTCGTTTTGGTGTATTTGAATTGGGAATTGCTGAATTTTTGAGCTTTATTTATCATATACGTTGTGAATTTGGGTTTTTTATTGTGAATTTTATTTATTTATTATTTATAAGAGTAAGAGCTTTGAAAGTGCCCTAATTTTAGTCTGATGAGGTTTTATTTTGTTGGGTATTTTTCAAAATTTGAATTTGATAACCCTTTTATGGGTTAAACATGATTTTATTAGTTTTATAGGGTTCTATGCTAGTTTGGAAATTGGCCATGTTTTATTGTCTATATGCTCTTTTTGTCCACTCTTGATTTGGAAATTGACTTTTTCTTTTTCCAGGTGATTACCAAAGAATCTCTTTTGGCTGCTCAGGTAAGAAAATTGGCATTTTATCTATATTTTGCTCAGAAGAATATTTTCTTTTTTTCAAAAAATTTTATAATATTGATGTTTTGAGTTGTGGTGCATTAATGTAGAGGGAGGATTTGCGTAGAGTAATGGACTTGCTATCCCTGAGAGAGCACCATGCCCGGACATTACTTATTCATTACCGCTGGGATGTTGAAAGGTTGTTTGCGGTGCTTGTAGAGAAAGGGAAACCTTGCTTGTTTGCTGAAGCAGGTGTTAAAGTGTTAGAGCATCAAGATCTTAACTCACCACTTTGTTCTACAATAATGTGTGATATCTGCATGGAGGATTTACCTAGTGATGAGGCAACAAGAGTGGACTGTGGCCATTGCTTTTGTAACAACTGTAAGCAAAGCACTGCCCTTCGATTGCATTTTCTTGTGCTATTGTGCAGTATACTTTGAAGTAATAAAATCCTTATTATATGTGCTGAATTATTGCATAGAGCATAGTTAGGCTGACATTGACCCTTAATCACTTTAACGATTTAGTTTTGGTGATCTAGATGGAGAGTTAATGTCAAGTCTAAAATTTGGAGAAATCCTTTAGAATCTAAAGGCTTTCGACTAAGTAGGACTAAAAAGAGTACATGGAATGTAAGTTTAGTAAAAATAGACACAAAGATGAAGGAGTTGTAAGATTTGATGGTCAAAAGATATCAAAGAGTGAGTGATTAAAAATGATGCGAATCATAGGATAAGAGTAAGGTGGATGAAGTGGAGAATTGTATTAGGAGTATTATGTGATCCCAAAATATTGTTGAGTAGGGAATATCTTATACGATTGTTATAAGACCAATTATGCTTTATGGTATTGAATGTTGGGCTATTGAGAAGCAACATGTTCATAGAATGAGTGTAGTTGAAATGAGAAAATTTATAAGTGGAATTGCAAAGAAAGATGATATTCGAAATGAAGAAATTCATTTGAAGATAGGAGTGACCCCTATTGATGAAAAGACGAGAGAGAGTCACTTGAGATGGTTTGGTTTTGTGAGAGTGATTAATGCATTAGAGAGTAAGGGTGAGTTAATGCAAGTCGAGAGAATGAAAAAAAAGGTAAAAGAAGATGTCTCATGCGTGGGGAAGATGTCTCGAATTCAGAGAATTGCTTTCTTATCGTATATAGTTCTTTGTAATTGTTTTAGGTTATTTTGTGATTCACCATTGTGAACATGAAGTAATCTTTTTCTTTAATAAGGAAGATCTAAAATAACATTAGTAGAAGTTGTAAAAAATGACATGTCAATTAAGAAGGTGATGGAGAGTATGATTTTGGATAGGATAGGATGGCGAAAAAAAATACATGTGTCCGATTCCTTAGTTTGTTGAGGATCCATAGCCAATCCCAAAGTTCTGGGATTAAGGCTTGGTTGTTGTTGTTGTTTTTTCCTTTTAAATTGGGTGAATTACACCAACCTCCCTTGAACTCTTAGGAACGACACTCAGTCCCAAACTTTTGTCAAAATGACACTCTCCCTCAAGTTTGCAATAAATCTAATAGATTAGTCTTGATCCTCTGACACTGTTAGTAACTCTAATGAAATATACCATTTTAAAAAAAAAAAAATCCTTACATTTACCAATTTTTGTGTTAACCATAGTTAAATTGATCTAACTTAACCAACTCCTAACTTTACCATCTTGTTCTCCACTTAGTTGACCGAAACAGTTACTCTCTTCTTCTTCCTTGTAGTAAAAAATATTTAATTTTGGTAATTTGTCCAAATTAAACACCCTTTACAGAAAAATTCAAGTAAAACCAATCCATTTGCCCAGACTTATAAACCTGGATTGGGAATAAAAAAAATCCATTTTGCCCAAAGTCATGCTTGTGAATATTGGAACCCCACATCCTAATCGAAGAGTTGTAATCTTTAGAGTATGAACATGTAAGGTCATAGGGATATCTCCTGAATGGATATTCTTGATGCTTATGCTTTACCATAAGCATAAAAAAAAAATGCTTATGCCATACCATAATTTCTTGATAGTTGTTGTCCTCCATTTCTTTCACTATCTTGCAAGAATTATTACGAATTTAATCTTTTGTGTTGATGCTTCATTTTTCAGGTTGGACAGAGCATTTTATGGTGAAAATAAATGAGGGTCAAAGTAGGCGCATTAGGTGCATGGCACACAAATGCAATGCTATTTGTGATGAAGCTGTTGTTAGAAATCTCGTCAGTAAAAGGCATCCTGATATGGCAGAAAAATTTGATCGTTTTCTCCTTGAATCATACATTGAGGATAACAAGAGGGTTAAATGGTGCCCAAGTGCTCCACATTGCGGGAATGCAATACGCATTGAGGATGATGAATTCTGCGAGGTAGAATGTTCATGTGGTTTGCAGTTTTGTTTCAGTTGCTTATCAGAAGCACACTCGCCTTGTTCATGTTTGATGTGGGAGCTTTGGGCCAAGAAGTGCCGAGATGAATCAGAAACGGTTAATTGGATAACAGCTCATACAAAAACATGTCCAAAATGTCACAAACCTGTTGAGAAGAACGGTGGTTGCAACCTTGTGAGCTGTATCTGTGGGCAAGCATTTTGGTGAGGGTCCTTTTCCTTTTTTGTTTTTTGGCTGAATCTGATGGTTCTTTTCTTCTCCTTTTCTCTTTTATCTGTTGGTTGGACTTTCCTCTGTCCTTCATTTTTTCAATCTGATGCATATTCTTGTTGTACAAGCTACTTTTGCTTTTCAAAAATGACCTTTCCATTTATGGCATAAATTTTTTATTGCAATAGTAATGCATTATGCTTATACAACCTCTAGTTGCAAGAATTCTCATAATGCGAATTTGACCTGGTTATATCTCCAACCAAAGTTCTGTTACATTGATTATTTATTATTTATTTACAATTGTCTAGTAGAATTATGGCTACATTAATCTCAGAACTAGCACATACCAGCCAGTGGACAAAGTTCATATATCCATATGAACACTTTCTGCAAGGAAATGAGCTTTGGCTCAAATGACACTTCCTCCTCTTCCAAGTGTGTTTGAAGGGTGAGGTCATGGGTTCAAATCCCACAGGGTGTGTCTGTAACTTGCCAATAAAAAATATGAACACTTTTTGCAGTATACGCGTATCCAGATCACCATGCTTTTGGGGATATTAATTATGGTAACCAGATTACCTTGGTCGTAATAGCGCCGATAATTTGATAACCATTGTGCATGCCATGTTGTTTAGGAGACACATTATATGTTATTTTATCCCCAAACTTATTGGATTGGCTCAATAGTTCTGCTGCTGCTATTGTTAAAATAGGAGAGTTATAGTTTTGATTGA
Source organism: Fagus sylvatica (assembly GCA_907173295.1). Lineage (NCBI taxonomy): Eukaryota > Viridiplantae > Streptophyta > Magnoliopsida > Fagales > Fagaceae > Fagus > Fagus sylvatica. Next base: position 14,873,025 of record OU015763.1, read on the forward strand.
TAAGTTACACACACACACACACACCCACCAAGTGGGCCTTGAATCCACGATCTCACCCTCCATCCAATTATTATGGAAGGAGGAAGTGCCATTCAAGTTGGAGCGTATTGGCATAAAATAGGAGAGTTATATTGAATATTCTGACCATGTGTATCTTAAGGTCAGTTGATTAATTAGTGCGGTTTGAATGGGAGCTCCTTTGCCTGCTTTGATGTCTGTTCAGGTTCAGATTGTCATCATCTCTTCTACCTGTCATTCCTCTCGTTTTTCTTGGTTACACATCTTATGAAAGCATTCACTGTCTGCGCCAATGAGCTCTAGCTCAAATGGCACCTCCTCCCCTTGTAAAGGTAAGGTGGAGGGCGAGGTTGCAGATTCAATACCCATTGGGTGTGTGTGTAACTTACCAATGAAAAAAAAGAAAAGAAAAGGAAACATTTACCGTTTACTCTGTACTAATTGTTTAAAGTTCCTGATCAAATGTCTTTGGTGGCATCCCTAGGGAGGATTCATGCATGGGTTGGTCGCATAAATTTTACCTTCTTTTCCTTTCACCATTCCAGCGACATTTGGCCTTCCTTTTTATCCTTAACTCTCTGTTATTAAGGTTGATGCAAATACTTGCTTTCTACTTCCTTTTTGATGCAGTTGGCTATGTGGTGGAGCAACTGGCCGAGACCATACTTGGTCAAGTATAAATGGTCACAGTTGTGGTCGCTTCAAAGCGGAACGAGAGAAAAAATCTGAACGTGCAAAGCGGGATCACTATCGGTATATGCACTATTTTAATCGTTATAGAGCTCACACAGATTCTTTTAAGAAGGAAAGCAAATTGAAAGAGATCATACAAGAAAGAGTGTCAATTACAGAAGAGAGGGATTCGAGGCTTAGAGATTTCAGCTGGGTAAATAACGGGCTCCTCAGACTTTTCAGATCCAGGCGTGTTCTTTCATATTCATACCCATTTGCATTTTATATGTTTGGAGATGAGCTGTTTAATGATGAGATGACAAAGGAAGAAAGGGAAATAAAACAGCATTTATTTGAGGACCAGCAACAGCAGCTTGAGGCAAATGTTGAGAAGCTTTCAAAGTTTTTGGAGGAGCCCTTTGATCAGTATAGTGAGGATAAAGTGATGGAGATAAGGATGCAAGTCATCAATCTGTCAGTGATCACAGATACTCTCTGTCAGAAATTGTAAGTATCTGTACTGCTGTCATAAAAGCCTTGACTATATGGAATTCTTGAAACTCATGCACTTATAAATTTCATGCAGGTATGATTGTATTGAAAATGATTTATTGGGTTCTCTCCAATATGGTAACCACAATATAGCTCCTTACAAGTCAAAGGGCATAGAGAAGGCATCAGAACTTACTGCCTGCTGGAAAGCCAATAATAGTGACAAATATCCACCTTCAGATTGTGGTGCAAGTGGTAAAATGGATTGCAACTTTTCCTTTTGACCCATTTTTGTTATCATATAATATATATTTATAAGGATAGGATCTGTGGCATATGGGATGTCTAACCATCACTTAAAGTAATTGTTGCACCTTTTGTTTCTTAATTGTTATTGTTATAGGTGCATATGTTGCTACACATCATTGACTTGTTGTCTATACTCTATAGTACTCTTATACATAGCATCTGTTGTTTCTTTGATGTGAGCCTTGTTGATAGGTTTATCAGAAACTTAGTATGTGACTACAGATTTATGCTGATGGATGCAATTGAATGGTTCTTTCATTTTCAGTAAAACTGTTATTTTTTATCTTCCTTGCTTGGTAGAAAAGAAAACTCAGTTTCCTTGAAAAGTTTCTTTTTTATAACCAAGTTTAAAAGTGAGGAAAAAAAAAAGTTGACCAAGTGTTACCATCCTAATTTTTTATCTTGTCATGTTGATATTTTGTCCTCCTTTATCTTATAATATTTTCTTGACAGTCACATAGGCGTTTTGGTTGGGAACTAGTAAGTTAATCTGGAAACATTGCCAAAGTTGACATCTTTTATCCGCCAATAACAATATCATATAAAACTATATTAGGCTGACATCTTTTTATCTTGCTTTATATTAATGATATTTCCATGACAGTCATATACACGTATTGGTTGGGAATATCTAGTATGTTTGTCTGGACAGTTGTCAATATTGCTCTGCCTATAATGTGGTCATATAAAGCTTTATTAGGTTTATTATGATATTTGACATCAATGTTGCTCTGCCTATAACATGATCATATAATACTTTATTAATTTTATTATGATATTGGAAATCCATGAGCTCTTGCTCAATTAGTACTTCTGCATCCTGTAATAACAGTATAGAAGGTGAGGTTGTGGGTAACTTACCAATTAAAAGAGTTTATTATAACATTTGACATCTGTGCCTGAGTACTCAGAGTTTTGCTATGATTAATTCCGTTCCTTAAAAATGTTGCAATGATTAATTCTGATTCACATATATCAAAAAAAAATATATATATAATTCTGATTCACAAATGCACTGATTTGGTATGATATGCCTCTAATTTGCTAGAATTGATTTAAAAATATTATTGAGATGACAGCTACCACCCTCTTTCTTTTAAAAAAAAACAAAAACAAAAATTGGATAACTTGAACAAAAGAAAAAGAAAAAGAAAAAGAAAAAAGAAAAGATTACTACCAAACTTAGTAACTTTGTGCGTTAAAGGTGCTAATCTTCTTGCAGTGCTTATGTGAGAGATTGAGTTCATATGTCCAGACTTTGTTAGACTCTTAGAATGTTAATAGAAAGTTTTCAATATAGAACCTAGGTTTTTAATTTGTAACATGATTATGACTTCAGTAGTTATTATTTCATTTCATTTAGGGCACAAAGTTGGGTTTATTTTTGTTTACAGGTAAACAAATGATTTCTCAGATAAGCTCTTGTAAATATAACTTAATAGATGCAGTTTAGATGGTTAGTTACTTATAAAAAAAAATGGTGTGTCCTGCTAATGCATATAGAAGTTTTCCTGACACACTGTAAATGTTAGGTGGGACGGCAGAATTGGATCGACCTTCAGGCTCTGGGAGTTCAGATGAGAGTGGATGCTCTTCCAGGAAGCGTGCTAGAAAGGATTCTCTTGGAGGCGGCCTTTTTGATCTAAACTTGCCAGCAGAGGTCATTGACAGGAATTGAATTTGAAAGTTGCAAGCTTCATATAAATACAACAGGTGTACAGCTCTAACATAAGACCCATGTTGCCTTTTAGGGATTGATCTATTCTGGACCGTAACACCCAAGAACTTCACCCTTTCGCCCCACCTTTTTTTTTTTTTTTTTTTTTTTTTGTCCTTTCGCATTCTTAGCTTTTTTGACCTGGGTTTTATGAATCTCTTTTGTTTATGATATTCTCGAAGAGAAATTTGGAGAACCTTATAAGTATATCTTTCCTTTCCTCTTCGAAAATCCAACATTGTATATAGCCTTCAATTGGGCTTTAGAGGGCAATAGATATGTAAATTTTCTACCTGAGACTTGAGTAACCCTCATATACATCTTCTGAGATATTTTCATATTTTTGGATGCTGGAAGTAAAGGTAACTTTGCTGAATCTTTATCTGATTGCTTTTGCTTAGTTTAATGCTGGTAGGTTTGCTTTGTTGATTTTTTTTTTTCTTTCTTTCTCCTCTTCTGTTAATACTGCTTATTAGGGATAAATCAGATTGGCTTTGTAGAATGATCTTAGGTTTATCATATGATTCTGTGTTGATCTGCTTTTTCAGGTATAGTGGTAGGAGTTTTAGCCAACTGAGGCAGATGAGGTTTTGTGTTTCTCGGAGTTGTCATCCTATCTGTTTCTTGTCTGTTCCCCATGTTGATTTGTAATTGAAACCTCTTCGATTTTGGAAATAATGATTTCACAGAAATCTTAATAATTTGCATTCAGGTGCATGTAAACCCAAAAGAGTTGCATGTTGAGTTGTTGACCTAGATTCTATTGGCAGAGTGCATTCTCAGACACTTGCATGTCAGTGAGAAACATAATTTACTTGTGAGACTGGTGTCCTATGTCGTCAAGTACTACTCTTGCCCCATAAATATTTATCCTTTATTACTGGGGAAAGCTTGCTTTATCACAAACCTAGGCCTTCTTGTAATTGGGTTGATACGTTTTCAAGAATCCATGGGTTCTAGCTCAAATGGTATTTCCTCTACTTCTATAACTTATAAAGACAAGGTAGAGGGTGAGGTTGCTGGTTCATTGGGTCATTGGGTGCATGCTTAGTTATTAATAAAAAAAGTTGTTAAAGTGTGTTGACCCCGTGCATGTTATAAATGGTGGGTAATTGGTAAACCAGTACACATACTACTTCTTTCTGATTAGTTTCAATGGCAGCTACGGAAATGCAGGATTCTTTTCTCATGGGTTAATTTCACATGTTTATGTCATATTCATGACATGCATGGGGTTATGTTAAGCCACAATTTTCCCCACCCATGACAACAATGATGATAGCAGTATTAAAAAACAATAATGGTGGTGATGATGATAGTTCCAGTAATAGCAGATTTCAACGTGGTACCCACTGTGTGCCTTAACCTATTCTCTGTTCTTTTCTTTTCTTTGGTTACACTTTTATGAGAGCTTCTTTTTTTGGGTGAATCTTTTATGAGAGAGGTTATCCCTAAATGCTGGAAAATAACCCTTAAATACATTGTCTATCTTCACTTTAAAAAAATCGCATAAAGATTTGAAAATTACAAATCTTCATCTTTTTACTTTTTAGTCATATACCATTTTAAAGGATAAATTTACGAAATAAGTTAGAATCTTGAAACATCGTTGTTGTATTAGAGAAATAACAATAAACGTACTAAAGTAAAAAAAGAAAAGAAAAAGAAAATCCAAAAACACACAATTTGATGAATTGTTGCACGCGACTGAGCTAGACAATAATTAACAACGTTATTGATTTAATTTACATAGATTTTGTAAATGGTAGAGACAACAGAACCTTTATTACTTATGGGGTCCAAATCATTTATCATTTCTCACTACTTTATCGTAATTTTTTTTTTTTTGTAAACGATAGTACTTTATTGTAATTGATTTACCACCTAGGAAGAAAAAAAGGGTTTCTCTATTTACTGTTCTAGTTTAACTTCTCAATTTTTTTTTTTTTTTTTTGGTGAGAGCTATATTGCAAATTGTATAATTCTCCTAGATTTTAATTCAGAAGAAAACTCTTCTTCCTCTTTTTTTTTTTTTTTTTTTTTTTTTTTTTTTTTTTTTTTTTTTTTTTTTTTTTTTATGAATTCCTTCGGTAATTGGGGCCGTTGCGCTGGTAGACTTGGTGTGCCGTGTGGGCTCACCGTTCACTCTTTCTCATTGAACCTCATTCAACTTTTCGGCAAGCCATTGATTTCTTGTATAATGCTATATAAAGTTGGAAATAATTTTGTCTAATCTCTCATATACAAAGAAGACGTAATTTATTCAACCGGACCTAACTAAAAAGAGAGGCAAAAAATTTACTTTTAGTTCTTACATTTTTGGGGTGTTTTCATTTTAGTTTTTATGTTTTATAATGTTTTATTTTAGTCCTTACTTTTTTAGACATGTTATATGTGATGAGAATTTTTTTTTTTTTTTTTTTTTTTTTTTTTTTTTTTTTTTTTTTTTTTTTTTTTTTTTTTTTTTTTTTTTTTTTTTTTTTTGAAGGAAAACAAGGAGGGTAAAGACTCAAATGCACTTATATCCAAAACTCAAGGACTAGAGACCAAAATGAAAACATCTCCCAAATATAAGAACTAAAAATGTTTTTTAGCCACACAAAAAATATAAAAATCCAATTTCATAAGCTTAGAAAGTACATACATTCTTTTATTAATTAATTATAATAAACCTAATTAATTCTCACTCTTAGTGACGTATGACTAATTAGTTGATAGTACTTCAATTATCTTTAAATCTAATGAAAATATTTTTTTGGTGTTTTCAATAAAGACATTTATAGTTTGAATTTACCCTTCCTCATTTAAAATGTAGTATTAAAAAAAGATAAGGCTCCAACATTTTGTTTTGTCATGAAGTTTATGGGAGCAATCTCACTCCAATCTCAAAAGGCATATTCTAAGCTTTTCATTTAAAATAAATAAATCTCTTACATAATTAGTGAATTTAGTGTATATAATCCTCATTCTATAATAAATAAAAATAGGTCTTTCATATATGCTGGAGGCCCGAAAGTAACATCAACCCCTTCTGTATAGGGTCTGGGTCCAGTGCTCCAATGCATTGGATCCGTTGCGATACAGACACATGATCAAAATTGGACATGTGTCGCGATTGCAACGGGTCAAGTGCACTGGAACATTGGACCAATAGACTCAATCCAAGTCCTTGTGTATATAAGAAAGATGTTGCATGTATCTATTTGCTGTGACGGTTCAATGCTCTTGGAGAACTAATATTGGCCCAATCAGTAAACGGGTAGTTGTACTAATCCATGTATGTTTGGGACTTTGGGGTTCATACACTATCAACAATTATCACGTTTCTTATCCTACTAACATTTTTGCATGTCCAAATTGCATGCCTTCTCTCAGATCAATGACTCAATATAGCAAGTTTTAAAATATATTTATGGATCATTGGATTATAAAATTGAATTAAGTTATATCTTGTCTGTAGATTAGAGACAGGAGTAGAAGAAGAAGAGCCCAAACCAGAAGTAGATGCTTTTAGCTCTTATCATTAGCATTGACTAATCTGCTGTAATGCATCGGGAAAGTTCACATTTCATGTGTTTCTTATCTGGGTTTTGATGCCCTAATGATCTTCTCTCTTCTCTGGAAGACTCTCTGCTCGTTCATGGGCTAAGAGATGGGACCATTTTTTCATTAATCTCAACGAAAAGATTCTTTTTCCTTTCCTTGAGAGAACCTTCACTTTACTTCGGGGGGATGCGAAATTGTTTAGTAGTATTAAGTTCTATGCATATTTTATTGCAGGCAGAGGCAGTAACCATAGTGGAGCTCCCTTGGTTGACATAGAATCACTTGAAGTGGCATCTTTTGTGTAGCATCAAAAACTTGTTATTATAGGTTTTGAAGTTACTTGCTTAATTTAATAGGGCTAGCTGTGCTTAAGCTAGGTGGTTTCAAAACATAAACTATATTATTTTCTTTTCGGATACATTTTATGCAGAGAAAGAGGATTTGAATTCTGGATATTTTCATGTTAGAAACACCTCGTAACGTCATTGGTATGCTTTATATAAAGAAATAGGAAGTCATAACATTCAACCTTGATTGATTTTCCATTTTCTCACTATAACTTAAACCGTAAAGATAGGGATTCGATTGGCCTAGTTATTGTCAATAAAAGGAGAACCAAAATTTTCCCTTAATGTTTTTTTTTTTTTTTTTAAAGTGTTGTTTGACCTAATTAATTTTTAGTAGTTTTTTGACTGGCATGTGGCTATTTTAAAGACATTTACAACAGACAAATGCATCTTTCTAAATCTTACCTTTTTATTGTGGTTATCTCTTGCACTAATTCTAATGACATTGGTTTTTGTAGAATTTTTGTTAGTTTCCAATTATACAAAGCCATAATTGAGACACGAGATTTTTAATAAACTGCAAGGATGTCTGTCAGTTTCTTTGAGAATTGGTAATTGACTTGCTCGAGAATGAAAACGTTTGTTTTTTCATTTACTGATTTTTAATTGACATCGAAATATGAAAACAAAACATTGCTGTGACTTCTAATTTGTTTGGATCACAGTACGGTTACTAAATTACATGGTTTTTTCTAGTTGACCATTGGCCTCATGCCAAATTAGAAACTTCTTGAAATGTCACAGTACTGTTATAACATTGTTGAACTTAACTGCATTATATAGTTTAAGGTTATGTATAAAAAGTAAAAACTTAGAAGTATTTAACAATTTGACCCATGAAGCCTAAAACACAGCCTTCACATGCAAACAGAACGAATAGGGTGAATATCCTCGAAAAGATGATTTGAAATATATAATGATAAAATTTAGAACGGGTTTCCAAATTGCAGGGTTGGCAAAGAGTAATTTTACTTTAGATCAATTGCTTTGTTTTTTATTTTATTTTATTTTTGGTTTTAGTTTTTCTAAGAAGAGAATTCATTCAATTCACTCCATCCACAACATAGAAATTGTAACTTATCATTAGGACAAGACACCTTTTGGTGATTAACATAATAATCATTGGTTAACCTTGTGCTACAAATATGAACTTGGCATGACTTAGAAATATTACCTAGGCTAATCTATGTGACCATATAATAAAGGGGAAACAAATTGGTAAATAGAATATAAGGGAATGCCTAAGACAGGAACATCCGAGAAGCACTTTAGAAAAAGGACAAGAGTTATTTTATTTATTTTTTGAGATAAAGAAAAAGGACAAGAGTTGATATATCTATGAAATGTATAGACAATTAAAAAAAAAGTGAGAAAGAGAGAAAATTAAAAAAAAGTAAAAAATAAAAATAAAATAAATACATTGGGGGTAACACTACCTAAAAAACATGTAGGAAACCCAATGTGCTCAAATCCCAAACCCCCTTTTCTCAAAGACCTCGAGGAGGATGTATGTCTTGAAAATGGCCTTTCCATCTTGGTAGCAATTCTAATTTCTCTATTAAGCATGTTTTCTCCACAAATTTATGTGAGAGTTGTCCAACAAATAAATCGTTTGTTCAACCCAAACATATAATCCAAATCCAAAAAAGAAAAGAAAAAAGGCCAAAGGATTCTATGGGCATCATCAGTAACATCCAGTATTGAGCTAAAGGTCACAACTACATCTATTGGTTAGGTGGAACCTACTACATAAAGGAAATGATTTTATTTTGGATTCTAAGTATATGGGATATGTCAAGGATTAGAAAATATAAATTGGTTTAATTTTATTTTTCACTGCGAGGATTATTACAAAGATTATGTTGGGTGTAAATTTTACATGAATCATGTATAGCCTCGTGAAATCATTTAATTGCATGATATTTAAAAGAGCTCTAATTAAGTTGCCTATTGCATAATGGCTCATATCCCCTTGCAACGTCCACAAGTTTGAACTGCATGGGATATCATATAAACCATATTTGGGCAAGTTGGACCCAAACTACATGTGCCAATTGTCAACAATCTGCTTTATAAAGATTTCTTAAACATTTTGAAGTTCCCCTTCTTCATTCTTTCATCTGGATAGCACCCTATCCCAAGAAAAAGGCAAGAACCTTTTCTCAGCAAGTTTTTGACTAGACAAATTCGTTGAAAACTAATTGTCTCAAAGAGATTAGCCAATGGAATGCCCACCAAACCAGTCATTTTCATGTCAATCACACGTTATTTTAACTTTGTACATTCACCTTTCAGCCCTTTTTAGGCTGCCTTTCCTTTTTTTAGTGCTACCTTTTTATGCTTAGGGACCAACGCCACTGCAATCCTCCTTCCAATATTGCTAGCAACTCTCATTTTCTACGCACCACCGAACAGAAATCAAAGAGTAGAAACGGACATAAGTCATCTTGGATCGAGATAATACAGTTGCATAATTCAAATTTTCATAGCTAGATAATTTCTAGTGCACTTTCAACTATGAAAAATGAGCCCAATTATGCGGTAGATCTTTGTTTGGTTTACATTTATTCAATGAAATGAAAGTGAAGCATATGCAATAAAAGATTCTCTTCCTTATCTATTTTGTGAAGATTCAAATGATTATCCTAATGCATTTATTTTAGATGACTTGTTAATGTTATTTAAATAAATCACGTCAAAGGATGTGTAGATGTTCATTTGAGTTGTCAAAGGATGTGTAGATGTTCATTTGAGTTGTTAGATAGTATGTTAGAGAAATTTTCCTCCAAATCAGTTTGAAGTAAAACTTTGTCCTTCAAGAAATGGGGAGCAAAAATCATGCTTCACCTTTTGATTTGTTTACTCGCTGTTATTTTAATATCCTTTCCCAGCACCTTTCTCTCTTTTCAAACAGGTATAATTGGGAAGTGAAGGGAAAAAAAGCATATAACAAGTCAATCTAATTCAAAAAAAAAATGTAAAATGTTTATGCTATAAGAAATGGTTAAAAATTAGTAAATTAGTCGAATATAACTATTTTGTTATAGTGAACAATAAATCTAAAGACATAACATTTTTTACAATTATTGACATGATTTGTTGTGAATTGTGATTGGTGCATAATAAAAGTATGTAAGTGGTGTATTGAAAAATGTTATGAAAAATATCGTGTTCCTAAAATTATTTTATAGTGAATGATCCAACTAAGTGGGTTTATTGTAATTTAAGAAAATATACTTTTGGATTTCCTTAAATAATATTTTCACATAAGTTACATGGCATAACAGCCATACCGACTACTGCACTGTTTGAACTTTGAACTGTAGGCAAGTCCAACTGTCCATGTTCCATGGACCTCTGCTATATATATATATATATATATATATACTTATCAAAATATATATATATATATATATATATATTTAATCACCACTCTGTCTGTTGTCACTTTGTTCCCACTTAAATGGCCGAGTTTTACTTTTGCACATCATCTTCAATCAAAAGCCACGAACTGTCTTACTTCTTTTAATGCAATACAAAAAGCCCACCATTGCAAAAGCTTCAAAGGTGGTATAACTTTCTTAGACAAGGGACTAGTCAAAAAAATGACCACCCTTTTAAGTATTTTTGTACTATATGTAGCACTATAGCACATATACTTTAGCATGTTATATCCTTGCACTATTTATCTTAATTCTCGCATATCAAAAGGACAACTGTGGTTTGAAATACATATAATTGAGAACCCATTGGCTCTTTGAACCACTAGATTTTGTTCAACTTTTCAAAAACACATACCCGTGAGTAGTCTCATTCCATCAATATGTGCTATGTTGTTTATAAACAGAGTTTTTGCTGTTACAATTAATGTTCTTTGGATGTATCTGTCATGCTGTTCTTTTTTTTTTTTTTTTCAGTTCAGGAATTTGTCAATATCTGATGTCAATATCTGCTGGCATTAATGTTGTTTCAGTCAATATATAGACCGTGTGATTGAAGTCAATTTTGTTACTATCATGCATGAAATAAAGTGGCGGGGTTCTAGTTTGAAGCCATTCAACATCATGGAAGTAAATGTTTCAAGACACAAGCGTTCTTTGAGGTAGCTTCATCGTTTTTGTTTAGCTTGTCCATTTTCATATTCTGTGTACCAATGTTATGGTTTGCTTGAACTGGAGGACATGTTAGAATGGCTTTTGTTTAGCTTGTCCATTTTCATTTAGGAAGTACTTGACTTTTGCTAGCAAATCCAATTAACTGTTGGATACTTTGCCTCTTTGGTTCTCTTAAGAATTTAAGTGATTTTATTAGCATTTATGTAAATGAAACTTTGGAAAGAAGTTCTTATGTTTCAGTCAAGGTGAGAAATATTGTTTTCTCCTCCTTATCCCTTTCCACTTCAATCGGAATATATACATAACAAAGGGGCTAGTACTTTCTTCTTGCTTGCCCTTGCATTAAAGTAGCAAGTACATTCAGATGCAAAATGTCAATTTAACCTTTCTTAACATATTTTAATGCATTGCATAGTGACTTATTTGTTCTTTAACAATGACAGTGATCCAATTAAAAGAAAACTCAAGGAAGATAAATCAAACAGCATTGTTGAATCTCCTTATCGAGTTAAGATGGTAAGCAGTCAAATTCTCTGTTTAGTGCCCTTTGCTTCACTAATCCTTGAACATTTTGGTGATGGCTTCTTCTTCTAAACCAGAAAATCCAATTTTACTCTGCCCCCTAGATAATAACCTTGAGTATGGTGCAATGGCTGCTTTGATCATAGGTTTATAACCGTTGTACAAACTAGTTTTTTGCTTATATATTGTAATTTTCTGATAACATTTACTAGACAAAGCAGTCATAGTAGATATAAGTCATGAGCACTCACTCAGAAGTAAGAATAAATTCTCTGCTATTTACGAGTTTGGTCCAAGTGTTTTGTTATTATAATTTCCCATAATGATTATAATCCCATTTTTTCTTTTCAAAAAGGAATTTGGACAACCTAAGGCCTGTATTGAAGCCAAGAAGAAACAACCCCCTAACACTGACATTCAAAGTTCTTTGAAGCAAGAGGTATATATCTCTACTTATGTGAACTCATTTAAGATGCTTTTGATCAAGATAATGGGACATTGGGTTACTCAATAAGACATTTTTGTAATTTTCCTTTCATCAATAAGAGATTTTTTCTTTTCCATTCAATACTCCATCAACCATTTGTCCTTAATCTTTGTGAAACTGAGAATCCTATAGAAGGACATCTTATTGTGCTTCAATTTTGGCTTCCTGCAGCCAACACAATGATTGCATGGGAAATGCATAAATACATGGAAAGGGGTGGGTACACTTACAGTCTCAAATAACCTGCATTATACCCATGTGTAAAATACTTAGTCTACACTGGACACAGGTTTGGTTGATAAACAACCTCCATCCCAAAGCAGTGAATGTAAAATAACTAATTAGCTAAAGGAAAATTTGAATTTCAGTGCCTAATACAAGGTGGCTGAGGTAGAATGTAAAAAGGACTTGAATACATGAGTGTCCTTGCTATGTATAGTTAGTCAAGCTTCAATCCCATGATCAAGATCAGATGTCCACCTAATTCACATCCATATAGTTATTTACTATACCTTCACTTTCCTCTCTTCTGCAGATTATGGAGCTTCAAAGACGATTACAAGATCAATTTGTGGTACGGAGTGCATTAGAGAAGGCATTAAGTCATAGGCCTCTCTCACATGATGTTACAATAGAAAACTCAGTCCCCAAGGTAACTTCTCTTTGTAAAATGTCTATTTGTTGCAATGATATGCACGTATATCACATACTTTGATCACCATATTGTTTAATCAGGATGCATTTTTCTGGGTTGTTCTTTATTAGTTGATATGTGCAGAAAACAATCTACAGAACTTCATTTGTGATACACTTCTTTCTGTTACTTGAAAAAAAAATTATGTCAAGCTGAAAGATGCAATAGAAATAGCCAAGCAAAAGTAAATAATTTTCTCTTTAATTGCCAACTTGGTACATTGGCAAATACTCATAAATTTGATATGGAGAAACAACAGAGCTTGAGAGTTGGTGCCTATTTTTTCAACTTTTTTCACCAATCTTAGGCCTTTACATTGCCTGAATTACTTGACACATTTAACTCTGCTAATCTTTCTTCTAACCACCATTTGATATTTCTTTTGCTTGACGTCAGCCTGCCCAAGATCTGATTAAGGAAATTGCAGTGTTAGAACTAGAAGTGGTGTATTTGGAACAATATCTTCTTTCTTTGTATCGGAAAAAATTTGATCAACAAATATCATCTCTGTCAAGTGTGGAGGGAAGATTGAACAAAGAAATAGCTGGATATGATATTATGTCAGAGAAAGAAGATTCAGTCATCCACTCCAGTCATCATATCTTGCCTCAAAATTCAATTGGCAATCCACTGAAGGAATGCAATGACATTTGGGGGACACAGAAGCTGCTGGATTCTAGTATTCATCGCAGCCACTCATCACTTTCTCAGCGTTCAGCTTGTTTAACTAGAACTTCTCCTCCTATGAAATTTCAAACTAAAGCTGTAGACTTGTACCATTCCCTGCCTTTGTCAATGCTGGAGGTTAATTTTTATGAGAATATTAGTATATTACCAACAGGGCCATTAGCATTTTCCTTGTACTTATCCTTACAGTATTCCTCTAATAAGTAGTACTAATAGTTGGCTAGAATGATATTGGTGTAACTAATTTGTGGCTTCAAATGTTGTCTCTTCAGCAAGCTCAGACTGCTACTTCTAGTGTAAGTCTGGCGGAGCATCTTGGGACTTGTCTCTCCAATCATATTCCAGAGTCACCAAACTGGCTTTCTGAGGAGATGGTTAAAAGTATTTCATCCATATATTGTGAACTGGCAGATCCACCTTTGATCAATCATGATTACCCTTCTTCACCTATTGAATTCTCATCATCACTGAATGAGCATTCTTCACATCGTCAGCGTGATAAGTGGAGCGCACAGTGCAAGAATTTCTCATCATTCAATTCAAACTTTGATAACCCTTTCCACATTGAGGGATCAAAAGAATTCAGTGGACCTTACTGCACCATGGCAAAGGTGCAACTGATATGTAGAGATCGTTCAAAGTTAAGAGAAATTGAATACATGCTACGAAGATTTAGGTGAGCCTTTCTCAGTATAACACTCCTTATAACCTTTGTCAGTCAATGTTGTCTATTTCCCGTGGGTTTCACTTCCTTTATCCTCAATCTTGTGTCTGAGAATAACACAAAAAGGAATAGGAAATCGGTAAACAATTTTTTTATCAGCACAAAATGAGCATCATGGAAATATCCCTGGTGCTTTGGACCAATATGCTATAGTTTGAGCTAAAACTAAGCTAACTTGAGCTCTACCTTTGCCTCAGAAGCAATTTTCTCAGTGATTTGCAATTTGCATTAGTGTGTTTTACAGTATGTTTAGACTTTCTAAAGGTTAATGCTTTTTGAAGACGTACAATCAGCATTAAAAAGTGATTCCTTAGTTTTCTTCATGGTTTCTAATAGTTGACTCTTAGTATAAGCACTACAAAAAAATCTTCTAATTGACTAATACATGAACTGGAAGAGAGGGTATTTGTTGGGAAATTTTTGACTGAAGTGTGATGATATAGATGACTTTCAGGCATCATGACCTCTTTTTCTCATAATAATTGTCTTGCAAATACAAATGAGGTTAACTAACAATTCCCTTGCAGGTCACTTGTTTCTCAGTTGGAAGTAGTTGATCCTAGAAAGATGAAACATGAGGAGAAGCTAGCTTTTTGGATTAATGTCCACAATGCACTAATAATGCATGTAAAGTCCTAAAGCTAAGAAACCTTAAATCTCATGTTGCTGTTTTTCTTATTTTGCTTGAGTCTGTGAGCATAACCAACCCATTTGTTGTCTATTGACCAACAGGCATTTTTGGTTTATGGGATTCCACAAAATAATCTTAAAAGAATGTCATTATTACTTAAGGTGAGCAATGGTTCTCTGATAATTTCTGAAGAATAAAAAAAATGGTGTACAAGTTGTTTACATAAGCTTGTGCCTGATGCAGGCTGCATATAATGTTGGGGGTCACACTATAAGTGTAGACATGATACAAAGCTCTATCCTGGGATGTCGATTGCCTCGTCCAGGACAAGTAAATCCCATTCCTGAAATTCATATCAAAATATTCGAAATCTGTTTGTACATATGTTCTCATTTATGTGGTAGAAAATAATTGCTGGGCTCAACTTGTTTCTATTCATTTATGATTGGAAATTTATCTATCTCTTAGCTGATTAGGACTGATTTAGCTCAATTTTTCTCCCAGTGGCTGTGGCTATTGTTTTCCTCAAAGACAAAATTCAAGGTTGGAGATGCACGGAAAGCATATGCAATTGGGCACCCTGAACCTCTTCTACATTTTGCACTTTGTTCAGGAAGCTATTCTGATCCTGCGGTATACCTATATCCTAATCGTATTTATTATACATATTCTTCTGCTTGGAAACTGCTTTTAATTACATAAAAATGTTTCAATTTTATCCTAGGATCTTTCTCATTGACTGTTATTTATTTAGGTCCGCATATACACATCCAAGAGAGTATTTGAGGAGCTGGAAGTTGCAAAAGAAGAGTACATTCAATCAACCTTCAGCATACGTAAGGATCAGAAAATCCTTCTACCAAAGATAGTGGAGTCTTTTGCAAAGGATTCAGGTCTGTGCTCAGCTGATTTGGTACATATGATTGAGCATTTTGTACCTGATACTCAAAGGAAGAGCATTCAGCAGTGTCAGCACAAAAGAATCTGGAAGGGAATTGAGTGGATCCCTTACAACTTTACTTTCCGCTATATGCTTTCAAAAGAATTGGCTTGACAATCTCATAGCTTAATGAATGCTCAAGAGTCATGGTATGTGGCAGGTATTCCAGATTGCTTTAGCCTTTATAAGCAAGTGCAGCTAGCTTAGTTAGTTGAGAATGACAGTTAAATCATAACTGAACCTTTGCAAGAAAAAACGAGCACAACTTACATACTATCAACATATAGCAGAGATAACTTTTCTTTCCCGGGAGGAATGCCGATGATCAAACAAGCTCAAGATTTCTGAGCTTGAGAATATCTAAAAATGCATGCAATGAATTGTTTTGGATCAGAATAAAGACAGATGAGAAATTACCCTGCTTTTTAGACCATGGTGTCGTTTTGCTCTTGTAAACTTGAGCTTATTTGATCACTAGTCTTGATTGAGTGGAAAGGTTGTGAATTGTGATTTGGCTGTCATTCCCAATCATCTTGGCAACTTCTTTGATATGTTTCCATGTACAAACAAATGAAAGTAGCAAAGGATAGGTTGATAGAGTGGCAGCATGTAGTTTGTTTGTGTAATATGATTGTTATTTGGGTGGATTTTGTAATGTAAAGTATCTTCATTAGTGTTAAGAAAGGTATCTTGATGCAGTCTGAATATTTCGACTGAAGTGACAAGCATCTAAAACTTTTTCTATTTCAGTAATCACACTTCAAACATGTTTGGAGCAGAATTTAATCAATTGGCCTGGTCCACGAAGCTTTTCACATTTCCTCATTGCACAATCACTCGGTGCCAAAAAAAAAAATAGCTTACAAAAAATATTTTCTAAAATGGGATATTAAAAGCGTGTCATTATACAAGCATCTATAGATTAGCCAGTGCTAATAATTATTTCTCTCTTTCTTCTCAAGTCTCAACAACTTTGCTCTTATCATTTTGACAATATGAAAAATGAAATAATTAGTTTTATTTTGTTATCATTTTTCTGTTCTCTTTTTGCTGAGAAGCTTTTTAATCATTTTCCTGGAGCTTGCAAAATTAGTACACCAAAAAGATTGCCAAGAATTGACTTTATGCCTAGCGTTCCATTCTCACACTCGCATTCAACATGTCAGTTTTTCTTGTAGATTATACTTTTATGTTCTGTTCACTCTAAGCTTATCAAAGGGTCCATTATCATTCAACAAGTCTCAAATAAGGGAAGCAACAACAGAACAAAGAAAGAGTGGATGAAAATTACAGGTGGTCCTTCTAAACTAAAACCTACCATTTATGAATTGAGTCCACATAAGTACTTTTCATAGATTGCACATAATTGTCTACACCTACCACATGTGCCTGAGTGATATAGTTGAAAATTGTATTGTAATAAAAATAAATATTGAAAGTTATCCCACTTTTAAAAATATAAGTATGGGTTTGAATTAATTTATTTACTAATTTATTTATTTGTTTTATTTACTGAAAATGAGTATAATATTTACTTTAAAAAAAAAAAAAAAAAAAAAAACGAAGAGATTTTTAAAAATTATATATAGTCAAATAAACTAAATAAACTCTAGAAAGAGTTAGACCAAACTCATACTATATTGAAATCCTGCTTTCAAGATTTGAAAATGTAAGTTCAAGTCCTGAATCTTGATTGACATATAATTGGTTTCCTTGAAATAGTAAGCTGGAATCATGATTTCAAATTTCAAAAGTTAAATTTTTTAGATAAGGTTTAAAAACAAAAAAAATAAAATTATTTTCTAATATTTTTGTATTAAAATACAATTTTTAACTAAACTGTTTCCTTGATTGTGAAAAGTGTTTTTTTTTTTTTAAATAAATATAGATATTTTTACATCACTAATAAGGTAATAGATTTTGATTGATATAAAATAAAAATGAAGTCATAATAATTTTATGTGAAAGTAATATTATATTAATCACAATATATTTCTTTTTTAATTTATTTATTAATTTATTTATTGGGGTTTTTTTTTTTTTTTTTTGGAAGCATTTTGTTTTGAGTAGGAGAGTCGTTGGACTCATTTGAGAAAAAAACAAAAAGAAAAGTGAGTGGGTAATCTATTATCTATATCTGGTGAGGGAGCACCAGAATCACTTATTATTAAAAGAGTCTCCCATGGAACAGGGACACACGATTGCTCTTTCTCTTTTGGCGGTTCTGCAATAAACAGAGTGTGAGAGAAACACAAACACAAGTATTCATTTCAAACTTTCAAACTAATACACACTCAAAAAGAGAAATGGAAGATGAGGGAATTGGGTTAGTACTAGCAAGAGCCACGGAGCTGAGATTGAAAATCAACAATTGCATTCACAAGGCAACAACCACCACTTCAATCAATGGCCTCCCTCAACAACAAACTGCTGACAAATATGATGAAGAAGATCAAGAACAAGACCAAGAAGAAATGGAGAGGCTTTTGAACATTTGCGATGCCTTTGAATCCCTCGAGTCCCAGCTCTCTTCCTTGCAGGTTTTGGCCTCTAAACCCCATTTTCTTTACTAGGGTTTTTCAGTAAAAACCCTAATTTTTTAGACATAAATGTGTTTGATGATTGTGTCTGTGAAATGGGGTTACAGCTTTTCGTTTTTTTTAGAGTCTCTATATGATGACTCAAACCCACAAGAAGAAAATGAAAAAAATAATAATAATAATAAAAAATCAATCTTGGACTGTATTGGTTTAGGTCAATGCAAGAATTATGTGAAACCCATTATTTATTCGTTGTAAATATTCTTCTTTTGCTTATTATGAAAGTGATATATAATATCTAGTAATTGTTCACACAAGGGAGAAACAGGAACAATAATGGAAGAGTGTAATGTCCTGTTTTGGGTTTAAGCTTGTGTTGTTGTGTCTAGAATTATGCTGTTTTGATTCTCATTTTATCTTTCTGAAAGGTTCTGTAGTTTATGATTCTTGATATATTTAGACAGGATTAAGTCATATCTAGTGGAACTCTTTGTTAATGGTATGCCACTCAATAATTTCTTATTGGACTAATATTTTAAAAATTCTAGTGTTGGATTAAACATTCTCATTCTTCTTAATACGCTCGCCAAGTTACGTGCTAATCGGATATTATTTATTATTTGATCCGTAAATTCATGTTCTATGTATAATTTTAAAGCACAAAAAAACTTGGAATTTTATCATTTTCTAGATGAGATAGTTATTGATAAATGATCATTTGATATATTGCAAGCATAGTAAGTATAACGAAACAATATAAACCAGTGGTAGATATGTCAAAAAACACATCAAATGAAAAGTTCTCAAGGGGTATAACAGTTATACCAGATGTAACTTGATCCCAGCCCTATATTTAATCGCGTAGGTTTTATTGGTTAGGTTTATCAAAGAAATTTTCTGGTTTATGAAGTCCAAATTTATGCTGAATTTTACTTGTGAAGGCCAAAAAGCATATTGGAAATTCTAAACAGTATAAATTCGAAGAGGGTTATGATAACCTAGATAATATCTAGCGTTCTAAATTTGATAAGTCAGCCTTATGAATTATTGTAGACCTAGTTGAATCTTCTTTCTGAATTTGTAACAGCTAATCCAATTGAAATTTGTAAACATTCCCTCAAGTTTATTCTTTTGATACTTCTTAATTATCTTGTGAAAAAAGTGATGATTATCTCAATTATGAAACTGGAGATATAAATTGAAATTTTGATGGACGGATAACAAGGATTTCAACTCACTCCTGTAATAAAGTGATTTCCAAAACAAAGGTGATGATGCATAATTGGTTTCAAGACCATCTTTTTGGTACCGATTATGAAGATTTCAGTTATATGCTAACTAGTTGTATGTTGAGTTTAGGATATTTTTATTAGCAATTCACATGTTCACCCTTCAGGCCTTCTCCCCTTTCTTATGCTTGTGTCAATTGCTCTTCCATAACATTCTTTATGTTGAGAAACCGTGAGGCACTCTTCAATTATAAAGTTTCTTATCTACTAGAAATGAACACATGCTTAATTTGCAAACATGGAGATTGAATGTCACACTTCGACATAGGCACTGGGTGTGAATTGTGTGAACTCTGCAAAATAGAGACAAGGGTACATGACCATAGGTATAAGTTGTCCTTGTGGGGCCGTTTCATGCACGGATGGTTACATGTTTATTTATATATACATTGAGGTGTGTGCCTGTTAAAAATGCTTTGTGGTATTTCTCAGAGGTTGATTCAATCATATACTGTCATCATATAAAACTATGTAACAGGTCACTGGGCTTTAGCATGTTAAACCTAAAAGAAACTACACTATAATACTATTTATACATTTTCCTGCACATATAGAAAACTATGAAAGAACTAAAGACAAGGGTGCATGACAATTTGTGTAAGTTATCCTTGTGGACAGTTGCATGCACCCACTTTTGCATATGTGCCTGCGTAAAATATCTAATAGTATTTGTCTTGGATAGTTGATTCAAACTACATAACAGGTCACTGGACTGTAGTATGTTAAACCAAAAAGAAATTGCACTATAATACTATTTTATACATCACATATTCCTGCACATATAGAAAACAATTGAAGGGCATTTTTAGCATGGAGATAGGTGTCATGCTTATGTCAATGATCATGTCATATGAAGAGAGTTAGTACACTAATATATGGTTGACCTTTTGAGCATTACATATACCATTGAACATTCTATATAGGCTGATGGATCACTTTGGTTGTTTTGTATTTGCCATAACCTAATGAGACATTGTATTATTGAATTCAGCGAATGTGTTGAGTGTCCAGGTGAGGGTTCCTATGGCACATTACAATTATTAAGCTATAATATCACCGCTATTCTTGGAAAATTAGATCATTCATTGCCTTTCCGTTAGTTATGTAGTGGATAAATTTTGTGGTCTATGTATCTCTTCCCCATCAATGTCTTTGCCTCTTTAATGTATTTCAACACTAATTTTACATATTATATCCAACATTCCAGCCTCATTAAAAATCAGCTGCTATCCAGGTGTTTTAAGGCCAAATTGGTGTTCTGGCTGAGAATGCTTAGAAATTACCTTTGTTAAATTAGCATCTGTAACCAAGCTTGATGTGAATCAAAATTTCTGAAAGTATGTCTCATCCATTCGCTAGCATACTTGTTCAGAAGATATTATCCATGTATAACTTGAAAAATTGATTGAGGAAGCGTGAAGTAAATTTTATTTTTATTTAATTTTTATAAAATTAGTCCACTGGATTTTATTTTAGTTCTTATTAGTTAATTAGGTTATTAGTATTTTATTTTATTTCCTAGAGTAAATGATATTTTTTCAATTCAAAAATTGAGATTTCTTAAGTCAATTAGAATTAGGGTTTAGTCTTATTAGTTCTTATTTTATCAAAAGAAAAATCTTGTCTCCATGTATTGGTGGTAGACTCACTGTGCACAACCCCAAAGCACTGTTGTTAAAGCCAAAGACATCAACCACACCCCAGCTGCCCAAACTTCCTTAAGTTGCCATTGTCGCCTTCTCAACACCGTTGCTGTCACCCAAACAACCCCTCATAGCCAGAAGTCACCTCCACCTCTGCATCTTTGTCCCCATACTTGAGAATTGACAAAATCATAGGTCCTGACACCTCTTCACTCAATCCAATCCAACTGCCCAAACACCAATTTGCCAGCCGCTGGCGATCACTGATCACAACCCCGATAGCAATCAATGTTGTATATTCCGTTTCGGCACCCGTTTCGGTTTGATCGTTGGAATGAAATATTTCGGTACCGGTCAATACCGGCGTTCCGTTTCGGGTTTACCGCAAATATATATATATATATATAGTATTATTTGATGTTATTTGTCTTACCAATGTGATATTAAGACTTAAAAATGTGATTTGTCTATCTATGCCTTCGATAACCTTGGAACGTTTTCTTCTACTGTAATTTCTTCTCTTCCTTTCCCTGAGGACTGCATTGCCACTTGCATAGTTTTGTCAGAAAACTATCTCATCCAATGACCATGGCCGGAGCCAAACAGTGATGCGGCTGCAAGCCAGAACGGAACGGAATATACAACTATGATAGCAATTCCCCACGCTTGTTGCCAAATTGTCCTTTAGTCTCCACATGTGAATGATGCCTTCGATAACCTTGGAAACCGAATCTTCTCAGGACTGCATTGCCACCATAGTTTTGTCAGAAAACATCTCACCTGAAGAGCAGTGATGCGGCTGCAAGCCATCACTACGTTTGGTCAGATTGGCCTTCCACTCCTCCCTTGCCACCACAAACAACCTGAAGCAGCTGGCTCCCCAAACTTTGATTTTGAAGTTGATGGAACCTTCATTGTGAAAGCAAAATAACCTAGGCCACTGAGTTAGCTTGTTTAGTCAACCCAATTTTTTTTTTTAAATAAATTAAAAAACCTAACTTCACTGCACCCTATTCATTAAAGCCCCAAACCTTGACTCAACCTGATCAATTGAAGTCTGAGCCAAAACATAAAGTCTAACCCAATCCATACAAGAACCAAAAAAAAAAAAGAAAAAAAATTAGCCCAACCTGACCAATTAAAAAGACAAATCCTTAATCCCGACTCAACTCACCCAAAAACATGCAAGTCCTTGAATCCACCACATCCACTTAAAAAAATTCTCAAGCCTAATCTCCAGACACCAAATTTGACCTATTAATGTTGATCTGATTGGACCTAATTGATCAAAATTAATGCTGATTGATGTTGATGGATGCTGAGACTTTTTAGGACTTAATATTCTTTTATTTTCACATTTGATGTAATCAATTACAAGTTATTTCCTCCCCTTGTTAGGTTAGGCACAAGCACAACACTTTCACAACAATTTCAGAACGATATTGGGGTGTCAAGTTATGAATGATAAATAATAAAATAATGTCAGTAGTGGGTCCAGATAAGAACTAATAAAAACCTGCCGACTCAATATTGTTGTGAAATTGTTGTGCCTGTAGCATTGCTCTATTTCTAAATAGGCCCTAAAATGCACAATTGTAATCAGTTAATGATGGATTTATAAAAGTACCAGTGTTTGGTGTTGATTCTTGGGTTCTTATTATGCTTGGTGCATATTTCAAGCAGCCCTAGGTGTTGATTTCTAGGCTCTATTTATCTGTTTTATTTGCTTGGTGCATGTTTCAAGCAGTCCCTAGGTGTTGATTTCTAGGCTCTATTTTTCTGTTTTATTTGCTTGGTGCTGATTCCAAGTAAACCCTAGGTGCTGCTTCCTAGGTACTTTCTCTTTGTTTTATTCTTCTTTTTATTTCCCAAGCCCAAGTCTCCCTGTTAGAGTTTATTGTCCTACATCACAAATTCTTGGGAAGAAGTTATCCATGGATGCTCTGTCTGTTCAACTTTTTGCTGCTCAACACCCTCACACCAATGCATTAGCGAAATTTGTCATAATAAAGAATTAGTGGTTTATCGACTGTCCTGAGCAGGCTTACTGGATACTACATTTGATGGCGGCATATGTTCGTTATATTATTAAATTCATGATAAAGTTGTCATAAGTCCTACATGAAACCTTCATCAATGTCTAAAAGGATATTTGTAGAATGTAGAAAAATATGATTTTGATAAATTAATCTTGACAGTTTTAGAAATATTGATTGTTTTCTTTAATTGTCTAGTCCTTGCAACTACAACAACGATATGAAAGAGAAGTGGCCCTTGGTGAGATTGAAAATAGTCGTAAGATGTTATTTGATAAACTCAAGGAGTACGAAGGGGAGGATTTGGAAGTGATACATGAAGCTTCTGCTTTTGCTTGTGAAACAGTGGAGCACAACAATGATCTCCTGCTTCCTCCATATCCAAGCCGCCCGCCACACTCACTTTGTCTAGAGAATGGCTCTCTACCACAGTTCCCTTCCACACTTAAGTCTGTACAAAATGGAGTAATCACCAGTGATCCAACGATTGAAGCAAAGAAGAATGGCAGCGAGTTAGAGACAAGTCGAATGCAAACCGGGTCCAAAAATTCAAGGAAAGGGCTAGGATGTTTTGTAAGTGCAGCAGGCAAGACAGTGCTTACTCTTGTTGGTGTGGTATCCATCTTAAGCTTGTCTGGTCTTGGGCCAAATTTTGCAAAAAAGGAGACCCTTTCCAAGTTTTTGGGCCTGTTTCAGCAACCTTCAGCTGAGGAAAAGAGATCAAATATTCAATGTCCACCTGGGAAAGTCCTAGTGGTGGAAAATGGAGAAGCTCGGTGTCTTGTGAAAGAGAGAGTTGAAGTACCATTCTCATCAGTTGTTGCTAAACCGGATGTAAACTATGGGTGTGGTTAATTTGTATTCTTTTTTCTTTTTGTATATCACATTTCCTTGTGATATGGTATATTGAGTTTTTCTTCAAAGGCCTATGGTTGTCATCAATTTTGTCATTAGCGATCTATATGGCATGACCCACTCTGGTTTCTCTTCTATGCCTTGGAATATGCATATTTATCCCACTGTATTTGCACTTTTCAGGGTATGGCCAATTCCTTCACTGATATTAGGGATAACAAGTTTCATAATTTCTTTCACAATTGCTGAAATGATAAATTGTAATTGGAGTAACATTATTTTTACATGAACCATATTACTTTTATTAGCACTAATCAAAACTTGTGAAAATGATTGTGAAAAATTGTTTTCTCTAAATTTATTGATTCCTTCTTAAAGGAGCTTGGTGCCCTTGAAGTTGCTCAAAGAATATAAAGAAGTGCAATGACGATATTGCAAGCTGCAGTATAACGACCTGCATGACGCAACCTTCAAAATATTAGTAAGAGCCTCCCCTATATGGAGCTGCGGAATTGAAATTGTCATGCTTTCTGTTTGGTGGATTGTACCTGTCAATCTCTTGTTCAATAAATGGTTCCAAATTTTTGTCTTCTACCTACAAACCCCACAACCCATTGTTCCGGGACACCAAATCATGGTACCAACAAATAAAATAATAGTAATAGAAACATGGCTCTGCGAAGCCTTGAAAAGGTTAATAAGTTTGGTTAAATATACTTGTTGATCCTTAATGTTTATCCAAATTCTTTGTTTAGTCCCTAACATTTAAAATGAGCAAAATTGGTCCCTAACGTTTCAAAATCATACACCATTGGTTTTCTCATTTGTCCTCGTTAACTTTGTTTATATGTGACTAACAAATTAATACCGTAGCCAAATTTTAATTGAGGTGTCATTTTTTATTTATTTTTTACATTTACAACTTACAAGTAGGATTTATTAAAAACCCAACAAACCTACCCACCCACCAAATTCTAATTCAAAAAACCCAAATAAACCCTAACATTAAATCAGGCTCTCTCTTCTCCCTTTGCCTTTCTCTGCAGACTTGGCATGTGAGAGAGGGACTGCACATTTATTTATAGTCCTAAACTACTAAATAATCACTCAGAAACTCTTGGGCATTTGTTGCATTAAGTATTTTCCATGTGCTAATTTCTCTCTCTTTTTGGCTATGCATTTAATTAGCGTATGCCATGCGGTGGTAATTAATTAATTAAGATGGAAATACTATGACCTGATGGTGAAGCCCGTCATTAGGAAAATTCAACCCATGCAAGTCAAAATCCATCTTCGCCTTGCCAGCTCCACAACCAGCCAATAGTTTTTATGCACGATGTAGTTTATACTTTATAAGAGACATCGACTGATACTATATGTCTATATGTTCTAATGCTGAAAATAGACCCCTCATCAAATGTGTCTCCTCAAGCCATGAAGAGCCAAATTTCATCTTCTTATATAAACTATATCCAAGATTGCTCCACAACCCATAAAACCATTTTCCAAATCTCCTGCCAATTCTTGACCAAAACATTAAAGTCCTGTCACATTCAAAACTTGAGCATCTAAGGAAAGACCATGAGCACATCAGAAGCTATAGAGTTCACGGAAGAGCAAGAAGCTCTAGTGGTGAAGTCATGGAATGTAATGAAGAAGAATGCTGGAGAATTGGGTCTCAAATTCTTCTTAAAGTAAGGCATTATATATGTTGAATATTTTTTTTACTTCCATCTTAATTTAGTGTATTATTGTTTCATATCAATATTGCTGTTTTTGAACAAATGGGAATTCAAGAAAGTGTTGGATCACTGAATTTTGTAGGATATTTGAGATTGCACCGTCAGCTCAGAAGCTGTTCTCCTTCTTGGGAGACTCCAATGTTCCTCTCGAACGAAACCCAAAGCTTAAGTCCCATGCAATGTCTGTCTTTGTTATGGTAAGCTTCCTCTGTTTATCTTTCTTTGAAGAATAGAAGATTGATGGGCCATTGTCAATTTTTAATTAGTGTAACATTCAGTCAAATATATATATTGGGAACGAAACTCTGTAGCACCGTATGAAGAAAATGAAGGTTCAAATCCCCCACCCTCACTTATTAAGTTATTATAAAAATTGAAATATATATAAGAAAAAAAAAAAAAAAAAAAAAGCTGTGACATTATCACATTAATCCCAAAAAGAAAAGAAAGGAAAAAAAAAAATCTTAACTCAAACAATGTTTAGTTTTCGTTCTCTTTTAGTCTTTTTAAACCAAAAAAAAAAAATTTACTTTAAGGTTGAGTGAAATTGAATTCACGTTATCCAAGTTATGGTTTGGTTTCTCGGTAGACAAGTATGATTAGTTGTCCTATGAAAGCGTATTAATCTTAATTATTTTTGGTTTATTTTGTATTGCTAGACCTGTGAATCAGCCGTGCAACTTCGGAAAGCTGGGAAAGTTACCGTGAGAGAGTCAACCTTAAAAAAATTGGGTGCTGTCCACTTCAAAAATGGGGTTCTAGATGCGCATTACGAGGTACGAAAAAAAAAAAAAAAAAACAAGAACATGAACATGACAAATTGTAAAATGTCAAGAGTTAAATTAGGAAAGATGAAAAATACTATCCAATCCAATCCTAACAATTCCATTCCATTAATGAATAAACTATAGGGGGAAGTTATATAAAAACGTTCTAAAGTTTATATTTTATTTCAGATTTAGTTTTAGGTTTTTAATTTTATTATTAAAGTTTTAAACTTATGAAACCACTTTAATTTAATTTGAAGCTGTTGTTCATTTTGATTATTGATTTCCGTTATTCCTAATAAATAGAGAAAAATGAGAAATTGCTGATAAAATTTTGTTTTTCACTTTAATATATAGTTTCGATTTTTTGGTAATAATTTTTTTACTCAAAAAAAGTTTTTTCTCTCTAAATGGAGCTTTCTTTCTCTATCCTTGCTATTCAATGATGGCTAAATTGATTTATGAACAAATTTTGAGTAAAAAGTTGAGTTTAATCAATGATTTTATGGTTTTTTTTTTTGCCTTGTTTTGTTACTGTCTAGAATAAATGAATGAATAAATAGGGATTGATAGAGTGTTTAAATTGAAACAATTTCATAAATTTGAGACTTTAATTGACCAAAATAAAATTGTTGGAACCTAATCCGAAACATGGTATAAACTTTGGGTAATGTTTTATATAATTTTTCCTAAACTATATTTAAAAAGAAAATATCTTGTTAATTTTAATCATATTGTGCATGTTGATTCTTTTTATGGTGTAAATAGCTTAGAAAGTAATTATTTTCATGCATGCCTTTGTAAATGGTTCACAGGTCACAAAGTTTGCACTGCTAGAAACCATAAAGGAAGCAGTACTACCAGAAATGTGGTCGCCGAAGATGAAGATTGCGTGGGGGGAGGCTTATGATCAGTTGGTTGCGGCTATCAAATCTGAAACGAAGCCTTCCGCTTAGACTTCTTGAATATGTAATAAGCATCATCTCTTCCTTCAGATGAAATAAATTGGCAATAATCCATGGAAAAACGCAAGCGTTATCTGTGTCTCCATATATATGCGTCCATGGATGTGTATTTTGGATTTATTTGTATATCATTATGGATGTCAAATTTACATGCTGAATTTATTTGTATTTTTTGTGCTTTTGGGACTTGGCTAAATTTCATTATAAAGTAGTAAAATAATTCAATTGAAATTATGTATAAAATAGTTAATAAAAAAAATTACTTTCTAAAGTCTTTAGTGTAACACCGGATTTTGATTTTGTCAAAAGTATAAAAGACAGCTTTACGAAGAGTAAGTTAATTCTTGCTGAAATTTTATTTTTTCAAATGGTTGCAAATTGCAATCACTGATAGAGAGCTTAACAAGATTATGAGCTACAGGTCTAGATATTGAACAGGCAATTGACCTTCAACAAATTAAGTAGATAAGAGCATCTCCAGGAATAGTTTAAAACTACTCTGTATCTCTATTTATAGAGTATAAAACCAAAAACCCACCTCCAGCAGTCCTCCAAAAGCGCTCTTCGTCTTCAAATTTTTTTACAAAGTGAACAGTAACCTTTCAAAAATGAAAGGTTTCTGTACACTTTGTAAAAATTAAAAAACTAATTTTTTTCAGCTCTGACCCCACCATATCAACTAATATTTCTTCCGGATTTTTTCCCCCTCTCATTTCTTCCGAAAATTTCTCTCTCTTCTTCTCATTTGCTCTCTCTTCTCTCTGCTCTCTCTTCTCTCTTTGGCCAGATCTGTAGCCAGAGCACCACCCAAACCAGAGCCGAGACCCAGCCCACAGCCACGCCGCGAAGGAGATACCCTCAGATCTGTACGGCCACGCCGCGAAGGAGATACCCTCAGATTGTACGGCCAATAAACAAAATAGTGTGACTGTCTTTAAAGGGAAAACTTTGAGTTGGAAACAACGAAGAAGAGGGAAGCCCAAGTAGTTGGTTCTTGAGGCTTGATTCCTGGGCTTTGAGAAGCGAGATCTGACAAAAAAGGAGCACCTGAAAGAGTGAATTAAGGGAGGTACTTTTGCAGTACAGAGAGAGAGAGGAGGAGGCTTTAAGAAACCAAGAAATTAAATTTTTTATATTTCTTTCTCTCTTTTCCTCTGTCACTTTGTTTTCTTTCTGTTATCAGTCACTGTGGTGGTGGTTGGGCTGTGGTTGGGTTTTCGGTGGTGGTGGTTGGGCTGTGGTTGGGTTTTCGGTGGTGGTGGTTCTTCGGTGGTTGGGCTTGCCGGCGTGGGCTTGGGCTTGAGGTTGATTTTGTTGGGTTTGGGCTTGAGGTTGACGGCGGAGCAGTAGGCGTGGTGGTTGGTCAAAAGTTTGGTTGGTCACCGGAATTCCATTTTGCAAAACTCAGCGTCACTGGCCAGTCCCAGCTGTTTGGGTTGCTGAATTTTAATTTCTTTTGTTGCTGTGAGAAATTTTTGGGTGGGAGTTGGTTATTTTTGGTGGGAAGTAATAATAAAAAAGTAGTTTTTAATAGAATAGAGAGTAAAATAAAGAGTACTCTGGATGTTTATTTAAAAAAAAATGAGAGTTGTTTAAATAGTGTAATTTAGAGATAAAGATAGAGATAAATTTAGACATGTTTGCACGCAAATGATCAGACAAAAGTTCCAATTGATCTTTTGTATTTCTCATAAATGTTGTTTGCAGCATCCACTGAACCCAGCTTCAATTATGTCTTCCCTCTGATGTCTCTCTCTCAAGTCTCATCCAGCACTCCGGATTTGCACCCAAAGAAGTCTAATATTCACGGCATGATTTGATACATCTTAAAAAATAAAATCAAAAGTGCATTGATAATGATGATGGGATGTGCACACTGCACAAGTCATTTCCGTGGAGGTTCCATAATCTTCATCATCTTATCTCGAAAGTCAGGCCTCAAGCAATTTTCACCAAGAATCCCCACCTTCGTGGATATAATCATATTCTAAACAAAACACATAGAGAGAGAATAAAAAATAAAAAATAAAACAATGGAAGAGTTGAAGCCAAGGAAGGCAAATTCATCACCTCTAACCCCACTAGGCCATTGTCTACGGTGATTGCCCTTCTATCATCTATGACGACATCACCTACACGTGGTCACAAACCCACCATCGATGCCTCCTTGGTCACATCACTCAACATCAAGAGAGGACACGTGGTGTCCGTCATAGCCCCCAACATCCCCGCCCTGTATGAGCTCCACTTTGCCGTCCCCATGTTCGGCGAACCTAACAGTGGGTATCAGGTATGTCGCCGAAGTTTGTTGCAGGGGCGGTGACTGTGCTAGAATCAGATTTAATAAGTGGGTATTTTGGTCTTTTTAGCATCTGGGGTTGTGTGAATAAATCTGAGTCATTAAATTATATTACATGTCTGTTTTTTATTGTTGCTTCACATGGTAGACTGAATAATTTTTTCAAGTAATGCTGAGTCGAGCCAGCTGAATCCGTGCCCTTCTAGTCAAAGATTCTATTTTTCCATTCAAACATACTACTTGTACATAATGATTTACCTTATACCTGAATAAAATTTCTGTCGGCTTTTCTAAAAAAAAAGACTACTGAGTTCTCTTTCACCAACATTGCATGGTTGATATATCAAGAACTACAAATGCATTTTGATGTAGAATAAAGCGTGATAATTAAAAGATTGTGTCAGTATTCAAAGGGCTAGAATCCACCAGTGAAAAGAAACTCTCAAAGAGATAATTTTATTGACGGCTAAATAATGAAATTAGGTCTGTTACAACCAGTACTTATACTGTTTAAAAGCAAACCCTAATTGACTTAAAATAGGAAATTATGAAAAAGGACAAATAAACGCGAAAATTACGTAATAAATTAAAACATCCCGTAACAGTCTCTAAACACACGAATTTGGGCTAGCCGTAAAATTAGGAACGGTGGGTTGCTCGTTTGGTCTTCTGGCACTCAAATTGCTCCATGAAATCTTCTGCTAGCTGTCCTACATCAGTCCCTTCCACTTGGAGAGAACTCGACCTTGAGTTAAGTTCTGGATAGAGAGGTTCATCAGCATGATAGTCATATAAGTCAACAACATTGAATGCCTTTGAGATCCCCATGTCGTCTGGTAGGTCAATGACATAGGCGTTATTGTTGAGTTTCTTCAAGACCTTGTATGGACCATACTTCTTCGGCTTTAGCTTGTTGTAAGTCCCCACAGGAAACCTCTCCTTGCGCAAGAGCACCATCACCTGGTCACCTTCTTTGAACAATTTAAGTTGCTTATGCTTGTCAGCAGTGGTCTTATACTTAGCTGTAGTCTGTTCCAACTTTTTCTTCACTTCAGCTTGTACTGCTTGAACCTGCCATATTCTCAGCAACAACACTCAACCCTAGAACCTTGGGTAACTGTACCAAGTCTACAGTATGCTTCGAGGGCTTCATGTACATGACTGTAAAAGGTGATCGTCCCATGGCATTATGAATAGCACTATTGTATGCAAACTCAGCTTGGGCAAGAGCATAATCCCATTACCTAGGTTGATCTCCGCATATGCTGCGAATCAAATTACCAAGTGTGCGATTCAACGATTTTGTTTGGCCATCAGTTTGTGGATCTGCAGTTGTGCTACAATTGAATGAAGTGTCAAACATCTTCCACAAGGTGATCCAAAAGTGATTGAGAAACTTGGAATCACGATCAAAAGTAATAGACTAGGGAACTCCGTGCGGCTTCGCTACCTCTCGAAAGAACAACCTTGCTCTGTGGGAAGCATCTGAAGTCTTCCGACAAGGAATGAAATGTCCCATCTTGGAGTACCTGTCAACAACAACAAACACAAAATCTACTCCCCGTTGGGTACGAAATAAACCCAATACAAAATCCATAGACAGGTCCTCCTAAATATGATTAGAGATTGGCAATGACATATAAAGACCAGTATTCTGTGATTGACCTTTGGACACCTGACATGTATAGCACTTCTAAACTATACTGCCAACATCTTGTTTAAACTGAGGCCAGTAGTATTGCTCCTCCAAGCTGAAGAATGGTCTTGTCTCTACCCAGGTGTCCACTTAAGCCGCCACCATGCAAATCACGAATTAACTTCTCCCTCAAAGAAGTCTTAGGGACACACAAGCGGTTTCCTCGGAACAAATACCCTTCATTCTCATAAAAATCACTAACTGGTTGCCTTGCCATACACTTTGCCCAAATTTCTTTGAAATCGTCATCCTCTTCGTACAACTCTTTCAAACTATCAAAACCCACTAATTCATGTGTTAGTGTCATAAGCAGATTGGCACGCCGACTCAGGGCATTAGCAACTCGATTTAGGACCCCTGATTTGTGTCGAATAGCTAAAGGAAATTTCTGTAGGAAGGTGGTCCACCTAACATGCATTTTATCCAAATGCTTCTGGCTGTTAAGAAACTTCAAGGCCTGATGATCCGTATATAGAACAAACTCCCTTTGGATCAGATAGTGCTCCCAATGCTTTCAGGGCACGGACTACTGCATAAAACTACTGCTGGTTATAGGTACTCCACTTTTGGTGGCTTTCACTTAGCTTCTCGCTAAAGAATGCTACTGGTCGCTTTTCTTGTGATAGAACAGCCCCTATCCCTATGCTGCTAGGATCGCACTCCACTTCGAAGACCTTCTCAAAACTAGGCAAGGCGAACATTGGTGTGGTACACAACTTCTCCTTAATAAGAGCAAAACTCTTCTCTGTCTCCTCACCCCATTGAAACTTGCCCTTCTTCAGTTACTCTGTAATTGGTGACATTATAGTGCTAAAATCCCGAATAAATCATCCGTAGAAAGTGGCGAGACCATGAAAGCTCCGAACTTCACTCACAGTCTTCGACATAGGCCATTCTCGAATGGCTCGAACCTTCTCTTCATCTACCTGGTTTCCCTCCAAACAAACCACACACCCCAAGAATAACAAGCTGCTAGTCATAAAACTGCACTTCTTGAAATTGAGGAATAATTAAAACATCTCGAAACAGTCTCTAAACGCATGAATTTGGGCTAGCCGTAAAATTAGGAACGGCGGGTTGCGCGTTTGGTCTTCTAGTACTCAAATTGCTCCATGAAATCTTCTGCTAGCTGTCCTACGTCACCTTTGGTATATTTAATGGCCACATTTGTGGAAAAAAAAAATGAAAAGAATATAAAAGATGCAGAAAAATAAATGGGTGAGAAGAGTAAATGGGAGAGAGAGATTTACGTGGTTTGACACTATGGCCTACATCCACAGGATAAAGTCTTGAGAAGTTACATCTTTATTATATTCAGTGTCTGTTACATTGTGTTACTAGAGATCCTATTTATAGGATAACATAAAACACATATTCACACATCTATGCAATGTGAGATTCATTCCTTGACATTCTCCCTCAAATTTAAGGTGTAGTTTATCGAAAAAAATTTTGGTAACAAAATAAAGCTCGAATCTTAACTCGATGGCTCGAATCTTGACGCGTGGGGTGCGTGTTGCTCGTGTAACGCATGTATTGGCTCCTGATGTTGGTGCGTGGGGAGAGTGGATCTGGACTGTTGGAAATTCTACCGGCGCGTACATGGAGGCGCAGTCGTGCTCTGATGGCTTCGATTCCAGTGGTGTTCGATAGATCAGTTGTTGATCTATCGAATTGTGGTGTTCAATGTTTGATATGATGTCTAGAGATGGTGGTTCCATAACTTAGGTGGTGCAATCGCGCGTGGATTTGGATGCAGAGCCTTCTAGTCGCACATGGAGGCATGTGGTTGATTGAAATTTGCTTGGACAAATGGGGTTTTGTTGATCTGTGGGTGAAGGATTGATCTATGCGATCAGATTGGAGAAAAAAAAAAAAATGGGGCGGAAGTGACTATATCGAGGTGGTTCGTGGAAGCTCTAAGGCTTTGATACCATGTGGAAAAAAAATGTATAGAATCTAAAGAATATAAAAGATGCATATGTATAAATGAGAGAGAAGAGATTTACGTGATTCAACACTATGACCTACATCCACGGGATAAAGCCTTGAAAATGCTACTTTTTTATTATATTCAGTGTGTGTTACATTGTGTTATTAGAAATCCTATTTACAGGATAATATTAAAAAAAAAAAAAAAAAAAAAAAAAAAAAAAAAAAACATAAAACAGCTAAGCATGAGAGTCACGTGGTCCCTTCCCATTATTAGCTTAGACGGAGATTAACTGAAAGGGTAATATACTATTTTGCATTTTTTGTTATAGTTGATTGGTAAACTTGGTTTTCCTTTCTTTGCTTGCCCCCTAAGAAACAAGGACACCCCAAAATACCCAGTGCGTCCGTGTTCGACCTGTCTAGCTCTTGCATAGGTGTAGTTAAGTTGAGAGGAAAAGAAATTATTAAAATAAAATCATTTGATTTTTTATATCTTTTTAAAGGTTTTGATAGTTGTTATTTACTTTGAAAACTCAAAATAAATATAAAACATGCCTATAAATAAATAAAACATAACTAAAGATGTATATTAATTATTTAATTAATTGTCGTATTCTCATGATGCCTCGTATCATATCGTATCTTATGGACTATCCATGTTAGTGTTCGTATCAATGTTTTTAGCTTACCCCCATTAGTAATATTCACAAAATACCATGATGGAGGGAAATGAGTCAATGACTTGCTCCTTGACTAGTTTCCATCAACGGAAGCAAATAGAAGTTAGTGGCCGGGATCAATTTCATAAATTTGCAAATCTCAAAAGAATTAAGTAAAATTAAATCTTCAGGTGATCATTTTGTAACAAACCCCAATCCGAGAGGTTTTTTGTAATTGAGCAGAAATTTTATTCAACATAATTAACAATCACAATACAAACAATACAATATACACACACCAGATGAAACCATCATCTGAAACACACTACAATGTGGATAGTGCAAAGGGATCAAAAATAGTGGGCCAAGCCTGATCCACTAACCATAAGCAATCTCGCCTGACATCTGTCAACACCTCAG
This sequence comes from Fagus sylvatica, assembly GCA_907173295.1. NCBI lineage: Eukaryota > Viridiplantae > Streptophyta > Magnoliopsida > Fagales > Fagaceae > Fagus > Fagus sylvatica. Next base: position 14,907,772 of record OU015763.1, read on the forward strand.
ACCACGCTGACTTATTTAACTAACCCTACAAAAACAATTATTCCATTCTAAAAATGAATAAAAATCCTCTATCTCATTTTTTGTATCTCAATTTATGCTCCACTAATTGCAATATAACACGTGTCTAACTTTTTCCTATTTTAAACTGGAGTTATTTTATAAGGATAGAAAAATAACACGTATCATATTTCAATTGACGAAATATAAAGTGAAATACAAAAAGAGGATAAAAAATTATTATTCTATAAAAGTAGTGTAAATAAAGTTTACTTAATTTATTTTATGTATGAATGTCATTTTCCTCCACATGTAGACTATACAAATTATCTATTCCACCTTTTGTATTCCACTTCATTTTAAAACTGAGTTATTTTAAAAAAAAAAAAAAAAAAAAAAAAAACGTGTTAAATTATAATTGATAAAGTATAGAGTGGAATATAAAAAGTGTGACAGAAAATTTATATAGACTAAGGCTGCAAATTGACATCAATATTGGGAAGTTGGATACTGCTGCTACCAATGTCACTGCCAGTTATCAGGTTGCTGCCAACAAACATTCGGCCACCACAGCTGGGATTTCTTATACACTCGCGTAGCTTAGCAATGAGTACAACAATGACAATGAGGAGGCTAACTATTGCAGCAGCGTCTTTAATGCCCAAAAGAAACTTCTCTTCCCTATTACAAAAAGAGATTGTATCAAATATCAATATAGGAAATGAGGTAGAACTTCACACACACACATACATTTAAACCCACAATATAACTTCAGCTATTTTTACCCGGTCATAGGAGGAGACAAAAAAGAAGATTGCCTAGCTAGAATTAGTACAAAAGGGCAATGAAGCAAAGGATTTTTATTTCTCCGGTAAGTTAGAGGCATAGGAATAAAGCACAGGATCCGGTTAGTGATCCCAGATAGAAGCAATATAAGGAGAGGTTGAGAGGCTTATTTTACTTCTCTTGTATTTCGTTAAGTGTTGTTACATCCACTAGGTTTGATTATATATTACTCTTGGAAGATTAATTGAAGGTGATTAGTTAGATGGTAATTAACAGTGGTTAGTTTGGAGACTTTTCACGGAAGGACACCGGGGCACTTTGGAAGCACCGTCTACCACAAATTCCGGATTATCGGAGTCAAAGTGACAACTAATAAATGCAGAGCAAGGTGTTGATGGTTCTATCTTTGAAATAATAGAGAATCTTCGTGTCCTATACCCCCTATCCGACTATAAGTCATTCTTAGCTTAATTTTAGCTTAATTACCCCATTAGTAATATTCACATAATACGGTCCACGTAATACCATGATGGAGGCCGGCAGGAAATGACAAGGTTGTCTTCTCCAAATTTAAAAAAATTGAACCAAGGTAAAAACATGCACCGCCTCAGAATTTAATTCAGGCTATAAGATCACAGCTCACAAGCCTCTCAATCCAACAACTACCTTAGAGCATTCTCAACCCAGCTTCTAAAATGCATTTTTTGTTAAAGTAAACGTTACTGTAGCAAGAAAATGGCAAAAAGTCACTCGCAGCCGAACATGGATTTTAACTCCCTCATTTACACATTGCTACAGTAACATGTAAAAATACACGTTACTGTAGCAATTTGTATAAATTTTTTTATTCTGATTTATTAAGTCTTCTCTCTCCTCTTTCTTTTTTTTTTTTTTTTTTCTTTTTTTCTTTCCGCTCTCTCTCTCTGCTCTCTCAAGTCTCTCTGCTCTGCTCTCTCTCTCTGATCGGCGGCAGCCCAATTTGTGGAGGTGGTTGTTTGAGGACGGCGTCGTTTTGGTGGGTTGGTGGTTGTGGGTTTGCAGTTTGCGATTGTGGTGGTGTGGGTATGTGTTTTGGGTGGTTGCCATGGGATTCGGTGGCGTGGGTTTGGGTTTGTCGGCGTGGGTGTGGGTTTGCCGGCGTGGGTTGTGGTGGGTTTGGGTTTGCCGGCGTGGGTATGGTGGGTTTGGGTGGTTGCCATGGGATTCGGTGGCGTGGGTTTGGGTGGGCCGGCGTGGGTGTGGGTTTGCCTGCATGGGTTGTGGTGGAGGCTGGATTGGCGTGAGAGAGGGAGACTGAGAGGAGAGTTTCTAAAAAAAAAAAAAGTTATTTAAAAAAATTATAAGATTATTTTAATATGATGTATTGTAAAATAGAGAATGGGATGTGAGGTGTTTTGTAAAAGTGGATAGTTAAAATAGAAAAGTGGCTTTTTGAAGATGTAAAATAGAGAATAGGTGAAAAATGGGGTGGGAATGCTCTTACGATCTTACAGAAATCAGAATATTCTTTTGGGCCCACCTTATATATAAAAGGGACATCCTTCTTAATCCGTGATTAAAACTAATTTAGATTTAGCAAAAAAAAGATTTAGGGTGGGTTTGGGTTAGCTGTATGAAAAATTACATTTTTTAAAAAAGGCCTTTTTTAAAATGTGTATTTTGAAAATATAATTTTGAAAATCACAATTAAACGTTTGGCAAAACTAATGAAAATGTGTTGTATCTGTCAATTGAGCGTTTGGATAATTTTAGTCTAAAATTGTTGTTTCAAGTACAAATGACCAAAAATGACTTTACTATACTATTAAGTTATAGTGTAATTTTTAAAATATTTTCAAAGTTACAAATTGTAATAATAATAATAATAATATTATTTTTTTGCTAAATAACAAATTGTCAATTGAACGTACACTTATTTTTGTTAAGTCCCATCCCATCCCATGCCTTGTTAAATGTTTTGTCTTCTTCTTTTTACTTTTTGCTTTTTTTTAGTTAAGTTCCTATCCCACCAATTACCAAAGCCTCAGTCTTCCAATCTCTCCCACTTCCACTCCCACTCCCACTCCCCCCAACCCCAACTTTGTTTTGTCTATTTTTTTTTTTTTTTTTGCCTTTCGTTGAAGACCTGAAGCTTACATGGTAAGTTTTCTCATGTTCTTTTTGGTTTCCCTCCTCTATCTTACTTCATCTTTTATTTTTCTTGATTTGGTTAAAGCCCAGTGGCCATAGTTCCCACAAAGTTCAGTTTCTTATCTTTATTCCCCCTAAACTCCAGCCCCATCCCACCACATCAAGCTTAGCTTGCAGAATGTAGTGGTTGAAATGGTTTAACATCCTCATGATTTTTTTCTTCTAAATTTTTGTGTGTACTATTTTCCTACATCTACGTCTTGATTAGAATTCTCTCTCCGGTGAAGGTATTGGGACACACAGAGAAGAAAAATGAGAGAAATAACAGGAGGCTTCACGTTTATACTTGGGTATTTTTGACATTGCTGAGGGTATTTGTGATAAATCACCCTTTAAAAAATGCAGAACCTCTCCTAAAATTCGTGTTCCGCAAATGTAAAAATTTTTTTAAATATGTGCATTTTGAAAATCACAGCACCCCATCTTCAGTTTCAAAATGCGCATGTTGGAAAATGAAATTTTATCTAATGCGGGGCCAAACATATCAATTTGTGCATTTTTAATTGAAAACACCTGTTATTTGTGAGATAACGTGAGGCCAAACCCACCCTTAAACTAATTTAGATCAACTCCAATGGATTGGGCTTACACTAGCATAATCAAATGATATATATAAGTAGATGCACGCATGACACATGCATTATGCATACACGATAAAAAAGTAAAAATTAAAGCTTTAAAGTTTAAGCACACACTCCTGAAGATCACTGAGATTTACAAGAAGTCAACACATTACAAAACAAGAATTGCATAGCTGTCGACAAGCCCGACCCACCCATAAAGCCATTTAAGCAATGGCTTGAGGCCCCCAAAATTTTAAAAGCCCACTTATATAAGCCCGCTTTTGGTCATTAAAATACAATTAAATTTTTTTTTTTTTTCCAACCAGCAGCAATAGCAACCGCAATGCCGCACAATTGGATTCCACTTGCACAAGATTTTTTTTTTCTCTCTCTATACACATGTGACACGTTGAGGGCCCTCAACATCTCTTTCTCTACTTTCTTCAATTTCTCCACTTTTCTCTCTCCTAAGTCCTACCAGTGGTCCAAACGTCCAGTGAACTTTTGCTCTCTCAATCTCTCTCTCTACGTATTGCTCTCGCTATCTCTCTCTCTCTCTACGTATTGCTTTCTCTGACTCTCTCTCTACGTATTTCTCTCTCTTCCTCTCTTCATACGCACACCTCTCACTTTCTCTCTCTAAAAATATTTCTTTCTCTCACTACAAATCTACAATAGTCAATAAATATTATATCTTTTTATATTTTTTATTTTTTCTTGGCTTCAAATTTGAGGATTTGAGTCTTGAAATCTTCTACAAAATTTGGATTCAACACATAAATAGGTAATAATATCAATCTTTACCCTCTTGAATAAATTTTTTTTTCTTTGCAATTAGGGTTTGTAAATTAAGATTTAATAAACTGTGAATTTGTGATATTCATTGTTCAGGTATTAATCTTATGTAGATCAGTAGATATTGGGATAAATCAGCGTAATCAGGTTCTATTGTTCTATACTTTTCTATTTTAATTTTATTAAATTTTACTTGTTAGTTAGGTACTATTGTAGTATTGTTACATGTTGTTTTGGCTGTTATTTGTTTTTTTGGCTGTTGTTTTTGTTTGTTTTTTTTTCACTATATGGCTCCTCGAAAATATGAATCTGGGCATCAAAAAAAAAAAAAAAAAAAAAAAAAAAAAAAAAAAAAAAAAAAAAGGAAAAATTGATTAAATCCCAAAAAGGAGCTCTTGAAAATTTTTTTACCAGTAATAAACAAAATATCACAGAAAAATTAGGTGATAGTTCAACAAATGAACAAGAAATTCATTTTAAAGAATTAGAAGATAATACAATACTACCATCAAAAGATACAAATGAAAATAATCCTTACAATAGTCAATTGAAAGATAACAATGAAAGTAATCCTAATGCTAGTCAATCAAAAGATACTAATGAGAATATTCAGAATGATAGTCAAGAGTGTAATATACCAACTTACGATAGTCAATCGAAAGATACCAATGAAAATAATCTTAATGATAGTCAATCAAAAGATACCAATGAAAATATACCGAATGATGGTCAAAATTTTAATATACCTACTTTTGATGAAGAACATGAAAAAAATTTAGAAGCAAATGAATATATTAACGAAACACTTGATTATAGGCCTTTAAATATTTATGATCCAGCTCAATGGAAAAATATTGACTCAAAATTGAGAGATTTATTAGTAGAAAAGGGTCCAATTAGACATAATGATTCAGAATTTCCTAAAGATGGAAACTCTAGGCATTTTTCTACTACATATTACACTCGAACCTTACCAAATGGGGAGAAACATGATAGAAAATGGCTAGTGTATTCAAATGAATTAGATAGCGTATTTTGTTTTTGTTGCAAGTTGTTTAATTTGGTATCTTGTACAAATTAATTAGTTAATCAAGGAACTAATGATTGGAGAAATCTTAGTGGTAAAATTAAAAGACATGAAACAAGTAGTGAGCATATTACTAATATGAACACTTGGAGTGATTTACAAATAAGATTATTGAAAAATAAAACAATTGATAAAAGTGTTCAAGAACTAATTAACAAAGAGAAAGATCGTTGGAAAAATGTATTACAAAGAATTATTGCAATCATAAAGACTTTAGGTAAAAATAATTTGCCATTTCGAGGAACAAAAGAAAAAATTTATCAAGAAAATAATGGAATTTTTTTAAGTTTAATTGAAATGATTGCAGAATTTGATCCGGTGATGCAAGAACATATTCATCGTATTCAACAAGGTGAAATTCATAACCATTATCTTGGTTATAAAATTCAAAATGAATTGATACAAATGATAGCAAATGAAATTAGAAGTAAAATTATTAAAAAAGTTAAAGAAGCAAAATATTTTTCAATTATACTTGATTGCACTCCTGATATAAGTAATCAAGAACAAATGACTCTCGTACTAAGATGCGTGGATATTTCAACAAGTCCAATAAAAATAGAAGAATATTTTTTAGAATTTATAAAAGTAGATGTCACTACTGGTTTAGGTCTTTTTAATGAACTTATAAATGTAATAACGAAACTTCAACTTAACATTAATGACATACGAGGACAAGGTTATGATAATGGATCTAATATGAAAGGAAATAAACAAGGTGTACAAAGAAGACTTCTAGATATTAATCCTAAAGCATTTTACACACCATGCAGTAGTCATAACATTAATCTAGTACTTTGTGATATGGCAAACTCTTGTACTAAAGCTGTATCTTTTTTTGGAGTGGTACAACGTTTATATACATTATTTTCTTCTTCAACAAAGAGATGGAATATTTAAAAAAAAAAAGTATTGAAATTCACTCTTAAGCCATTATCACAAACACGTTGGGAAAGTCGCATTGAAAGTGTTAAAGCTATAAGATTTCAAGCTCCAAAAATAAGGGATGCTTTGTTAGAGTTAGCAGAAAGTAGTGATCAAGATTCTAAAACAAGAAGTGAAGCTAACTCTTTAGCAAAATATGAGTTTGGAGATTTTGAGTTCTTATTGAGCTTGACTATTTGGTATGAAGTGTTAGCGGTCAATTCAGCTAGTAAAATTTTACAATCTAAAGATATGCATATTGATGTGGCTATAAATCAATTAAAAACTCTTATAGATTTTTTCAAAAATTATAGAGAAACTGGATTTGCAACTGCTATGAGTTCAGCCATAGAGATTGCTAAAGAATTAGAAATTGAACCAGTTTTTCAAGAAAAACGTGTAATTCGTAGGAAAAGACACTTTGATGAAAATGTTGATCACGAGATAACACAATCTGTTGAAGAATCTTTTAGAATCGATTATTTCTTATTTATAGTTGATCAAGCTATTTCCTCAATTGAGCAAAGGTTTGAACAGTTTCATATATATGAAAAACTTTTTGGTTTTCTATTTAGCTTCGAAAAATTAAAATCATTTGACGATGATAGCTTAAAAGATAAATGTCTTTGTCTCGAAAGTGCTCTCACATATAAAAATTCCATTGATATTGATGGTTTAGATTTATTTTCGGAATTAAAAGTTTTAAGAGAAGTTATACAAACAGAAGAAAACAAGAACACTCCAGTTGACATATTGAATTATATTAAAAAACTAGAATCTTTTCCAAATGCATGCATCGCATATAGAATTTTATTAACAATTCTCGTAACAGTTGCTTCTGCAGAAAGAACTTTTTCAAAATTAAAATTGATAAAATCTTACCTAAGATCGACTATGTCACAAGAAAAATTAAGTGGATTAGCGATTTTATCAATTGAAAAGAACATGTTAGAGAAAATTGATTATAAAAGTTTGATCAATAATTTTGCATCTAAAAGAGCAAGAGAAATGAAATTCTAGTAAAAAAAATCATAGATATTAATTTAATTTAGTATTGAATGATTAAAAAAAAGAGGGCCCTAATTTAAGATTTGGCTTTAGGCCCCCAAAAAGTTTGGGACAACCCTGGCTGCCGACTTCACATCCAAACTAGTCTCTTCTGGTCTTTCTTAAACCAAAAAACGGAAACACCACACACATGATTCCATCTAATTTCAGCGAAAACTCACAATTTTAATTCCACTTATTCCAAGTGCTCCATCCTGGCATTCATGAATCATTCCAAAAATAAACTTTAAACTTTTATTAGAAGTTATTCCACTTCTAATTCATACAGGTGAAGTTCCTTTCATGTCCCTGTTACTTTAGACATTTAAAGAATAGTGGCAGAGGAATAAAGGAATAATCTTTTCTCCAATTCTCTTTCTCCTTAATTTTAACATGCATCTTCTTCTGAAAATTGCAGGCTGAGCAAGAGAGAGAAAGGGGATGTGGAGGGACATGAAAAGGACCACTTCCTGGCAAGGTAATTAAAATTGGGATTCTACCTTGAATCGTTGGGAGGGTTTCGCGAATCGAATCGTAGAATATCGTGCGTAAGATTCTACTTTTCGTAAATAAAAAATATATAAATAATTATAATTCATAACATGGTTAAAGAATCATTGAAAAATAAATAAGTTTTGGCATAAAATTTATAAAATGCAATAAGTCATCCTAAATACCAAATGACAAATTTCAAACTTCAAACTTTCAAGTTCCAAGTTTTAATACCACATAACAACAAAGATACATAATGTTCCAAATAATAACACTACATAAATCAAAATATTTCCCAGCCTTTTCCACAATAGTGATTTGTGACAAAAGAAACTTACTTATTATTCAATGAATAATCTCTAAAAACCAAGGATTTGATGAATGTTGTCCTCTAATGGGAGACCTTCACCATAAATGTCTTGCTTCCATCTAAATCATCTATGGGAAAATCATCAAAATCTCTTACTTCATTTTCAAGTTCACAATCACTAAGATTATGAATTTCTTTATCTTTATCACCTAGCAAAAAAGAACAAAAACAAATTGTATTCAAAATTTTATAAAGATCTAATAAGAAAGTCATAAGTCATAACTCACAAGATTTAAAACCTACTTACCATTTTCATCTTCCTCTTGAGCATCCCTATGAAAGACACTTGGCCATTCTTCATTTGGTTCATTTGGACTCTCTTTTGCAGCTATCCACTCATCATCTGAAGAGATATCCTCCAAAGAAAAATGGGCAGGCTTTCTTATTAAAAAAAAAAGGGCGGGCTACCAAAAAAAAAAAGTACTAACATACTAAAAAGTAAAAATCAGCCCAATAAAGCTAAATTTTCATTGGAGGCCCAAAAAAAAAAAAAAAAAAAATCAAAAAATTTAAACGTAAGAATCGGAAGCAAATCGGGATTCTAAAGATTCTAAGATTCAAATCGGGATTCTAAGATTCTACCACATTTAAGATTCAGAAGATTCGAATCTTTTCATAATTTGAATCGTAAAATTAAGATTTTAAGATTTCGGATTTTAAAAAGATAAATATTTATTGAAAAGAAACTAACCACAAATTTGAGGAAATGACATCCGGAATAATAAAAAACTAAAAATTACAAAACTCCTTGTACCTTGTGGGTATGGTACATACTCAATAATTGGTACTTAGTTCTAAACAGTCTCGAGGCCTCTCTCCTCTCTTTCCTACAGAGAGACAGAGTCTCAGCTCTGTTGCAAGAAAAGGGATACATATTAAATGGTTGTAATTGGCGCACGTAATTGTCTCCCAGTGTTCCCTTACTTCCATCTGCCTCTTCTTCCACAGCCATATTACTGTCAAGTGTCATCCCCATTAACACCCACTAGTGGTCCCATTCATGAACAATACCTACCTCCAATACATCCATGAAGATAATAAAGTGAGAGAACTTTTTTTAAATATATACAAATTTAAAAAAACAAAGTGAAAAGTTGCAATAAATGAAATATCCACTAGATTTGACACTTCGGGTTACTTAGTAACCCTCCCTGAATCCCACCTGTTAAATTCATTGGTTTAAGCCCAAGTTATCCACAAAGCAAGCATGATTATAACTCAACCAAACAAATCAGATAGCTGGCTGTCTCAGCCCATCCCTCAACTCTCAATTGTCTCATATATATTTTGTGATGTCTTGCACCAGCATTTCCATTACCTGGGCCCATTAAAGTATTGAGGATGATCTAAAGACAGGGATCCTTAATTATTAGTATTAAGATTTTGGAGCTATAGAGGTCCACCTCAAAGGGCCACCGGAACTGACTTGTTTTGTTGATTTGAATGATTTATATTTATATAAGGTGTTTGGATCTTAGCGGATCTCTTAATAGATCACAATAATCCATAAACAAATAGTAACAAATACTCCATTGCCTGGTACAATAATATATATATTTCTGCCACTAATAACATTCTCAAGTACTATCCCTTCAGTGTTTGTTTTAAACTTTTAAAGTTACAAAGAGTTAAAACAGATGGGACCTGAAAACAGAATTTACACAAACCTTGTCACCTCAAACTGGGCAACTAGTTTAAGAGATGTTTGGTGTTCAAATGGTTCCGGACAACAAGCGTCGTTCTCGGTGTGGGTTTTATCACATGGGTTGTGCTAGAATGGAACATGCATGCTTGCCTTAGAACATGCAAACATTCCAAGTTAGCAGCCAGCCATCGTCCAAAAAAAAATAAAATACCAATATATATGCCAATACATATGCCCTCGTCACTTCACAAGTAGGCGAATTTTTTTCTTGATCCCCTCCACTTGGCATCCCAAGATAAACTTTTTTATCTTTCTTCGTACACAAAGAAACCAGAAACAAAATATGGATTTAAGAGATTATCCACTTAAGCTAAAAAGTTGATCAAAATATATATTAGCCAATTGGAGAATGGCCTTGATTTTATTTTTATTTTTTGTTTTGCATGGAGTTAGTCTGCCGACCGTATATAACTTCACTTATCATTTAAAGTTTTTAATCATGATAGTTGTACTTATTTCTAAACATAACAAGTTGGAAGAATTGAACTTTACAAAAGGTTAGTTTTCTCTATGTGTTTAGATAGAGACATATATACCATGTTCAGTTCAGTCACGAAACCATGTGCCAGGTCAATGCCTGATGCCCACACTGCCCAGCAAGATTCCGTGTGCTCTGTGCTGGTGGATATCTTGATCGCCCCCCTTTTTTTTTTGTCTCAATTAATGGATAAAAAATAATTTTTAAATTTTTTTAATATACTTGATTGATATAAATTTCAAAAACAAAAGTTTGAATTTTGACTCTCCAAAAAGACTATAAACCATAAAGGTGTTGCATCTCAAATTCGCAATGAACCCCCAAAGACTATAATTGATAAGGTGTTGCATCTCAAAGTCGCAATCAAACGCCAAAGATCCTATTCCAGACTACGTGTACCTTCATTCATGTGAATCGTCCTGAGGCTACACAACACATTAATATTTAAAAATGGAACATTAATGTGAATCCAAAATTTGCTGAGAAATTACTTAATATTCCAGATTGCCTTTGGGACGTTGTAGCCAATAGCCATCCATTGAGGCTTGAGGCTTCCAACACCCAAAGTGTCCTATATATATAACACCTCAACTTTAAGCTTCAGAATTTCAAGCCTGCGAGTGAGTCTTCCAAGTGCAGAGTACCCATATATATAACACCTCAACTTTAAGCTTCAGAATTTCAAGCCTGCGAGTGGGTCTTCCAAGTGCAGAGTGGCAATATATAAATATAACATCTGAACTTCAAGCCTTCCAAATATCAATGGCACGTTCCATGTCCAAACCATTTTCACACTTTCCAGTTACATATTTTGCAAACCTTCCAACTCCTCCCTTCACCTACACTTTTGTTGACCGTCCTCCGCCTCTGATCGGGTAACACTAGCTAATTAAACTTATGCGTGGCTGTGTGTTTTTTGGCAATTTCTAACTCTCTTCCGGTAAATGTAATGATACACAATTCTTTCTGTAACAGGGAAGAAAAGCTGCTTTTGGGCGTCAAAATAGCATCGGCAATAGTTGTCCTCATGATCTTCACTGTTGTACTCATTGTTAAACTTCGCGAGTGTAGGAGTCATTCCAGCTGTGGCAGCAGCGTTAGCGAGGGTGACGGCGTTACCAATAGCCAAATCATTATCCAACTTCCAGCTCTGAATACTGACGACGGCTCTGTCTTAGCCTCTGGATGATCGTTTCCAACATACTGCATAAGGCTTCACATCATTTGGAGCTTATACGTCTAGAGGAAGATTACTTTTGTTAATGTTATAATTAGTCCATTGGCCTTCCTGAGAAATTATTCAGTCCACCGGGTGAACCACGTCATCCGTCCATTATTCCAATAATTAAATGACACGTGTGATAATTAATACTAGTGTGATAATTAATACCCTTGTTATTTGTCATTTTAAAAGTATGAGGTTAATGGTTAAAAGCTTGTATTAATTATCAGACGTGTCATTTAATTATTGGAATGGTGGACGAGTGAACCACATCACCCGGTGGACTGAATAATTTCCCGGCCTTTAGGCTACCCGTGTATATACTTACTTGTGCATTACTTGTGCACCACTCCTTTCCTTGTATAGCACTCATATGCCTCCTATATAAAGGCATTCTACTGTATTGTATTACTCATTTCAATATACAGAGAATTATTCATAATTCTAACAACTTTGATGCAAAGTGTAGATTTTACATGCTCTATTTTGTTGGTTACTCAAAAGGCTAGCTTTTTTTTTTTTTTTTTTTTTTTTTTTTGAATAAAATAGGTTAGCTTGACTATCAGGTGTTCTGCTTATTCTGTATTTATTTATGGTTAAACTATTATTTTCGTCCCTAAACTTTATATCAAGTTCGTTTTTCGTCCCTGAATTTTGAAAAAGTTCGTTTTTAAACATAAATTTTGTCAATTTAAAAAAAAGATCAAGAACGAAATTTATATATAAAAACGAACATTTTCTATTGCCAAAATCTCAAAATGCTCTTGCGCGTCGATTGCCAAAATATGGATTTGGGGTTCCTCTAATCCTTTGTGTGAAGATGATTGGGGTTGGAATTGAAGTAAGAATCTGATTTAATTAGACAGTCCCAAGTTTGGAGGAAGAGGAAGGGTGTGGTGGCAGCGAACGGAGCCGAAAACCCTGAGAGGGAGTGAGAAGGGAATGGTGGAGATGAGTAAGGGTAGTTGGGTCTTATAGGGATGAGAATGATAAGATTTTGTTGTTTGGGAAACTCTTATTTGAGGGTGGTTGTGGAGGGGTTGCAAGGATATTGCAAAATCATCTTTGGGTTTTAAATCTTGGATGGGTTTCCGTGGGTTTTGCAGTGGGTGGAACGGCAACGACGTTTACCCAGTCTGGGTTTGATTTTTTTGCAATGTTGTGTGGGTTTGGTTTGGTTTGCGATAGATTGTGGGTTTGATTTTTTGTCACAAGCCAGCTCCTGGGCTGACACTTAAGCAATTTCTTTCCCTTCTTTTGTGTGATGTAAGTTTTCCTTCCATTTCCCTCCTCAAGCTCAATTTTTGCTATTTCCTTCAATTAGGGGTTTGGTAGATTTGTTGTTGGTTGTGAGTGGTGAATTTGTTATGGGTTGTTGGTTTGGGTGTTGCAAAGGTGTTGAGAAATGAGGTTGTTATCTTCATTTTCTGGATAGAGGAGAGAGAAAAGATTCTTGAATTAAATTATTTTTTATTATTTTAAATGACACAAGAGCAATTTCCGTTGCCAGAGCCGTCTAGGGTAATTGATAACAATTGGGATAATTTAGAATAAAATAAAATATGAAAATTGAGTGATTTTAGGGTTTCTGTCCAAAATGGTGTATGCGGGCCTGAAGGAGGCGTATGCTAGTCTAAAAGTGGCGTACGCTAGTTTGAATAGGCATACGTCTGTCTGAAGGTGGCATATGCCATTCTGAAGTGGTGTACGCTAGTTTGGTGCAAGAATCACTAAATAAGCTTAAGTCTTGATAAATGGGCTGATGGATCAACTAGTTTTTTGGACCTTAATTAGTATAGGCTACCTGTTGGACTTAATAAAAGATGCTTGTAATTTTAATAGAGATTGGGTTTCTTCGTTATTGGGATCGAGGACTCAAAATGTAAGAGGTATAAAATAAGGTGTCTACAATTATGAATTTTTCAATAATAATTAAATTCAAAACAGTTTTGTGTTTGTATTCAATTGATGAACCTAATGTACTTAAGCTAAAGAATTATACATAAGTTATCCTTGTTTAAATTATACTGACTTCCCTTCTTGTTCCGAATTGTACACAAACCTTTATTACTTTTCAAAATAAACTACAACCATCTCTCCTATAGCTAACATTGTTAAATCCATTAATGTTGTGTTTGGATGGAGGGGGAGTAGAAAGGAGTAGAGAAAAGGGGGTGAGGATGGGGATTTTTTAGGAGGAAGGGAGGGGGGGGGGGGGTTTGAGGATTTGGACGGGTATCTTACCCTCCAAACTCCTCAGGTTTTAATTCTCCCAAAATGAGGGACTTTGAAGGGGAGTGGTTGCACTTATTTTAAAAAGATTTAAATTGTCAATTTTACTTTATGATATAAATTTATATTTATCTCTTTAAAATTAGCAAATGAAGGACCATAATTGTCAATTTATATGATGATTCTCCTCCCCTCTCCTCCCTACAACATCCAAACAAATTAAAGGGGAGAGATATATATTCCTCTCTCTCCTACCTAATTTTTAAAACATCCAAATAAGGGGAAAATGGCCCCTTCCCTTCCCTTCCCTTCCCTCCCCTCTCCTTACCTTCCCCCACTTTCCCTTTACCATCCTCTTCCTCCTTACTTCGAAGACATAGCATAATGGAAATTGAAAAAATAATTTTAGAAAACTCGTAAATTTTCGTTTTTATCCTATGATGATGCATGTATTTTGCATAGTTAGTTGCATAGCCAATTCGGATCACGAACACCTGCAAAAAGGAAGAAGGGAACTGAAGAACTTGCTGATGTAGGCCTCAATGGGAGTCTCTGAAGCCTAATTAAATCAGCAAAGGATTTCCATATTTCCCATATTGAGAGAGATTTTTTCAAAAGATTGTGTGCACACCTCCCCTTTATGATGTAAAATCTTTTTTTTTTTTTTCTTTTAATATAGGATATGAACAGTTAAATGTCTCATTAGGAGTTTCCTCCCAATTTGGCCACTAACCAAGCCAATTAAGGCATGTCATATATTCTAATTAAGGCTAATAAAATCGTCAGTTTATGCTAATTAGTCATATTTTTCCATACCCTTCATCCTCCATTTCCAAATGAAATTCTCATTTCAATAAAGCTAAGGTCAAAATGTTTTCACAACATTGTTTAGGTAGCAAACTATGAATGGTAGACAATAAAATGGTGTCATAATGATCTACATGAAAACTAAAAAAAACTTACCAACTAAATAATGTTGTGAAAATGTTGTGGCAATAATATAAATGTTCTTATTTTAGTCTCATACCATTCTAAAACATAAATAACTATATATATATTTCAATTACTGCGAAAGAAAATCACTGCCTTTATGAATTTCCTGGTGAGGTCAATCTGCTAGCTACCTCCAGAGCTTGCACTAGGTATTAACTTTGCCAAAGAAGGGATGCAAGAAAAGGATTGGTTATCCTTAGTTGCAGTCCATAGCAATGAGGTAGCCATGAGTGGCTAGGCTAGCCCAGCCCCATCCAAATTAAGTCATTAACTCATCTTGAAGCCCTCCTAACCCAGCCTCTTTGCCCAACAAAACAATATCCTTTTGACTTAATAGTTAATACTTCCAGGCTCCAACCGTCCACCACAAAATAATTTTCTAACTTCGTCCTTAGTCCGTAATGATGCTTGGTTTCTTGCTGACCTTTTATTTTGGTGCTAGGTTTGGAATTGATTAAGGGGATTGATGGGTACGTATGTGTCATCCTCTTTCGGATGCATGGTTTGACTGTAAAAATCTATTTAATTCTTTAAACTAGTCGTGTGACAAAATCTATATGAACTAAATTAATTAAAAGGAAAGCATGAATAACCATAAAATGTTGGATCCAAGAGGATTCATAAGTTTATATGATAGTGATTGTGAACAAAAAAAAACATTCTTCCAAATGTCAAAAAATATTATTTATAAAAGCAAAGCCCCTTAACAAACAACCTTCAAATGCACATGGAGACTTGGAAGAACACGGTGGACTATTATGTCTCATGATTTCCATGCAGTCATTTGTAGTATCCCCTAGTAGATTATCCTCCCAATTTTCCGGTTTCCTAATTCTCTTCAAACTCAAAGAAGGATCCTTAGGTAGCTTCCTCTTCACACCCAAAGCCGGTTCCGAGCTTTGAGTTGTCCACGTCCGTCTCAATTTTGGTTGCCCACTTACTTTTAAATATTAAAAATAATAATAATAAAGGTCCAATTTTAAATTTTTTTTAATGCAAAATCAAGTTTATATTGTGTTTTTAGCTTGAATTACATAAAAATAAAATAAAATGAAGTAAAATGTAAGCCCGATTATGGTGCTTTATAATTAGCATGATTCGACTCAAAGAAACAACTTCTTATTGCAAGGTGATTTCTGGATATTGAGATTAAAGATTAGAGATTTGTCTTTGCACTTTTGGTAGCCAGTGGCCTTTTGTTTTGTTGAGACCTAATTATGTGTTTGTGACATTGTGTTGCCGGATTAGTAAAAATATGTTTATGGTTTTATTTGTACTTTTGTTTGGGATTAATATGTTCACAATTTTTGGAGGAATAAAGAAACGAAATTGATGGCTGAAGGAAGAAATTAAAAGAAAGCAGTGGATTTAATTGAGGAAATCTTGACATCTAGGTATAGATTTTTTGAGGAAACCCAAACTTCCAAAAGTTTAAAAGACTAAAAATATTTCTTTTTCTTTTTTTGAAAAATACAAATATTTTTCAAATGATTTTATTTTTCAAGAACTAATGGGAAATTTATACAACTCCATCTAACGTTCCAAAGCAATAAAATAGAACTCCACTATGTTAAAAACAAGGGACAAATAGTTTCACTTTTGAGAGGAGTAACACCTCATATTCCCATCAATCAAATGGATTTTTCCCTACAGGAGATGAACCCAATGCAAAATATTTGTCCAACGTATTTAATTATCCATGCAACCCAATAAAATTTAACCCAGACATTTTATCAACCATGTAGGAGTTCACTTTTAAGAACAGGTAAATAACACAAAGAACATAAATGATTTCTCAACAAATGGCATAGCAATGAGGGAGGTAATAGCATCATAATCATGAAAAACTCTTGGCACACCTCACGAATTCATATTTCCTTAAGATTTGTGAGTAAGGTGAGAAAAAGGGGGGAAAACAAACAAAGAAAAAGAAGAAGATATAATTAGAACCTCACCAGCAAGTTGCTTATTCCAGCTACACCTCTAACATTGTCCATCGATTGCTTTCGCCTATAATTTAATCACTAGAGGATCTTTTAATAATTTTCGCAAAGAAAAACTCAAAATCGGAAGAAAAATAAGAAACTAAAAAAATTGCAGAGAGAAAGAGATGAACCTTAGTGAGAATGATATCCAAAAGACTCGTCCCTACTTTTGAATCTCTGATGTTAGTATGGTGAGGATTTTTTTTGCATTAAAACAAAAAATCAAAATCAAAATCAGAAAAACTACAACTATCTTGGAAATTCTTTGATATGCACATGTGATGGATCTTTAACAAAGTTTACATAGCAATTATTAACCAATAATCATATTATTGGGTAGTGGGTATTTAATTTACTAGGGACAAAGAGAGAGAGAGAGAGAGAGAGAGAAAAAAAAAACTCACCTAAGGTTGCTGAGAGGAGAGAGTGGGATCGGATATCTATTTAATTAAAAACAATCAATATGAACACTTTAATTCCAGTAGTGGCAATTGAAAACGGAGAGGAAGATTGTGGGAAGGGAGAGAAAGAGAGCTAGGTGAGTCACGACACAAAGCGTGAAGAGGAAAACTAATTTATTATTATTGGTATTTTTTTTCTAACGTGAAACTACCAAAATGACCTCGTTTTGGGAGTCTATACGTGTATAATAGTGTAACCTTTTTTTGGCTATTTTTTTTTTTATAGGAAAAAGAGTATTAATTTGTACATTTAAGACATAACTTTATTCATTTATATTTATTATTGACACGTGGCAAATATTTTTATAGATGCAAATAAATTATTGACACTTGGCTTAATATATCCAGATGTGCCTATACATATGTCACGTGTTCATTAGGCATAACGTGCTTGAAAAGAAATTTGAATTTTGAACCTTTGTCAGTAACGAAGTCTCTAATCAGCTTGATAAAAAAAAAAAAAAAAAAAGTTTATAATCAACTTTTGAAGTCGTTAGTCATTAATATAATAGTATAAATTCAATCTCAATCACATGCATATGCATCACACCCGAACTAGCAGTATAATACATTAATCCATAAAGGGCATTTAGAATTTAATAGTAAAGAATATAATGACAATCTTTGGCTCCTCTTAATGCATAATTAAAGTGCAAAGGTAAAGCGTTCCTAATAATATCTTTTGCCCTTTATCAAAAAAAAAATAATATCTTTTGCCCCTTCTAATGCTGTACAACTATTTGAGCTCAGCTTGGCCTCTAGTAAGGAACAGCCGGCCACCACTTTTTGAAGATGCCTATGTGCCCAAAAATGTGCCTTTAGGCACTAAAATGAACTAATTAAAAAAATCATGGTGACGTACGCATGCTCCTTTGTTGTCTAATTTAGAATTCATGTCTTTGTTTGCCTTCCCCAACCGTAGAATTCACTCCAAAGATGTCAACTCCAACCGGAGTACAAACTTAAGGTGCGCTTGGAAATCTAACAAACCGACTATTCGACAATTTTTAGGTTTTTGTTGATCCTGGGTCTGAATGACTAAATGCAGCATGAGCCTTGATGGCTAGTGTACACAAGTCTTGGAGAGAAAGTGGTTCATGGGAGTTAGAGAGTGGCATGAGAAAATAAATTTGGCCTAGCTGTAGCTCTTCGTTTTGGGGGATGAGTGGCACGTGTGAGTTGATGTACATGGATTCTGAACTGCAGAGGAAGCAGTCTGGGTTTTGGGACAGGATGTTTCCGGCTTTGATTGGGTCCCTCAATTCTTGGAGTGTTCCATCCAAGTGAATTATTTTAGCTGTGGATGGCCAGTTAAGGGCTATCCTACCTTTGCTGGTGTATTGAGAAGATGCACAGATACCCATAACATATATCCTATGTGTGTGTAGGCAGAGAGAGAGAGAGAGAGAGAGAGAGAGAGAGAAGAATGCTGGGTTTGAATGGGGGATGAGATTGCAAATCTTGAGTGGTATATTATATAGACAAAGAAAGCAATGGGAAAAAGGATATTGAGTCATGATTGACTGTCTGAAGAGGATTTTATTTATTTATTAGATTGTAGAATTATCTATAGAGCAGTAGTTATAATTAGGGGTGTCAAATGAGTGGATTTGAGTGGGTATTAAATGGGTTGGGCCTTTAAAACCCAATAGCCCATTTAAACTCATTTCATAAAGTAGATATCACTCCAAACCCAACCCAACCCAATTATCTAAACTAAAATCCAACCCACCCATTTACCCATTTATTTTATGCATATATATAATTAAAATGTCCTAAAACCTCTAAAATGATCCAAATACTCCTAAAACCTTGAAATTTACCAAAATACCCTTAAAGCCTATAAAATGATGAAAAAACAATTAAAACTTAGGAAAATTACTGAAATACCCTTGGAACCTCCAAAATGACCAAAACCTCTTAGAATCTCTAAAATGACAAAAATACCCCCAAAAACCTCAAAATGATCAAAATACCCCTATAACTACTAAAATGACCAAAATACCCCTATTATTATTATTATCTATCCTCAACCATGCATATCAGATAGAGAACAATAAATTTGAAATTAAAAAAACAGGGCCTCCATCATCTCACCAAAATATTTGCAATAGGCTGAAGACTGATTACAATTACAAATAACTATGCTTCTCTTGGTTCGAGTAATATTTGAGTAAAAATGTAAGTACAATGCAAATTAGTTTTTTTACAAACTGAA
The DNA here is from genome assembly GCA_907173295.1 of Fagus sylvatica. NCBI lineage: Eukaryota > Viridiplantae > Streptophyta > Magnoliopsida > Fagales > Fagaceae > Fagus > Fagus sylvatica. Next base: position 14,927,317 of record OU015763.1, read on the forward strand.
GCCATCTCAAAACTAATTGATCACTTTGGTACATGAACACTAGATACAAAAAATTATCTGTGAAGTAAGAGAACAATATCATCATTATCATTGATTATATAGTTAAGATAATGATAACCATTCATCAGCATAAGCAAATGAACATAACCAACTATACAAAAACTAGCCAAAAAGTTTTGTTTCATCCTTCCCAATTCCAATGGTTTGTATCATAACAGAAAATTGGGTTGCTTATTTAACCACACTACTTCATGACTGGAATGATTATTAACATCTGTTTTTAATATGTTTAATAGTTATAAGACTAATATTAATAATTTAATGGTCATGTTATAAAAACATAACATATGTGAAAATTAAAACTTTTATAATAATTATATATCATCATTATATATTTATAACTACTGTGCATGTAATTACTTTTTCTTATTTTCTCTCTCAAATAATCATCTGTTCTCAAACGGCATATTCACCAAGGGAGTAAAATACACTATTTGAAACTTTATCGAGTATGGTAGTAATAATAATAATATATTTATTATTTATTACAACATTTTTTTTTAAGGAATATAATGATATTAAAACGTGTTTCACTATGAAGGTGTAAAATGAAAATGACACAAATAGTTTTCTTTTTATTCTTCTTCTTTTTCTCTTTTTCGATTTGACAAATAAGTGAATAACAAGTTTGGCCGGCAGAGGACACAGCTGGCATGAGAGGAACGAAACGAGGGCACGCTGGTAAATTCGCTCAACCCAAGTCTTGTTCTTTCCTATTTGGGCAGCTAGGATTTTTTTCCTTGTTTTTTTTTTTTTTTTTTTGCGGTTGGCTTTTTGTTGATGCCCAATAAGCAACCCAATTAAAGTCCAATTAAACTCAACTTAATTGGGTCTAATTGGACTAGCACTCATTTATCTATTTATTAAATAAGTGGGTTTGTTGAGCAATTGGGGTTTGGGTTTTTTTTTTTTTACCACCTCTAGTTGTAGTAGAGTAGTACTACCAAATTTTAGTTAAAAAACAAAACAAAATTTTAATTTGTCAGAATTAATAATATGGTTTTGTAGTTGTGAATTGTGATGCACACAAGATTGTATGTAACTAAATAAAGTCCAAGATTTTGGATCAAGATGCTGTAGATTTATAAGATAATTTTATTTTGGGCAAAATGCATTAACACTTCTTAAACTTTTATGTTATTGCAGTAAGATCTCCTTAATTTTTGTTGTTGTTAATTTAGTACATAAACTTTGGTAACAAATAGATCCCTACGGTATTATCCATATATTTTAATGCTTTTTTTCACCAAATTGTCACAACCAAAAAAAAAAAAAAAAAAACTTTTATGATGTTGCAGTAAGATTTCTTCATTTTCGTTTTTAATTTCTTTTTTCTTTAATGACTTGGTACCAAAAAAAAAAATGAATAGGTAGATCTATTTGGTACAGTGACAAATTTTATGTCGTAAATTGACTAAAAAGAGGGATAAGTGAGTCTTACTTAAAAAACATAAAAGTTTAAGAGATCTTAATACATTTGACCCTTTTATTTATAATTTTTTAAATCTTAAAAATTCATCATTAAATAAATAACTTATATTTATCGCAACAAACGAGGGTTGATAAGCACTTTTTTATTTGGTTAAAAATAATAAACACTGTTTTAATATTTAATTAAGTTTTTAATGACGTGTTGAAATTTAAATCACTGTTAGGATATCAAGAAATTTATGATGAAGTTACTTTAAAAAAAATCTTTACACCAAATCTTTACAACAAAAGTTATTTATTTATTGTGGGATTTAAGATAAATATATTTATATACCATTTTTTGAGGAACTGGACGTTCATATTCAAATTACAAGCATCTGTTTTTCCATTTTAAACATTCATAGAAGAACTGGGCATTTATATAATAGTACTTTTGTTTTGGGAAAAAAAAAATCTGATAAGAGTATAAGATCCTTTAATTTCATGACTGTCAGTTACAAGAGTACAACCACGAAGGTGGCCTATAGGCTATAGGATAAATTGTTACTGTAAGGATTCTTTGGTGGATGGAGCTACATAGAAGCAAACTGTTTAAACATTTAATTTTGACACTTGTATTAACTAATTTTTTTCAAAAAAATACATGCATAAACTCTTTATATTTCTTATATGATTTTATTAAATTGGTTAACTTTTTTATTTATGATTACTTTTTCGTACTTCGAATTCTAGCTCTGCCCCTTACGACTCTAGCTTGATCCCAATAAGTAAGTTGAAATTTGATTAGGTCCGTTCTAAATTAGCACTCCAATGAAGTCATGTATGTACTCAAAGAACTATCAGCAAAGGAAAAGATAAAGCAATTGGAGAAAACTTCGGGAAGAAAAAAAAAAGGTATTAAACTCGAAATTTCTTTTCAATTTCATGGCAGGTTCGTTCCCATTATCTTTGACACGTTTAGTCGCTAAACAATACTAGCCATTAGATAACGACGCGGATGGTTCAATTCTAGGAAACCTCAAGAGGAGTATAATTTTAGAAACCGATCTGGGCCTTCTTCACTTTCCTTCCTGTGTGCTTGGATTAGTTTATCTTGTTTTGGTCGAATGGTTTAGTTCTTTTCACACGTCCGTGTCTTCTCGAACCCATCCCAAATGCATGCTGATGTGAATCTCAATTATTTAACCAGAGTCTTTCTTAAAGTACCTTTACTCTTTTGACAACATTGCTATATGCCTATTAGGTGGTCCAATTATTTTAGCTGTCTTATATACCCTCTTTTGCTTAGCATAGAGACTAATTAACTGTTATATCTTTACAATATTAAAGAACAATAAACCTAATGCAGGAGGGTATATATAGAATAAATTAGTTTTGATTATAAAAAAAATACATTAGGTTTAATATGGTAGCCTTATAACCATGATAACTCAATATGGTATTACAAAACCACATTAGCTAACCCATGGTTTTCTAAAAAAATCCATAATCTAAGTTATTTATAATAATATCCTAATATATAATATTTTAATATATTCTAGATGTCTCCCCTCAATTCATAATCTAAGTTCTTTATGAGAAAAGTCAAAGTTCAAATCTCTCATCCCCATCTATATATCGAATTATCAAAAATAAATAAATACATCAAGTCATCAACCCTCAACTCAAGGTGGAGGGGTAACAAGAACTTGAGTTTAAAAGAAAAATCTTCAATGTAAGAAAGGTCATTAATGTCCATCAAATGAATTGGGACCACCACGAAATACCTAAAAAATGATCACCATCTAAGAGGAAGAAGTTCGTAGAGCGCGTGATACATGTGAAAGACTTTGTCTCACCCAGAATGTGTAGGAACGGTCTCAAAAGGTTTTTTGTGTACTAGGGTAGAGCAACATGGAGAAGGCACTTGATTAATACAAAGATAGCACAACAATAGAAAAAGACTAGGCGCAAGACACTTGAATGGTGTGTTTAGTTCGCATGAAGTGGTGTAGTAAGGGGTGGGCATGGGTCGGGTTTGGGGGTAATGTTCTATCCTACTCAACAGAGTCGGGTTTGCAAAGTTTCAACCCGTTGACCATCGGTTAAGGTGGTCGGATCGGGTGGGTCGGTTGATCGGTTTTGGCGAGCGGGTACGATCGGGTTTATCGGGTTTACAAGACAACCAAATTATATCAAATAAACTCAATCACAAACATAAACAAAATTGTCAAAAATTTGATACCAAAACTCAATCACAAACACAGCAAACCCAAGCACAAACATAAACCCATTTTCTTTTTAGATCCAGTGAGATCTCACCAGATCCAAAAACCACAATACAAGAAATCACCAGATCCGACAACCACAGTAACGTCGCCTTCACCTTCCAACCTCAACCGTGGCGTCGCCTTCACCTTCCAACCCCAGCCATGGCGTCACCTTCGCCTTCGCCTTAGTCTTCCAACCCCATGGCTTCTTTTGTTTTTCTTCTTGGCAAAGACATGGTCACAAAGAGAGAGAGAGAGAGAGAGAGAGAGAGAGAGTGGGGACGGAAATGAGAGAAAAGAGAGTCAGGTGAGCACCGTGAGGTTGAGAGAGAGAAAAAATAGTTCGGGTGGGGTGGGGTATATCAATATATGTTAGATTTTTTTTTTAATATTATTAATGAATGGTCGGGCGGGTTGGGTAGATACCCGAAAAAATATGCCAAATCCATTATCCGTCCAAAAACCCGAAAAATAATAAAATCCATATCCATCCAAAAATGGCTCGCGGACGGACAGACGGACGATCGGGTCAGACGGTTTTGGCGGACGGATCGGTTTTGGCGGGTATTTGCCCACCCATAGGTGTAGTCACAACTCACAAGGAAGGGTCCCATGGATCTTGATCTCGGGAAAATGCGGAGTTATGCAATTTGTGAGCGAAACTTGATATACCACAAGGCGCACAAACTTAGAGAAAGAATGATAAATACTCGGATACCATGTTATAGTAGATTGGAGAAAATAAAATGTTGTAGAGAGAGAAAGTTAGAAAGTCAAAGAAAGAGAATTAGAGAGAGAAAGTTAGAAAGTCAAAGAAAGAGAATGTGGCTTGGGCAGAAGACTTACATCCATTGCAAAATGCTCCAAACGGCTGTATATATGCTATAATTATTTTTAGTAAATGATAAAAGCATATTTGCTATATTGAATGGTATATTATCGTGAACCAAATTTTATATATATATATATATATATATATATAAAAGAACATATATTATATTTAGTATGGTAACCTTAAAACTAAGGTAGTACATGATATTACAAAACCACAATATCCTTGATGAGTGTATAATATTAGAATATATTCTAGCAGATAGCTTATCAAAGTGGTAACTTCTAGTTCCAGCAAACAATGGCACCGGGTTCCACCAATTAGTGAGATGATTTGACACTTGAGAGTTGAGAGTGACTTTTCATCATGTGAACATATCTTTATTGTATCTTAATTAAGTCTTAACGACATGTGCTTAATATTGCAATGCTTACGGCAATTCCGGTTTCTTAATACTTTTCCTCTTCTTTCCTAGCTACAACCACTTTCATCATCGTTTGTAAGTCTCATATATAGCCCTTAATCACAATACACATCGCGTGCAACGCGTACTTGACTTGTTGATAAGTGGGTCTTCTCGTTCTCTTCCAGTCTTCTTCATCACCTCTTTATATTCAAATGAAGTTTCGGATGCAGGTTCCATATGAAAACCGAAGAGTTCACAAAACGTAGCCGGAAAGTTTTCAATTATTCCTCAAGTGATATGTTTCTTTCATGTATCATTAGGATTTACTACGATTATCAGGAAAAGAAACAAAGATCTTTAATTATATTATATTATTTTTAGGGAGCTTCGAACAATTAAGGACCGTGTTTATCAAAAAAAGAACAATTAAGGACCATGGTGTATTGAACTATTGATTACACATCCTGTAAGGCAGTAACTCTATAATGTAACAATTTAATTTGTTTCATTTTTTTTTTATTAACAAATAAATTTTTATTAATAGGATGGTTACAAAAACTATACAATAGACTTGGCCTCCATTGAGCCACACATCAATCATCATATGACATCAAGGCCTCAGTAATTCCAACAATCAGAGCGGAGGGATCTCCTAACAACGCTTATATAATAGTTCGCATAGCAAGTCCAACAATCTTAAAAAATTTTAAAACTTTACCGGCCTTGCTCTTATGGTGGTGGGTACAAAGCGAATTTTCGAGGTTAGGAATTTGAGTGACCGAGTCTTCTCCTATTAGATTTATCATCTTTAATTTAAAAAAAAAAAAAAAAACTGCTAGGATCCATGAGTGTAAGAGAAGGAAAGACATCTCATATTAATGGGATATGCTCTCAAAAAGTGGGATATGCTCTCAAAAAAAGAACAATTAAGGACCATGGTGTATTGAACTATTGATTACACATCCTGTAAGGCAGTAACTCTATAATGTAACAATTTAATTTGTTTCATTTTTTTTTTATTAACAAATAAATTTTTATTAATAGGATGGTTACAAAAACTATACAATAGACTTGGCCTCCATTGAGCCACACATCAATCATCATATGACATCAAGGCCTCAGTAATTCCAACAATCAGAGCGGAGGGATCTCCTAACAACGCTGATATAATAGTTCGCATAGCAAGTCCAACAATCTTAAAAAATTTTAAAACTTTACCGGCCTTGCTCTTATGGTGGTGGGTACAAAGCGAATTTTCGAGGTTAGGAATTTGAGTGACCGAGTCTTCTCCTATTAGATTTATCATCTTTAATTTAAAAAAAAAAAAAAAAACTGCTAGGATCCATGAGTGTAAGAGAAGGAAAGACATCTCATATTAATGGGATATGCTCTCAAAAAGTGGGATATGCTCTCAAAAAAAGAACAATTAAGGACCATGGTGTATTGAACTATTGATTACACATCCTGTAAGGCAGTAACTCTATAATGTAACAATTTAATTTGTTTCATTTTTTTTTTATTAACAAATAAATTTTTATTAATAGGATGGTTACAAAAACTATACAATAGACTTGGCCTCCATTGAGCCACACATCAATCATCATATGACATCAAGGCCTCAGTAATTCCAACAATCAGAGCGGAGGGATCTCCTAACAACGCTGATATAATAGTTCGCATAGCAAGTCCAACAATCTTAAAAAATTTTAAAACTTTACCGGCCTTGCTCTTATGGTGGTGGGTACAAAGCGAATTTTCGAGGTTAGGAATTTGAGTGACCGAGTCTTCTCCTATTAGATTTATCATCTTTAATTTAAAAAAAAAAAAAAAACTGCTAGGATCCATGAGTGTAAGAGAAGGAAAGACATCTCATATTAATGGGATATGCTCTCAAAAAGTGGGATATGCTCTCAAAAAAAGAACAATTAAGGACCATGGTGTATTGAACTATTGATTACACATCCTGTAAGGCAGTAACTCTATAATGTAACAATTTAATTTGTTTCATTTTTTTTTTATTAACAAATAAATTTTTATTAATAGGATGGTTACAAAAACTATACAATAGACTTGGCCTCCATTGAGCCACACATCAATCATCATATGACATCAAGGCCTCAGTAATTCCAACAATCAGAGCGGAGGGATCTCCTAACAACGCTGATATAATAGTTCGCATAGCAAGTCCAACAATCTTAAAAAATTTTAAAACTTTACCGGCCTTACTTTATGGTGGTGGGTACAAAGCTCGAGGTTAGGAATGGTGACATTAAGCCACACATCAATCAAAAAGAATTTCATTAAGGACCATGATTGAACTATTGTTACAAGGCAAACTCAGTAATTTAATTTGTTTCATTTTTTTTTATTAACAAATAAATTTTTATTAATAGATGGTTACAATCAGAGCCTCCATTGGCCACACATCAATCATATTACATCAAGGATAATTCCAACAATCAGAGCGGAGGGATCTCCTAACAACGCTGATATAATAGTTCACATAGCAAGTCCAACAATCTTAAAAAATTTTAAAACTTTACCGGCCTTGCTCTTATGGTGGTGGGTACAAAGCGAATTTTCGAGGTTAGGAATTTGAGTGACCGAGTCTTCTCCTATTAGATTTATCATCTTTAATTTAAAAAAAAAAAAAAAAACTGCTAGGATCCATGAGTGTAAGAGAAGGAAAGACATCTCATATTAATGGGATATGCTCTCAAAAAGTGGGATATGCTCTAAAAAACTGAAGGTGCTTCAAAGGAAAAAGAAACTGAAGGTGCTTCCGATGATATTCTACGTTCTCCTCGTCTAACATATATGTCCTGCCAGTTTTCCATTAGCATCTCCATCACACATTCCACATGCAAATTGTATTTTTTGCATTTAGACCTATAGCTCCAACTTCTCCCTTTTGGTCCGCACTTGTGGCAAGGTGCACTCACTTTCTTATATAGATACAAATTGACTTCCCCATCATGAAGGCTCGTAGGGAGCTTGGCACAACATGGGTGGAGATCATATCCACATTTATAGCAATGGTAAACAAACCCGATAACATCCTTTTCGCACCCATTGCAATAGTGTGGCGTGTTGCCAAGCGGGCTTGGGAGAAATTGGAAGGTCCATTTGGGGTAATTAGGATGGAAGATAGTAGGGGAATAATTTGCACAGTGCATGTGGAGGTCGAAGTCACATATGGCACACGTGTAGTGTGACCCTATGCCAACCTCCTTGCAACCATCACACTTAAAAGGAATTTCTGAGTACTCCAATTTGAGAGTGTGATTGGGGTGACTGAAGTGAGAAATTTGATTGAAATTTGTAATGGTTTTTGTTGTGTATGGTATGGAGGCTCGAGGACTATTTATCAAAGTTGGTGATACCGTTTAGGCATCCGTTTCGGTTTGGCCATTGGAATGGAATATCTCAGTACCGGTCAATACCGGCGTTCCGTTTCAGGTTTACCGCAAATATATATATATATATACTATTTAGTGTTTCTTTTTCCTTTGAAGCACCTTCAGTTTTTGAGAGCATATCCCACTTTTTGAGAGCATATCCCATTAATATGAGACGTCTTTCCTTCTCTTACACTCATGGATCCTAGCAGGTTTTTTTTTTTTTTTTTTAAATTAAAGATGATAAATCTAATAGGGTAATTTGAATGGATTTCTATTAACTCACAATTTTGAGAGCATTTTTTTATAAACATATATATATATATATATATATATCTCTCTTTCTCTTTCTCTCTCTTTCGATCTCCAGTTGCTCTCAACTTAAGTATATATATATATATACTAAATAGTGTACTGGCCGAAATGGCCATTTTGCCTGATATTGCCCGAAACGACCCGAAATTTTATCCGAAGTGAAATGAGGGGTTACCTCGTACCGGTTTGTGTACCGGTACAAGATATTCTGCTCGTTCCGACCAGAACAAAACGGAATCACTAACTTTGCTATTTATAAGGTGAAGAGGGGATTAATTAAATGGAAAACTTGGTTTAAGGTTTGGCTTATGGGTTAAGCAATTATTTTTTAACCTTCCTATTTTGAACCTTCCAATTATTTTAAATAACCTTCCTATTTTGAACCTTCCTCTCTTCCAATTATTTTTTTCCTCATTTATTCCAATTGATTCTATAATCTATACAATTATTGCCTTCCTCATTTTTTTCTCCATTTTTTCCTCATTTCTCCTTCTGTCTTTGTCTCTTCCTCTCCTCACAATTTTAAAATTTTAAATGACCTTCCTATTTTGAACCTTCCCAAATACTGTCATGTTGGATTTGGAGTGTCCTCTTTCCTCATTTCTCCTTCTGTCTTTGTCTCTTCCTCTCCTCACAATTTTAAAATTTTAAATGACATTCCTATTTTGAACCTTCCTCTCTTCCAATTATTTTTTTCCTCATTTATTCCAATTGATTCTATAATCTATACAATTATTTCCTTCCTCATTTTTTTCCTCATTTCTCCTTTTGTCTTTGTCTCTTCCTCTCCTCACAATTTTAAAATTTTAAATAACCTTCCTATTTTGAACCTTCCCAAATACTGTCACATTGGATTTGGAGTGTCCTTTCTCATTTTTTCCTCATTTCTCCTTCTATCTTTGTCTCTTCCTCTCCTCACAATTTTAAAATTTTAAATGACCTTCCTATTTTGAACCTTCTTCTCTTCCAATTATTTTTTCCCTCATTTATTCCAATTGATTCTATAATCTATACAATTATTTCCTTCCTCATTTTTTTCTCATTTCTCCTTCTGTCTTTGTCTCTTCCTCTCCTCGCAATTTTAAAATTTTAAATGACCTTCCTATTTTGAACCTTCCCTAATACTGTCACATTGGATTTGGAGTGTCCTTTTTTCTCATTTTTTCCTCATTTCTCCTTCTGTCTTTGTCTCTTCCTCTCCTCACAATTTTAAAATTTTAAATGACCTTCTTATTTTGAACCTTCCCAAATATTGTCACGTAGGATTTGGAGTGTCCTAGTGAGCCAATGGTTAGTCTTCCTTCCTTCTTGATTTATCTATATGTCAGCCTGCTTCATTACGTGGTGCACACTGCACAGACTAAACTTCTTCATGCACATCTCTTCGTAGAACGTTCTTTTGTCGCATTTGTCATGACACTATCATGACAAGGGCTGGATGACGATTCGTTTGGTTTTCAATTGCACATCATACCTCTTTTATTGAATATCAAATCTTAAGTTGAGCGCATCATATATAGATAAATCACTAATGGTTTTTTCTTTTTCGATGAATATCAACGGCACAACATTGTTTAGTTTAAACTTAAAATGATTTACTTATCTCCTCATCAAAATGACGGAAAGACCTAATGTCAAAGACAGCTTTGAAGTTATATGTGTTTCTATGAGATCCACAAATGGGAGTGAGTTAGTCCAATACGGGTCTACCTATCAGGCTATCACCACTTCCAAACCATGTAAAAGCAAGAAAATTGTACATTGAATACAGTTTTTTATCTATCTTTCTTAGAGAGCTTTCATTGTATTCAATACCGTGCTCCCTATATTATTGAAGGGAAAAACATGGATCACGGTGCCAAGTTTCATAATGCTTAGAGAAAATGTCCCCTACTACCAAAATAACCAAGTTCAAAGGCTCTTTTTATGTGCACATGGCGTAAGTGATTAACAGTGATCTATCCTATGAGTCGTTTCAAGGTTTTGCTACATGCCGTTTCATTGAACCATTCTACAAGTTGTATCACAAAGTATGCATTTGTTGTAAGTCGTATTCAGTGCAGCCATACCTTTAAGGCTTTAACCTTTAAGAGAAATAAGCAAACCCTTTAAGCTCCAACCTAGTGGAAGGCCCAATTATTTTTAACCAAAAAAAAAAAAATTGGGCATTATTTATGTAACAAACCAAGGGAAGCGCTAGCCACATCTGCGCTTATACCCCAAAAGGACTACTCAAGTTACAATTGGGGCTCCTTGTAATTGTTAATAAAGCCCAGTTCGACCCAGTATATGCCCGATGTGGGACTCAACGCACATACACTGCCATTTCATTGAACCATTCTACAAGTTGTATCACAAAGTATGCATTTTTTGTAAGTCGTATTCAGTGCAGCCATACCTTTAAGGCTTTAACCTTTAAGCGAAATAAGCAAACCCTTTAAGCTCCAACCTAGTGGAAGGCCCAATTATTTTTAACCAAAAAAAAAAAATTGGGCATTATTATTTATGTAACAAACCAAGGGAAGCGCTAGCCACATCTGCGCTTATACCCCAAAAGGACTACTCAAGTTACAATTGGAGCTCCTTGCAATTGTTAATAAAGCCTAGTTCGACCCAGTATATGCCCGATGTGGGACTCAACGCGCATACACTTATCAAATTTTGGGGTATCACAATCTCCCACACGGAATTACTGAGTTGGCTCTGATACCATTTGTAACAACCCAAGGAAAGCGCTAGCCACATATGCGTTTATACCCCAAAAGGACTAGTTAAGTTACAATTAGAGCTCCTTGCAGTTGTTAATAAAGCCCAGTTCAACCTAATAATTGCCCGATGTGGGACTCAACAAACACACATATTTATCAGAATTTGGGGCATCACAATTTATGAAATAAGTTCAAGTTATACTTTAGTTTAACTTCAAAAGAGTTACATAGTTTTTAGATTATCGATCTTTAAAATATCTAATAGTTAAAAAAACATCATTCATTTATTAACCTCCACACCATTAATTTTTTACTCTCTCTCTCTCTCTCATTTATAAAATTTCTCTCTCTCTTCTCTTTTCTCCTCCATGCATCCCTATCTCTCTCCCCCAATGTCTCTCCCTCACATCACTATGACCGTCTAATCCCATCCTTCAAGTTATAGAAGGTTTCGAATGTGCTAATTGAGATGAAGGAAGACAATGTTTCCCTTGACAATTTCAACTATAGAATCTACATCAATTCTTATGGTGAGATCTGATCTTAAGTGAATAAAGAAAATTTTAAAAGAGATGGAGTGCTAAGTGCTAACGTCATATTGTCATGGATATTTGGAACACATATGTTGTTGCCTGTAGGTGCTAATTTATACATAAAAGTTGCCCTAACCAATAAGGCAATTGATGCCTTGGAAAATGCCCCCCCCCAAAAAAAAAAAAAGGCTAGATAAGAAAGACGGGCTTGGCTACAACTATCTAATTTAAACTTTATGCTAATATAGGGAAGAAGGGCAAGGTCTAATTGAGATTATGGGATTTGGAGAAATGTGCTTGTAAGAGATGCATAAACAATGATTTTGATGATGTTTTGCAATTTTTTCCCTCCCCTCTATCTCAAACCATCCAATGAAAGAGTATGCGTATAGTTTAGTGTATAACAGAGTGATTTTTTGCTCTTATGGAGTTTATTGGCGACCAAGAAAAATTGCCACCACTCACTTTTACTGTCCAAAATAAATCAAGTAATCAACTATTTAGAGTCCTAATAAATAAATAAGGGAGAATCCAACAAAAATAAATAAATGCTTAGTAATTAAGTTAACTGATGTGACAAACAAATATATGCTCATTAATCTTTGAGATGAATAATTTACCCACCATTATTGAACATTAGTGTGCATTTTGTGCAAATAATTCTGGGATCATTGTCAATATTGCAAAAATAGTAATAACAATGAAAAATAAAGCCCTTTATTTATAATAGAAAAAAAAAAAAAATCCTCAATTTGAGATTTCTCTTGAGACCCTAAAAATGATTGGGCCAACCCTAATCGTTTTAAGGTTTTATTTTTTGTTATACAAAGACCACATGTTTTATTTATGTTGGTTATTATAATAGTGGAGTTAGTTAGGTCGTTACTCGTTTGTTATTAGTGTTAAGAGAGTAACGGCTAGTTATTATGTTAGCTAAATTACTCTAAGACCGGTTTTTCTTTTTCTTTTTTCTTATTTTGTGTAAATAGTAGAGTATGTACATGATGAATCAATGTAATACATAAGGCTCGTTTCTGTTATTTTCTCTCAAAACTTCTCCGACCACTATGGTTTTGTTTTCTTCATCAGAGCTATCAATTATCCAAGCTAGCCAATTATCCCTCATTTCTTGCATCAATCCAAAATCAAAGCTCAGGCAACCAAAAGAGGTGTGCCAAGCCCGACTTAACCGCAAGTTGCATATCGTGAAGTCTAGTTTTTTTTTTTTTTTTTTTGATTAGCTCGTGAAGTCTAGTTTGTGTATGGATTATTCAGCCCACTTAGATTTGCAAGTTGTTTAATGCGACTTATGATTATTAAATTTGGGGGCTTTAAGGCACAATAATTAATCTGAGAGAAGTGTGACCTATTTTGTGATTGGGTTAATTTCCATTTTTTCTACTTGGGCTTTTCTTCTTCTTTTGGGCCTTTCCGGCCTTTGTTTTTCTTTATGTATTCTATCCACCCATTTTAGCCTTACTCCAAGAGAGTTGTTATGGGCCGGGTTTGGAGAGTGGCTCAAAGAAAAAGAGGCTTGAACAATGTCAAACGTAATAAAATTGATGTCGCCAATGTTTCTGAACAATTCATAAGAAAATTTTCGAAAATTTCTTGGTTTTACTAAGCCATCTATCCTTTGAAAGTTCTTTGTACCTAAACTTTATGATCCTTGGTCAATGGATGATAAGTGTTTATATCTATGTGGTCAATAATATTTAGACGTTGGGTCCAATGCTTTAGTGCTTTTTAGACTATGATTAATGCCGTATCTTTGAACTACCTTTTTCTGGGTAGCCAAAGCATACATTACAAAATCCAGGGAATTTTTTATGGATTACGAAATCCAGTTCATACCTTGTCTTCCTATACTTGCAAGAGCATCAAATGCCTTGTTTGTTTGACCGTAGGAATGAGTTAGCCCATAATGGCATTGCTGCGTCATGAGGTACATAGCTCAATCATCAAGAATGACAGAGATAAAATATTAACCAAGTGTTGGATTGCTAAACATGCACACCACTACATTAGCATCTAATTCTATCTGTAAATTGCAGATTACATATTCCCATTGAATTGACAACCGTTGTATTGCAGACTTAGTCCAAATTTGCTGGTTGTACGAAAAAGAAAAATTATTTTGTATGATTGTTGCGCCAAAATGTTACTTCGAATAAATCTAATGTCTTACTTCTGAAGCCAGCCTCTCCTTTAAAGCAAATTACTTTAGTTTTTCACTTCAATCAATTGAATGTGGGAAAAGGCTGTAATTAATGATATTCTCACATCAAAATTGATGATCTTATGCATCACGCACTCTAATCACTTTGTAGAAAACTAGAGCTTATAATCAAAATTACTTCGTGCGTGAGATTGTGTGTACAAGAAAATCTAAATTATAGGGGAAATCATTAATCTAAATAGAATTAGAAGTGAAAAGACGGTTTGAGAACATTGATAACATAAATTGCAAACCATTCCATTGCACATTTTTTTTTTTTTGCTAAGCCATTCCATTGCACATAGACTTTCAGCTAAGGCGACCCACATAATACTAAGACATCCTACATTGCAGAAGGGAATAGCACTCCTTCATGATGCAAAGCATTAAAAAAAAAAAAAAAAAAAAAAAAAAAAAAAAAAAAAAAAAAAAAAAAAAAAAAAAAAAAAAAGAAGCTAAAACCACAAAATGCTTACCGATTGAACCAAACATCAATCATCATGCTCGTGACATCAAGGCCCCAATAACTCCAGCAATCAAAGAGGTGGGATCTCCTAACACCGCTGATATAACAGTTTGCACAGCGAATCCAGCAATCTCACAACATTTTAAAACTTTACCGGCCTTGCTCTTATGGTGGTGGGTAACAAGGGTATTTTTGAGGCTAGGAATTCGAGTTTCCAATGATCCTTCTGCCTTTTCCTCGTCCAACATATATGTCATGCCAACTTTCCAATAGCATCTCCATCACACATGCCACATGCAAATTGTATTTTTTGCATTTAGACCTATAGCTCCAGCTTTTCCCTTTTCGTCCGCACTTGTGGCAAGGTGCACTCACTTTCCTATATAGATACAGACTGACTTCCCCATCATGAAGGCTCGTAGGGAGCTTGGCACAACATGGGTGGAGATCATATCCACATTTATAGCAGTGGTACACAAACCCGGTAACATCCTTTTCGCACCCATTGCAATAGCGTGGGGTGTTTCCAGGCGGGCGTTGGAGAAATTGGAAGGTGCATTTGGGGTAGTAAGGGTGGAAGATAGTAGGTGAATAATTTGCACAGTGCATGTGGAGGTCGAAGTCACATATGGCACATGTGTAGTGTGACCCTATGCCAACCTCCTTGCAACCATCACACTTAAAAGGAAATTCAGAGTACTCAAATTTGAGAGTGTGCTTGGGGTGACTGAAGTGAGAAATTTGATTGTAATTTGTCATGGTTTTTGTGGTGTATGGTATGGAGGCTCAAGGACTATTTATAACGTGAAGAGGGAAAACTTGGTTTAAGGTTTGGCTTGTGGGTTAAGCAATTAATTACAAGGAATTATACTTTTTTTTTTTTTTTTTATGCTAATTTACAGGGAATTCTATTTGGTGATGGTGGTTGAGTGTTTTAGAACTCTCACCTCAAAAAAGACAAGAATAAGAATAATATTTCGTCATGTCCCACAGAATATAGAGGAATTCCACTTTATTATATTTGGTGTGGAAGCATGCAATGGAACATTTTAGTTTGTGTACATGATCTCTAATTAGTTATTTTTATTAGGGGAACTTTGAAAAATGGGGAATTTATCCGGGGGATTAATCTATGAATATGAGGGGCAAATACTGTGTAAATGGACAACGATATATAGAGAAGATTAGCCTAGAAGAATCATATAGGGATTATTTTAAAGAGAATAAGATATATATATAATAGGCATCTAAAAAGTTGGTTTGACATAGATTTTTGTAGAATCAATTAGGTAATCTTATAGGATTTGAATGCTAATCAGAGGTAACTTTTTAAGTTGTATATATAAGTTTTAATTGAATGATGGTTGAGAAAGAGAAAATAATTTGAGTAACATAATAATCAAAATTACGATTTGGAATGATTTTTTTTTTTTTTTGTTGATGAAAACGGCTTGGAATGATTTAAGGATCGATCAAGGAACAATGCATATGGGCCCTAAACATTTCTTATTATTTTTATCATTATTGAAGCTAAAGATGACGAAGAATAACTCACACATTGTATAAAGGAACAAATTCCTATTCTGGCAATTATTTTTCCAAATGGTCTTATGATAGAACCAGGTAGCGTATTTACACATTTGTATCATCAACTAGGGTGAATATAGGCATCATTCTCCACCAGTATAATTTGATGCAATATATATAATATTGGATTATGCTTTCTAGAAAATAGATTTTTGTAGCTCAATCAACCATTAGTGATTCTTTCTTTCTTTTTTCTTAATCAACATTAGTGATTCAGTATATATACGAGAGATCACATATATCTGTAGTTACTTTGCTCACATATATAATTAAGTTGCAACCAATTCCATGATGACTTCTTTCTTTGTTTTCTTTTTCATGGATAGGACCCAAAATGACAGAGCATCTCCATTTATTTCTTCCACCTAATTAAAGTGACAAAGCAGTTCCAATTGATGACGAATGACTGCCTAATCCGTCAAATACTCAATAGTATAAACAAGAATCAAATCATTAAATAAAATCAAGGTAGTACATTTTTTTTTATCTTTAATTTGCCTTTCCTTTTCCTACAATTTAGAAACATCTGAAATAGGACTTAATGGTTCTCATTTGTACTTTATCTTTATCAATTCTGTCGTACAAATTAGAAACATCTAAAATATTCTGTTATAGACAAGTACAAAATTAGGGAACTTCAACAATGTAAAGTAAAAAAATGAATATGGTTCTCATTTGTGCTTTATCTTTTATTTTGGTTCATCAATCCTTTCGTACAAATTAGAAGCATCTAAATTTTCCGTTGTAGACAAGTAAAAAATCAGGGAACTTCGAAGCATTGTAAACAACATAAAGGAAAAAATTATTATAAAAAATGAATGGTTTTCATTTGTACTTTATCTTTTTATTTTGGTTCATCAATCCTTTCGTACAAATTAGAAACATATAAATTAAATATTCCGTTGCAGACAACTCAAAAATTAGGGAACTTGGAAGCGTAAACAATGTAAAAGAAAAAAAAAGGAATGGTTCTCATTTGTACTATATCTTTTATTTTGGTTCTTCAATTGTGCTTTATATATCCTTATTAAGACAACCTTATCAAATAAATCTCAAGATCCAGATAAAGGAGCTGTGATTCCAGAAGATGAGTCACCAAGTACATAGGAAATTATTATTAAAAAGGGTCATTCTATAATACCCACACGTTTTTTTATAGGTATAGTACCCACTCAATTGGTACCATCAAATGTGAAATAAATACCATTATATGTGATGTTGGTACTATCCAATGTGATATTGGTACTATTTAATTATATATATATATATATTATATATATATAATAATAAATAAAAATAATAAATAAAAATGGTAGGTACCATCATATGTGAAGTAGGTACCATAATGTGTGATATTGATACCATTAATGTGAGATTTTATCTATTAAAGGTACGGTTCCCACATGAGTACCGTAGAATTACCCTATTAAAAATAGGATTCAATAACTATTTTCTGTATATCTCAATAATAAATACAATACAAGCTCCTACTGAATTGTACAGGAAGCAAATCATTTTACGTTGTTATTTTAGAGTAAGCAATTATTATAATCCTTAATCCTTATTCAATCCTTCTTCGTCTTCTTCTCTTTTTCCTTATGCATTTTTTATTCATTCCCTACTCTAGTTCCAGCAGCATTTACGGATTAAAGTTCCTTGCCATTATTTCTTATTCTCATATATTTATTGTTATTTAAACTATTACATTATTTATTAATATGAAAAATATTAAAATTTTATATTGACAAAAATAACAAAAGCACATTGCCAACAACAAAGTTTGGCTACAAACCAATTTGTAGTAAGTTTGTTACAACTCACTACGTAACAACTCATAAGACCATTCACATATATCAAACTGTGTCTTATTGACAGCTAGCACTGCATTTTATTTAAAACAAACAAAACCTACCTCAAGTATAAACCCCATAAAATGTTTTAAACTTTGGAGTGAAAAAGAAAAAATAATAGAATTACTCTTAAGACGTTAAGAGTAGTACACAGAGCGAAATTTTAATCACTACCACTTTCTAATTGAAACAAGGATATCAGAGAAATTTTTTAATTGTTTTCCGTAGTCTAAAACAAGGATATCAATCCAAAACCGACCTATAATTTGTTCTATCTTTGTATATTGTATCACAAACTCAGTACCCAGCAAAGTCATACCCTTTTAGAGACATGGTAGAGATCCCCCGCAATGAGCGGCTAATGTTATAAGTTGTAATATAATAATAAAAGTGATCTATATATTATTTTTTTTCTTTTTTTATTTCGGTAAGAATTTGAAGTAGAAAGTTGGATGTGTCATGAAAATCTATTAGTTTTAGTTTTTTAGAGCAATAAGTTACAGAAATTTGATCTCTTGAGTTAATAAAAGTTTATTAAAAACATATTAATTTAGTATAAGGTTGTTGCACCCATTTGAAATTATGGTTTTTGTATAGATGAATCATGATTTTGGGATTTTGATGGTTATGGCCGCTTTCAATTAATACAATAATAAAATGAAGATGGGTCGGCAGTCGGCACTGTGGAGAATGGCTGATGCGATCTTGAAGGCACTTGTACTATGCTCAGACATTGGTTTCCATTGGTTTACTTTGGAATGTTCTAATGCGTCCATCATCTCCTTTGTTAAAGATGATGGCCAATGTTGCACTGAGGTTGCATGGGTCCTACGGCAGATTAAAATTCTCTTGGTCTCTTTAAGACCCATCTCTTTTTCTGTTATTAAACAAAGCTTGTAATCAAGTAGCCCAAACTCTTGTGGGTCATGCTAAATAAAAGGTATAGGTCCTACGGCAGATTAAAATTCTCTTGGTCTCTTTAAGACCCATCTCTTTTTCTGTTACTAACAAAGCTTGTAGTCAAGTAGCCCAAACTCTTGTGGGTCATGCTAAAGAAAAGGTAGAGGCTTGTATCTGGTTAGAAGAATGCCTTGATTTTCTCTTTTCAGTTGTACAGTCAGATTTATCTCAATAATATACTATCGCTTTTTATAAAAATAAAATAATAATAATAATAATAATTAGAGTACTCCCCTCGCTTGAGATTTCGCAGAATAAAAATAACTTCCAAAAGTTAATCGAAAAAACAATTTCACCTTTGAGGTTTGAAATATAGTTGTCATTAACCATTCTATTACTAACCTAAACATAATATTTCATTTAAAAAATAGATTATCACCTTTTTCCATAACCATAGCCTAAAGTAACCGTTTTTTATATTTTTGTATTTTTTTTTTTTTTAATTCCTTCATTTCAACAACCTTGATTTAAAAAAAAAAAAAAATTATATATAGGCACACGCTTTCTCTTTCTCACAATCACAACCCATTTTAAAAGAAAGACAGATTCAGTTTGTAGCCAGCTTACGACAACCCACTACGTGTCAACTAATAAGATCATCCACGTGTACTTTAGTCACATGACATATTTAATGAGTCATGTGACTTTTTTAAATAATATATGTGGATGGTTTTATAAGCTGTCACATCGTGGGTTGTAGCAAATGGGATACAAATTGATTTGTAGCCAAACCTTGTCCTTAAAAGAATCTTTTAAAATAAAGACCAACCAAAGTTATATAAGGTCAACTGTTTTAAAAGAATCTTTTAAAACAAAAATAGAATATTATGTTAAGATTTATAACAGAATATGGCTAATGACATCTATATTTCAATCCTCAAGAGTGAGACTATTTTTTCAGTTCATTTTGAGAGGTTATTGTCAATTTTTCATTTTGTCAAACCTTGAAAGAGAAGAGTGTAATTTACTAAAAAATATATATTTAATTCAAATTAACATCTATTCAATATTAACAAAATATCAATGAATTAATATCAGTTTCTTTGATTTCAATATTTCCAAATTTGTTGGGCAACAATTATTAGTATTGGCTTTTGAATCATTTGCTTTTTTTTCAAAAAAAGTACAAAATGGTAATTGACTTTCCCATGATCTATAAATCAAATAAAAATTATATTAATTATTTTATCATATGTTCAATAGTATTTTAACTAAAAAAATCAATAGTTTTGCTAATTAAAAAATAAATAACAAGAATACCTCACGATCCTACAAACCATGAAAAAAATCATTGCTAATATTTTATTAATACAACAATACACAACAAAGTTAATATTAGGGATTTGACATCTATTAAATTGATACATACGTATTGTTTAGAAACAAGATTAAATTCTAAATAAGATTCAGTGACCAAAATCATTGTTTACCTTGAACAAAATTTGTGTTAAAGTCTATGTTTCTTTTTTCTTTAATTATCTCTATGGTAACCAATGAGTACTTTTTTTTTTTATAAGTAACCAATGAGTACTTAAACTACTAGTTGACTCAGTGTCTAATAGGGATGAATGACAAGGTGTGGACCTTACAATCATGTGAGATTCACAAGCTATGAAATGGAAGATACATATATCGAATATATGAGATATCTTCTCCATTAATACACATCCATAATAGAAATCATTGATATTAGGACTTAGAAGTGTTAACAAGTGCAATTGGGGAATTTCCATATGATTGGGCATACATGCGTTATAGCTACAAGATATGAAGTCAATTGCCAATATGATCATCAAGAGACCCTATCAATAAACCCGTCTATAGGATTTTGCCTACTCAATAATATAATCAATTTGTTAGTGTTATTCTTAAAATAAAATAAATAAAAAATAAAAAAATTATGATAGAAATTTTAATTTAAACTCACACACACAAACATTTTGGGGATTTCGGAGATCGAACCCACGCCCTTATAGATGAGTGAGGCTTTTTGGGGAGAAGGATTACCATTGGGTCGAATGTCAAAGTGGCCAAGCATAATTAATAGATGATGAACTAAATTGACACAATTAATAATTAATGGACGAAATTAAACTTTACCCTATATACCAAAATCAATAATTTAACCCTCATTTTATAAATCAAAAAAGCACAAACAAAAAGAAAAAGAATGGCATAAACCGCCACTAGACCAAATGGATAAGAAGCCCACGAATTATTCTTATATAAATAATACTCTAGCGAATTTGTAGGCCTACTTGTGCATTTGGTTTCTTTTTCTTTTCTGGCGGCCTGCTTATGTAGTGGATAGGTTTGGATCAATTTGGATCAGGATCCTTTCTCTCAATGAAAATGTGTGCACTAATTTTTTTTCTTTTATATGGCCAGGAAGAGAGACAAGGTGAGTGGGCCAGGGAAGTTGCTGACAAAGAGCTCAAAGTCTGGTGGGCTTAAAAATCATGGGCAGAAACCCATTGAATCTCCCAGAAAGATAGCCTCAAGCCTCAAGGCCCTTAGGAACAATATGGATTGAAATAATCTGTTTTTTTTTTTTTAAATAAATCCCCCCCCCCCCCCCCATCACTAAAACCTCTGTTTTTTTTTTGGTTTTATGGGCCCATTAGTAATTTTCTTTTGGAGGAAAAGGACCAAGTATATTTAATTTGAGTCCAAAATTTAAATTTATATACATACACATATATACTATTTATTTTTAAGAGAAAAAAAATGGTTGGGCCATGGCCCCTAGCCCCCTACTAATCCCAATGCGGTTCCGTCTCTACGACCATCAACCCCCCAATGAGCATATCAATGGCAAACAATGTAGGTACAATTAACACAACTAAATCCAGTGCACCTTTATCAAACCATTTTTGTAATTGGTACGCACAATCTGAAATCTCATTAAGGTATGGTCCTTTGGATCCACCATTGGAGAACAAACTCCGGTACACACTACTTTGCCAACAAGAACCATACATCTGATAAATGAGGACTCTAGTGACCTATTGGGTCATGGAGAGCACACCCATGACCAATTGAGTTATCTTAGGCAGACTTTTAAGTTATTATATGTCTTTCTATGAGATCCAAAAATAGGAGTGAGGCAGACGACAATCCAAGTACTAGGAGGTGGTCTACCAATCAGCCCTTCCGAACCATGTTTCTTGATGTAAGAGAAAATGTTCAGGACTTTCAAAAGATCAAAGTCCTTTTGGCTCTTTTTATGTGAACATGACGTGAGTGATAAACAGTGAGCTATCCTACGAGTCGTTCCGAGGTTCTACCCTTTGTTATTGAAGTTGTATCACAAAGCATGCATCAGCTGCAAGTCGTATTAAGGTTTTTTGTTGTACAAAGACCACGTCTTTTATTCCTGTTGGTTATTATAGTAGTTAGTGGTTTGTCATTATTGTTAAGAGAGTAACCGCTGGTAATTAGGATAGGTCAGGAATTTGTAAATTCTCCAATGTGTAATAACTTAAGGAGAGTGAATTATGCGGGGGACAATAAAGTTTTAGATACAATATTTTTATAATAATATTGAGGTGTCAAGTTGTGAAAATATTGTGCCTATAATACTATTTGGGGTAATAAAGTTACAGACACAATATTTTCACAAGAGCTAAGAAGACTTTTTTTTTAAAAATATGAGAGAAATTATTTAAGGAAAATATTTATTGATGAGATTTATGGATTTTTTTTTTTTAATCCAGTTTTCTTGGTTCTATTTGGTTTGTTTCCAAAAGAAAAGGAGTCTTAGTCTGCCCATTTTCTGCTGAATCCATAGCTTCAGTCAGGACTTAGGAGTGATTAAGGAATAGTAACGGTGATTCTAACAGCAGGAAAAATCGTATGAATGGGAAAGCTTGCCAATTATCCCTCATTTCTTGTGTCAATCCAAAATTAAAGTTTACATGACATAAGGAGGTGTGTCAAGCTCACACATACGACACTTCCTTCTAACGAGGCAATTTCACGATTTTTTTTTAGGGAGTTCATTAAAAAACTTAAATATATCAACATTGCAAAAAAAAAAAATGCAAATACATAAAACAAAAAATAAACCTATCATCTACTAGTTCTTTCATACATCAAAGAATCACCATGGACATTACATAAACAAACAAAAAAAAAAACTTCAACGACATGCTAAGGGTAGAACTCATGGTTTTAAAAACCAGACCGGGGAGAGAACTGGAAAAGGGAGTGGTTCCCGTACTAGTGGTCCGACCGGGGTCGGACCGGTGGTTGAACCGGTGACGTCATCAATGACGTCATAAATAAATAATTAATAATTTTAAAATTATATAAATAATTAAATAAATACAAAAAAAAATTGTAACTAATAATATAGAGTTAACAAATATATAGCAAATTTTAAAATATTTTATATGAGTTTCCACATTTTATATTTTGCAAAAAAAAATCAAAACTAAGCAAAATGTAACTATATAAATATGTAACTAAACATGTTTACATCACAAAATAATATTCCTTAAACCAAATAATTTTGAATTCTATTACATTCAAACAACAAAGAATAATAAATATTCATTTGATAATCAAAATTAAGTAAAATGTAACTATGCCAATAGGTAAGTAACGTAACTAAACATATTTTTTATAGGGTTAACAACTATTGAGGCCACACATAGAAAAAGCGAAAAGAAAAAAAAAAAAAAAAAAAAAAAAAAAAAAGAAAAAAAAAAAAAGAAGAAGTAAAGGGGCGGAAAAGAGAAAGTGACAAACCCAAAATGCTCTTCATCATCATCAGGTTCAAAATCCGAAATCCAGAACAAAATCCATGGCTTTGGTTTATTTGGGTCAATATCAAAGAGTCTTCTTCAATTTTGGAGCCTCCACCACGGCTGTATTCCACCTCCGCCGCCACCGCCTCCACCGTTTCCGCGGGACTGAGCCTCGTTGACGGTGATATTACGGCCGTCCAAGCTGTGACCGTTCATTCCTTCGATCGCGTCCCTCATCGACTTCTCGTTGCTGAAGGTAACGAATCCGAAGCCTCGTTACTGGAAGAAGAAGAGATCTAGAAGAAGAAGAAGAAGAGATCTGGAAGAAGAAGAAAAAGAAGAGATCTGATTGTTTTTTGTTTGTTGATGATCTGAAAAAGAAGAGATCACGGTCGTTGATGATCTGAAAAAAAAAACGGCGGTTTTGTTTGTTGAAGATCTGATTGTTTTTCCTTTTTTTTTTTTTTTTTTTCTGCTGGTTTTTTTGCTGGTTTTTCCGGCTGGTTTTTCTGCTGGTTTTTCCGGCTGATTTTCTTTTTTCGGCCGGAACACCCGATACAACCAAAACCGGTTCAACCGCTCCGGTTGGCGGTTTTGGCGGTCGAACCGGCGGTTTCCGGTTTTTGGCCTATTTTTTCATTTTTCCGGTTTTTTCAGAGAACCGGACCGGATTAGACACCGGTCCCCGGTTGAACCGGCCGGTCCGGTCCGGTTTTTAAAACCATGGTAGAACCTCAATGGGTCAAAAATCTGGAACTTTTTTCATAGAATGAACTTAAAGAATGCTCTTAAGAAAAGAAGCATGTTACCTTTTATTAAAAAAAAAAAACACTTATCTCATAAAAAAAAAAGTGACCAATGCCTACCCCATAAAACAAATTGGAAATTTTTCTCATGAAAATTAAAGAGTTCAAAGATTGAGAAAAAACTATGAAGTTTTTTTTAGAGATTTTTGCTTCGATCTACACTTCTCAAGTCTCGTCAGAGCTGCGTTTGTTTCATGGGCAAGTCATAGAGGAAGATGCTTTCACTCACAAAGAGAGCAACGAGGAAAAAAATTGAAGAAAACAAAGAAAGGGACAGAGAACAAAGAGTTTGGTTCAAGAAAAATAATAAACAACTGAGTTGACTATTAATAATCTAATATAGGTCCCTTTTTTTTTTAGGTATATTAAGCATATTTTAGCTAAAATTGGGTTTTTGGCTATGACAATGTGGATGTTATAAGGTAAGTAAATTTACGTTTTTTTTAAATGAAATCTAATTGGGCCGATTAAAGAAATAAACCATTGATAATCAATTGAAGTTATTTAGCAATTTTTGTTATTGTTATTGTTAATTGATTTTTTTAGGGATTTAGTAGGTTGTGTAAATTGGAATCTCAAATCAGGGGGTTCAAAAAAAAATTTAAGGGGGGTTCATTGAGTTAAATACCTATATAATTTTTTTTATAAAAAATATTTTTCTAGGAAGTAATTTTTTTTTTTTTTTAAGAAGTCAGGAGATTCATTTGAATTCTATGTGTAGCCACCACTTCTAAACCACAAATTTCACCTTATCCTCTTGAATAGGCATGGCCTTGGACTATAATTGAGCTTGTAACTTGCTTCTTTTGTTGTGGATTTGATACTGTTTCTAGAATTTTTGGCATGGCTCCCATGGTTGCCCAAAACATACTTTTCATGCTTCCTTTCTCTAATTTGGAGAAGATGGTGAGCTCGCCTTCAATAGAAATGGAGTATACAAATAAGTGCCTAATAGCCTATTGGGCTAGAGAAGTGAGTAGGTTAATTTTATTCCATTTTAGGCTTGGCCTAACCCATTATTTGGGTGTTTAAAAGTTGTCATGGGCTTTTTCTCAAAAAAAAAAAAAAAAGTTGTCATGGGCTTGGGTTTCTTCATACCAGCCGATTGTGTAAATAATGACAACTTAATCTGGAGTCCAAACCAGATAAACGAAGTGTCATGGGTCGTAAGGCCCAACAAGACTTTTAGGATTCATTTACCCAAGTAAAATATGGTTCTTTTAGCCCACTTAAATTTGTCAGCCATTTGGGCCGACTTAAGCACAAGTTGCAAATCGTGAAAACTGGCTTGCCTGTGGATTATTAAATATGATTATTATTGGGCTACAATAAATAAGCTGAGAAGGGCACTTTTTGTCCAATAACGCTTTTTTTTTTTTTTTTTTTTCCAATAAATAACGCATTTTTTTAAGTTATATAGCCAAACGGTCACTTTGAAAGTTATATCAAAACATAGGTCACTTTTGAAAATGTCTCTTGAAGAGACGATTTCTGTTGAATTTTTTATATATATATTTTTTATTTTAACGCCTTTTTAATATCTGTTTAAAAATTTAAAAAAAAAAAAAAATTGTGAAATCGTCTCTTATGAATTTTTATATATATTTTTAATTTTAATGCCTTTTTAACATATTTGATTTTAAATAAATATTGTAAAATCGTCTCTTATTTTATTTTTAATTTTTTAAAAACCAGATATTTTTTATTATTGCGTTAAAAAAATAAAAAAAACAGAAATCGTCTCTTGAAGAGATGATTTCAATCTTTTTATTTTTTTACTTTTATCTTTCTCATAGATTTAAGGCCATCTTTATTTTTTTACTTTTATCTTTCTCATAGATTTAAGGCCATCTTTTATTTGGATTTATAGAGAATATAACAAGGCTTTCCACGAACTGGCATGCTGGTATTTGAGAAACTCTTTTGTAGGTAGTTTTGGTCTTCCATGATTTGTAGGTTATGTGGGAGGAAAGAAAGTGGGCTAGTCTGATTGTATCCTGCTGTGTTTTGTTTCCCCCTGTGCTTTTAATAAAAAATTTCCATTTGATTATCAAAAATAAAAATGTAGGAATTGATGTGTCACTGCAACTCAGTTAGCATGTAGTAGTTCCATCCTAACTTGGCTTGTCCTGTCCAGAGCAAAGAACACAAGGTCAAGATTAGCAAAGATTCGTAGGCACCATTTAAAAGTTGTCCAACTCCAAGTAAACTACCACTGCAGTTAATGTTACTTATCATAAGAATTTGGCAGCTTATAACTATAAGCTTCGTCTTCGAAGAAACATCCAACAACAGGATTTAATACTAGTTGAAATGATCTCATTTGTTAGAATTTCAAGGTTTGTGAGGTTAGTCCGCGGGATCATATAAACACCTGTCACGTATATTATATATTGATACAACAATGTGACCACGTTTCTAACAACTTGGCCGAACTAGGGACTCTGGAAAAGAGGTTCGACATCTTCTCAATTTGATCATTCGCAGACACAAAGGATTACTTGCAAGGTCACATTCTCAGTGAAATTCAGCTTCAATCTTTTGTTTCATTTGCAACTAGTTTTCTTCTCAGTAATTCGTTCTAACCACAGAACAGTACATACAATTATCTGTAAATCAGATACAACAAAGTGATCTGACACAGCAAGGTAAATAGCATAAACAAAAATATTGTATGACTTCAGACAAGCAACTGCTTTGAGAGAAAATCCCCCTCTCACTCAACAAAGTCTATCTTACTTTCCCTGCTAATTAATTATTTTGCATTAACAAGCAAGAATAAAGCAAAGAGATGCCAAATTTCAAACAACAAATCTTGTTCCGTGAACTCCCAAAAAGATTAAAGGGGTTACCCTTTTCTTTTTGACTGTGTACATTGCAATAGAGGCAAAAGGAAAAAGAGCGAATAAATAAAAAAAGTGTACATTGGCAAAGATTTATTCCACCATTTGTTAAGTAGATTAAAAAGTAGACATTCACAAAATTTTATTCCCTTAATACAAAAGGTTGTAAGAGGCCACAACTACATAAAAGTATAGAATTAAGAGGGCTCATGATAGTTAATGAACCAAGACCTTAACTTTCCTGAATATATCTAATCTAATGCTGTACAAATCCAATAGCTCAGACTATCAGTTTATATTGACAACAAAAAAGGAATGGAGGCAACAGCAGTACTTGTACAAGAAAGATATTGCTATCGGCCCCTTCTATTCAGACCCAAAAAGCATCAGTGATGCCCCTCAAAACTAAAAGCCATTATAGCCAGTAATTGTTCACTAATTCCGCCGCAACAGACATTTGGGTACATTTGACAATGAGAAAAACAAGCATGAAAAAGTTCCTCAGTGCCTCAGACATGAAATTATCAATTCCTACTTGCATAAGCTCCTTAGCTCCTTAAGAAAACTGGATTGATTGCTTTGGAGCACGCCTACCTGAAATGCAAAGGAGAATTTTAGCTGAAAAATGTTCTTACATATTCAGAAGAGAAGTCACAAAAAATATCCAAATGCAAAACCAATATGCGTCATAATTTCAACCAAGAACTCACATCTATTTCCAGAATCCAACCACTCTATAAGAACAAAATCACAGCAACTAAGCAACTCAACTAGTTATTGCAGCAGATAAACGTTACTACCACTATGATTAAAGAAGATACATCAGCAATCTCTCTCTCTCTAAAGTCTAGCATGGGATGTAAAGCACAATACAAATCACAAAAAATACTTCCTGAATATATATTATGGATGAGTTCTATAATCTCGCTCCAAAAAGACACTGTAAAACTTGGTACAGTTCCTAAAGAGACATTAAAACTTGTGGACTTATTTGCTATTCTTTTCCTGTTCTTTTCATTTATTTAGCCATAACAAAGAACCTCCTTTGATACATTCATTTATCCTTTTTTTTTTTTTTGATAAATCACATTCCCTTTGCCGCTTTCTTATTATTAGTAAGATAGGGTTCATTAAGAGAAGAAAGTGATGTTATATTAAAAAGGTAAAACACCTTATCAATCTTTTCAATGAAGGTTTGAAGTATTCTACCATCAACAGTTTGTCAAATTGACATTAGCATGCCAGATTGAATCAGCCTAGCAAATTACCTCCATTAGGAAGACAGACAAGGGGAACTCAAGACCTAAAAGGAAAGGAATATATGGTGATTATACTACACAAACCATTTCAACCAAATTAAGTATCAAGAAATCTTCAATGAACAGAATAGCTTACACCCCATTTGTTATATCAGAACAATTTTATATGAAATTTTTTCCACAAAGAAGTGATCTGCGGCCTGCAGGTTTAATTCTAATACTATATTCTTAAATTTATGTTGAACTTATTCATATTACATGGAGAATTTTTTTGTAAGTACAATTTCACTTTATAAAATTACATAAAAAAAAAAAAAACTATTTTTATAGCAATTTTTTTACCAGATATTCTTCTCCTGAAAACACTTCCCATTAAAAATTAAAGAAAAGAAGTTCAATGGAAAATCCTTTTTATTTCTTGAGGTGGAAAAAAGGAAGAAGTCCTTAAGCAGCTATTTCCAACTTCTATATTACTATTAGCAACATTGAATATTACTCAATAAATAATACTGCACAAGGACATCATTTACCTATCATCATAAATAAACTTGCATCCACAACGACAGTAGTTCCAGAAGGACCGTAACTAAATTGTAAAATCCAAATTATTAACAATCCAGCTATACTTTCTCAACTTATGCACGGAAAAAAGAAAGGAGTTGAACCAAAATCAATTCAGCAAGATAAACAAATCAGATGTTTTTATTACCGATTAAAAAAAAACCCTAAAATCCTAATACCATAAAATCCATTTGTAACCTAACTAAAAATCAACCTTAATTAACTAGAAACCCTAACTAACTAACAATTAAAATTAAAATTTGAGAATGATTCAAAGAGTGTACCGGAGTTGGTGTGGTGGAGAGAGAGAGACCGGCTGAAGCAGAGAGCGGCGCGAAGATCTGAGCGAAGGCCGGAGCAGAGAAGCGGAGAGAGAGAGACCAGCCGGAGCAGAGAAGCGGCGACACAGAGAGAGGGATCGATCGATCGATCGTGGTGGACGGTGGATTCGCGTCGCCAGAGAGAGAGAGAGAGAGAGAGATGGGAAAGTAAGTTTGGGAAAGTAAAAGATAAAAGTAAAATAATAATAAGATTGATATCGTCTCTTCAAGAGACGATTTTATTTTTTTAATTTTTTTTATTTTAAATGCAATAATAAAAAATAACTCTGGTTTTTAAAAAATTAAAAATAAAACGACCAAAATTGTCTCTTCAAGAGACAATTTTTTTTTTTTTTTTTTTTAAAATCAAATATGTTAAAAAGGCATTAAAATTAAAAAAATATAAAAAATTCTTCAAAATCGTCTCTTCAAGAGACGATTTCACAATTTTTTTTTTTTTAAATTTTTAAACAGATATTAAAAAGGCGTTAAAATTAAAAAAAATATATAATATAAAAATTCAACAAAAATCATCTCTTCAAGAGAGATTTCCAAAAATGGCTCATCTTTTGATATAACTTTCAAAATGGCCTGTTTGGCTATATAACTTAAAAAAATGAGTTGTTGGGCAAAATATACTGTTGAGAAGTGTATAAGCATAAAGCCTATTTCATGATTGGGTTAATTTCCATTTTTTTTCCTCTTGGGCCTTTTTCTTCTTTTTTGGGCTTTAGGCCTTTGTTTTTCTTTATAATACTAGACTATAACTCGTGCGATGTGCGACTCTTTTTCATTATTTTTTTATAAATATGTTCCTAATAAAGCAACTTAAATAAGACTAGCCTCCTCATACGCACTACGCGCGTGTTCAGAGGCTTTTACTATTTATCACTTTTAATTTTTTAATATTTTTATTCAATTTTTTTTTTTCCTAGAGAATATAATAAGTATGTGTGTTTCTTCGTGTAATTTTTAAATTTCTCAATTTACTTTTATGTATTTAGTTGTTCAAACACTATTGCATCATATGTGTTTATTCAATCAAAATTGAAAACACATTTTCTTTAAAATATATATATATATATATAAAATATATATATATAACAATGATCTCTTCATTGTTGTTACTTTGCAACATTAGTTGGTCATATTCTTATCGGTCATAATCTATTTCTTTTTATTATTCAATGAAAAAGTTTAGAAGTCTCATACCATTATTTCTTGATAAAGAACAAAAAAAAAAAAACTATCATGATTACAAATCTCATTATGTGATGTTTCTTTTTTGTTGAATTATATTGCGACCAGCCATTTTTATATGCTAGCACTTATATTCTGATAGTATGAGTAACCTTAATTGAATACACAAATTTTAAGTTTTAGAGCTTTTGTTCAATTTCATAGGCAGGAGCTAATCCAAGCATTAGCTCATGTGGAGTGACACCTCTAGGAAGTGCTGCTTCTGAAGGGTTAATAGACATTATCAGATTGCTTGTTGTGTGCTAAAGCTGATTCCAATGTTACCAATTTTGTGAGTACTTTATTTTTAATTTCTTTTTTCTTTTTCTTTTTTTTTTCCTAAAATTTATAGTGGAAATTGTGTTGTTTTAGGCTTTTAGATAAGAATGTTGCATGGTCCCAATTAAAAAGACAATTAAAGGGCATGTAGTCCACCAAGTACCATTTTAAATTTTTTTTCCAACTGTTCAGTCAGACTCTCAACAACTGTCACTTCAAATCTATCATTTTCTGATTGTATTTTTATTTAGAAATGACAATGCCATAAAAAATTTCACAAAAACAACAACCGCTTCCCTCAAATTCCTAATAAGTATAAGAAATAAAATCAAAACTCTAATTTTCTACTCAATTGCCCTAATTTTTTAGAACTTAGCTTGTGTGACTCTGAAATTGTACAGTAAATTTTTGCGATCGATCGCAAAAACTCCTTTGAAATTTCTCAATTGATCGCAAGTTTTTTTCAGAAATTGTACAGTGAATTTTTGTGATCGATCGTAAAAATTCCTTTGAAATTTCTCGATCGATCGCAAGTTTTTCCATTGTACAGTGAATAAACTGATCGATCGCAAAAATTCTTTTGAAATTTCTCGATCGATCGCAAGTTTTTACAGAAATTATACAGTGATTTTTGTTATCAATCGCAAAAAATTCCTTTGAAATTTCTCAATCGATAGCAAGTTTTTCCAAAAATTGTACAGTGAATTTTTGCGATTGATCATAAAAATTCCTTTGAAATTCCTCGATCGATCGCAAGTTTTTCCATTGTACAGGAAATAAACCGATCGATCGCAAGTTTTTCTAGAAATTGTATAGTGAATTTTTGCGATCAATTGCAAGTTTAATGAAGAAAAATGGGATCGATCGTGGTTTTGGTTACATCATTTGCGATTAATCGCAATTTTTTTTTACCAATTTTTTAACTGATCTTAATTTCTCTACAGTCATGAAATCTATAAAGTAATGATATAATATTGCGCGTATTTTTTTTTATGTAACGTAATCATTTATTATCATATAAAATTAAACACCATGCGTATATTTATTAGGCACACTCAGGACATTATTCAAGCAATAATCACTTTTGGCTGCACCACTTCCCCAATGGCAAAGATTCCACCTTTATTGACATTATTCAAGCAATGTGCAAATATTTTTCACCTTTCTTGCTAAAGCAAGTTGTGAAATCATGGATGAATTTGCTTGTCCAAAACCAAGTATGCCATCAAGCACTTCCAAAGATGAACCAAGCTCCCTTATTGTTTAGCTTCACACCTATTGACAAGAGACTTGCGAGGATGTATATGTGTCTATTGTGCCAAATAAAATAGTGTGAGAAATTATGGGAAAAAAATTAAAAAAAAAGTCTTATTAATTTAACATCAAACAAAAGATTTCTTTTAGTTTCCTTTCTTTCAATTTATTTAGAAAAGGGGATTAAAAAAAATGAGTAAATTGAGTTAAAAATAGTACTTAAAAATAGAATGTTTTGACTGATAAAAATGCAATCCTAGTGGACTTTACTAATGACAAATTGTCACATTACCAATAAAATCAAACAAAAAAAAATAAAAAAAAACTGTTTGATGTTAATAAAATCAAACAAAAAAATAAAAAACTATTTGATGTTAGGGTGATTGACGTGGACCCAATAGTTAGCAATTTGCCACCAAAAAAAAAAGGTAGGCTGTATTTTTAAAAAAAAAACCAATAACTAGATTTTCATTTTCTTTTTTCCATTTACCCTATTAAAAAAATATATTTTTCCCCATTGCTATCACCTGATATATATATATATATATATATATATTCAATCAAAGAAAATATAAATAGAGATGAAAAAAATAGTCTACACGAAAAAAAAACAAGCAGAAGACTTCCAGAGCCTTTTGAATATCTCTAGCCATAGCAACATTTTAGTCAATTGCCATAAATTACGCAATTTATTTACATAACACCAGAAACTAACATTTGTACACAATTGCATTTATTGCTTCTCGTTAAAGGCCTTCCAAACTTCAAACCCATTGCATGAGACAATAATTGCTAACTTCACTATTTCATTTCGAGTAAAATAACTAGAAGAAAAAATGAGCCACATAGTGAATGGATTGAACTTCAGGGCCATTGGGTCTTTCCATTTTAAATAGACGTTCCTGAATATAAATGGGCCCTCTTCAAACTTTGGAAGAATTCCTAGCAGCATTTCGCCTTGCACAACATCCCACATAGTATATCATTGACTGCATTGCACAACATAATCAAATATAGAGGTCAGGGCATTAAGTTCTGATGAAAAGAAATGAGAATTTATAGGGCTGGTAGCAAATGAACCGAGAACAAATATCTAACATAAAATCATCCGGGTATATTCAAGCTACTTAGTTATATTATATAATCACAGTTTCTTCCTAAAAATTTGGAACATAAAAAATCAGACTTCTGCAGGCCATAAAATTAACAACTGCTCCAAAAGGTTTATACAGGGAATGCCACCTGGTTTGAAGCAAGATATACAGCATATTCATCTAGTTCCTTGTAAAGGGCCACATGGAAAACAATTACCTTAAGTGAGCAGTACTTCGAGTTGTTCTTCTAAGATCTGAAGTAGGCCTGGAAGCTTGAGAGGAACCAGATTCAACTACATCTGCACCTCCAGTTTTGCTGGGTCTAAGCTTCTTTGTTCTAGGTCCCAGAGGTGCCTGGCTCTGTGTGGGCACATCTGCCCCATCCTCTTCATCTATGAGTTCTGATTTGGGTACTACATAGTGCCATTGAGTCCCATAACTTGGACAAACTCTTTTCCCCTACTATTCAATCAAGTTAGCAGATTTATGAAGTGCAGGACACCCTGTTCACAGTAAATACAAGAGACATCATGACTATACCCTTCTTTTGGAAAATAATACTTTAGGCGGTAATTGTGAATTCGGACAGTACACGATTCATTCTGGCACAACTCTGCCTGTCAAATACATACCCAAGTACGAAATTAGTAGCAAAACCAAAAAAATGTTCCATTAGTTTAGAAAATGAAAGAAAGTGATATCAAATTAGATTAGAAAATAAACTCTATTAATTGGATATAAAGGACATAAATCATTTGATTCATCTAACCTGCTCAGAATTTTCTGACCAATCATGCTCTGTAGAAATAACTACGAAGTGAACACTTGCTTGTTCTATGGAATACCATGGCTTATCTTTTGCTGGGGTTGGCATGGGAAAGTAAGTTTCATAAGGAATTCCACATTCTCCTCCTGAGTCAGGAGTTATATACACTGATCCTGAGGATATGTAATCCCTGAAGATGAAAGGAATGTGCACATATTAGCACCAAATCCCACTGTCTAACAATTTAAGTCTTAATAGTTAAAACTAAGCAATTGATATTTTATCAATTTGTCGATAACTTTTTACCCTCTTAAAGATTCTGCAGAATTTTCTTAAACTTTAATCCCATTAATAGTGTTTGCATGTACTATTATCAAGAATGACAAGTAACATGCTTATTCAAGTATATATGTAGGTGATTTTAAGTCAAAAAGAAGTATATATGTAGGTGAGAATTAAAGCTACCTCTCATGGTTTCCAATTGCAGTCATGTAAGAAACTCTTGATGCCACAGGACTTATTTGGTGAATGAAAAAGTCCCATTCAACTAAAAAACCAGTTGCATAGCTTATATCTCCAATGTGGAAGACTGAGTCTACGTTTTTAGAATCTACTTCATCAGCAGTGGCTTTAATCACTGAGAGGGATCCTGGCTATATGTCACAAGATTAAAAACTGGGTTAGTACATGAACCATATTGATAATATTAATTAGTTTGTATTATATTCAATAGGTTTGTGTTGCTAGAAGTATCAATTTTCATTTTGAAATTGAAGTTAGAATCAATGTAAAAGATTGAACTTGACATTATGCATAATTGTCTTGTTTTAATCATAGATGAATGAACAATGTATAGCAAGGTAGTTTCTTGGGACTTTGTTAATTGACAGGACTTTCATCTAGACAAGATAGTCAAAATAAATTTTGGGGTAATTTGTGTTTTGCAATAGCAAATGCATCCTACCTGAATGTAGTGCTCGGCTGAAGAATCACGAGGAGCCTTTCCCATATCACCATATGCTACAAATTTGAGTTCATCTGATCCTCCTGCAGGTGGAGTTCGAAATTGGATTTGTTTACTCCAACCAGCTGAATTATTGCATGAAGTATTAAATGGTCATTAAATAAATTATATATACTTTTTGCTATTTTTGTAAAAGAAATGCCATACATTATAAGAAATTTCTTTACCACCATCACCGTCATCACCACATGTGTGTTTATATATATATGATAAATATGATGAGATTTAAATTTGTAAAGTCTGCTCCACAAATATTTGGTAGTTTGTTCTTAATTCTATACACTCTTCGAAGAAGTAGCTTGAAATTACCAGTTGCAGTTCCTATTCCCATCAATGAAGAACCTGCATTTGCCATTATAGCTCGCACATCAGCAAAATCCACATTGACTAGTCCTGGTATCTGCAATAAAGTGATTCACCACCACAGAGTGCAAATTATAACTCTTAAGAAACAGTAAAATATTTATAAAGAGATAGTCATCAACTCTGTTTGCCTAGAAAATTATTGATGCTTTAGAGATATCATTTACTAATGCAATGCTAAATATTTACTCATGCGCCACCATATATTTCCACATATATATATAGCGATTTATGCAGATCAAGGTGTTTCGACATCCAAAGGTTAAAGGTTCTAAATGTTAAAGGCAGTAGGTTGGGGCTACGCGTGAGGGGCTGGGGCTGGGGCTTGGTTTTTCTTACCGTTTGGGGTTTTTCTCCCGTGTCTTTCTCACAGGCAAACCTTCAAAAACCTTCCCTACAATGACTACTCCTGGCACTGACTCTACCCTCTCTTTGCTCTCTACCCCCACTCATCTTCCCATTGTTCACCATCTTTAGACTTTACAGTTTTAGAAGAAGAAAAAACAAAACAAAAGAACCTTAAATTTGAAAACATAAGAAAGCCACAATGCATATTAAAAGAAAAAAGATCTAAACTTGTTGAAAACCCATTTGTAATTTTGCACATGAAGAAAAAATAATACCTTCGGTTCTGGAACCAAACTTTGATCTACTTGGGCTCGATGTTGGAGCGAATGCCCTGATAAGCCGTTGACGGCGCATGGAGCTGGGCTTGGGGCAGTCATGGTAGAGCCTTTCGAGAGCCTCAACTTGCTAGAGAGAGATACCGAGCAAGAGAGGGACTTGGTGAGGCGAGGGGTGGCTAACGATGGGGGCTGAGTGAGCGAGCTTCAGAGCTGGCCATGGTGGTGTGGCCCGATCTGGTGTGAAGAAGAAAGAGAGGGCTTAGGGTTTGGCTGGCTCAGAAAGAGAAGTACGAGATTGAGAAACGAGAGAGGGAGAAAACAAAAAAGAAAAGAAAGAAAGAAAGCAAAACTCACCGGGTTGCCCAACCGGTAGCCTTTATGGAAATGGTAATGATGATCTCACATCACTTATTTTACATCATTTTACTTATCACCTATGAGTGGATTATGTCCACGGTGAGGTGTGATGTTTGTAATTTGAGACAATCATTATCTTTATGGAATAAGTAATGTGATGCAATCACACGAAACTTATTTGAAAAAATCTTATTGTTAAATACAACTTGATTCTAATCTCTCTACATCTCTATACTACTCAATTACACAATTAAACAATAAAATTCACCGCAGAGATGCAATTCCTCTGCCTACTAGAGAGGGGTTTAGACTGGTCAGATTTCTCAGCACGAAGTCTTCAACAGCTGATGAATTTCTGAATAGCTGTGAAGCAACCATTGGAAAAATATACTTGTATCGGTTTCGTGCAAATTTTGCCTGTAAAACATAGAGATACGGAGTTAACATAGAGATACGGAGTTCAGAGAGAGAGAGAGAGAGAGAGAGAGAGAGACCTCATAGCATCCTAAAAGCAACGGCTGAAGTTCTGTTTTCAGACACATGGATGAGTCACTTTTACAGCCTTGGTCCTGATCAGCAGTTATGTGGAGAGAATTACTGGTGGAACATGAATCTTTTGAGATGCATTCTTCATTTTCATGTGACACCTTGTCCAATGAGGGACAACCTTGTTCCAGTGGATTGGACTCAATACTGCTTATTAAATTCAACGTATCTGTAAATTTGTGATAAATTTGATGGCTGTCATCTGGACCCCCTGGAGAGAACTGGCTTATTGTTTCGACAAACTCTTTGACATTTTGCTTGTATAGCAGACGCGCCCCGCACATTTTTACCTCCATGCTTGGGCTACCAGATTTAATTGAAACCCCAATGTAGCTCCCTTCATCCAGGTGATTTAACCTTTTTGCAAACCACAGGCGTGGTACGTATAGCCAAAATCCAATTGACCTACCAAAGGTCACTTCCTTGGGGATGTGAAGGACTAAGGGCTGTTTTAGAGGACCTTCATCAGTGTCAAAATGAAAAACACACCTGTCGAGATCTTTTGAATCGATAGTAGAATTTAAGCATGTTGAATGGTGGGGTTCGACAACAACATACAGACCATATCCCAACCACTTACTACTATCATCCATATCCGAATCCAGCTGGATTGTAACAGCGGAACTATTATTCTGATTGTTGAACCATTTTGGAATTCCGCTCCCTGGTAAAGCACCACAGACTACATTGGTATGGAAAATGTCTGCCTGTCAAATATAAACAAAAATAATAATAATAATGTTAAATGTAGAGGGATATGTGTGTTTGTGATTGAGGGAGAGATAGGCAGACAGACGGACAAACAGATAGACAAGCAAACATACCTCAAGTTTTTTTCGCATCATTAAATCTGTTTGTGCTCTTGAAAATGAAATGTTGCGAAGTTTGAGATCTTTATACTCATCTGATCTAGAGCAACTTATAACAGCTACTCCTGTTTCATCTGAAGTCCTTAAATCAATTTGATCAGAATCTGTCTCCAGTGACGCACAATAATCAGCCCATACATATAGTATACTTAATGGAAGCTTTGGCAATGATCGAAGCCTGCTACATTTTCCCAAGGAAAGTTCTCTAAGCTTAGAAAGCTGAGAGATGTTTTCAGGTATGCGCTCAAAATTATTTCCACTTAGATCTAGAGACCGCAATGAAGATAAGCTGATCAGGTCCTTGAGGATCGATCCATCTGATAAATTGCAGTAACTCAAATCTAATGTTGTCAAAGAGCATAAACCTGAGAATGAAGTAGGCAACACCAAGCCAATGGGGCTTGGTGACAAACAACAAGTGAAAAGTCGCGATTTAGGTGGTGAACCTTGTCTTATAGCAGTTTGACTTACATCAAGTTCCACCAGACGTTCAAGATTTCCCAGGTCCTCTGGCATTTTATCAAGTTTTGAGCAACCTGATAGAATGAGTCTCTCAAGAGATGTCAAACTACAAATGACACTCCAACTTGAAAGGTTTTTGCAGTCTCTTAGATTCAAAAAAGTAAGGCCTCTTAAACGTTCAGCTGATAATGGAAGTTCTTTTATGGCAGTCCCATCCAAATAAAGTTGCAACAAATTCTTCATGTCTCCCACAATCTCTGGAAACTTCTTTAGTGTAGAACAGCCAGAAAGAATCAGAGTTTTAAGGGATTCCAAGCCAATGTTGCATGGAAGGCTATTAAGAGATCTGCAATTTTCCAGATTCAGTAAAATAAGTTGTTTGAGACCTCCAATGGATGGGTGGACCTCATCCAGTTTTGTACAACCTTGAAGAATCAGCCTCTTAAGATTCGGAACTCCTGTGAAGTCTGGGGTCTTGAGCAAGTTTTGAGAGTCACTAAGATCAATGAGTGTTAACTTGTCTGAACACTGTAAAGGGAGAAAATTTAAACAGTCATCAACTTAATTTAAAAAAGAATAAGGATAAAACACACTTGCATTAGAACTTTAACATGCATAATTGAAAACCTTACCATAATTCCCTTCCCCAGTTGTTCAATGTGGCTGAAACACATATTCAGTTCAACCAGTTTTTTAGGTTTGAAACTCATTGGCAAAGATTTCAAAGGATATCCATGCCACTCCAGAGTCCGCAAATTGTTAGGAATAAAACTAAGGCCTTGAGGAAGAAGCACATTATCTATTTTAAGAAATCTTAACTTCGTCATCTTCAAGAAGACTTCAGCATTCGTCAATTGTACTTCTGGTGGAGGAGAGTTTAGGACTATGCCTTCAACTTTTTCCGTTCCCTGATAACCACAAACAAAAAATTAGTGTAGTGCAGGATATAGAAAAGAACTTGAATTGCACAAATATAAATATCTATAATTAACCTTATTCTCTATTGTCTACTTACTGTATTATTCTCCAGTACATAAAGGACGTCCTCACCATCCCACAACCTACTGCGTGAGCCTGGTTCACGGGATTCAAGACGAACAATTTCCCGCCCCATATCTTCAAGCAAATCATGCATCGTCAATTTTCCCCCTGAGATGGTTATAAGATGCTTATCAATGAGCACTTTGATACCAATCGTTGGGTGGCAACCGCAACTTTTTAGTATATTTTCCACACGATCTTTGTCCATACCTTTGAAGAAACATGCGATATCTAAAAAAATACTTTTCTCTGTTTTCTCCAATCCGTCAAAACTTATTTTAAGTGTTTTCTGAATTTTTTCATTGGGACTGTCTTTTAGTTTACATAGTGTACTTTCCCATTCAGCTACATTTCTACGAAACAAGGATGAACCCAAAACTTCAAGAGCTAAAGGAAGGCCGTTAGAATAATTTAAAAGCTTATTGGACAGCTCTACAAAATCTTTTGGAGGACGGTCATTCTTGAAGGCTTTCCTACTAAAGAGCTGGACAGCTTCATCATTGTTCAATTCCTTAGCCTTATATATTTCCTCTTCAGCAACCTCATTTTCAATCAGCAAACGTTCATCTCTTGTTGTAACAATGATTCTACTCCCCCGACCAAACCAATCACGCTCTTTCGCTAATGCTTGTAACTGTTCAAGTTGATCCACATCATCAAGAACGATAAGAACCCTTTTATGACATAATCTGTTCCTTATCATATTGCTTCCCCTGTCAACATCCCTTATAATAATATTGCTTTCATCCAGGATATCAGAAAGAAGTCGTTTTTGTAAATTAACTAGACCAATTTTTGTAGTTTTTTCTCTAACATCGGCAAGAAAGCTGCTAGCATCAAATTGATGAGAAACTATGTCATAAACGGCACGTGCAAGAGTTGTTTTACCACTCCCACCCATCCCACAAATACCTACGAAGCGAACATCAAACAACCCTTTGCATAAAAAATTCATCAATTCGTCTACTCGAGAGCCTATTCCAACCAGGTCCTTAGAAACAGCAGAAAACATAGAACTCAAGTCACCAAGTATCTTTCTTACAATCTCTTGAATAATTGTTGACTCATGCCTGTAGATAAGATGGAAAATTAATTTTTAGAGACAGATCAAGCCAAAAAAAAAGTCAAAGGTTCAGTAAATGTACAATTTTTAGCTTCATTAACCAAAAAATATAAATAAATAACTCTAATTGTCAAGCCTCAGATCCCAAAGCACATAGCCAAGAGCTTTGTAGCTCATGACGCATCTCCTGATTTTTCCAACTAAGATATAGATTCAAATCTTCCTCACCCAACTAACTAATTATTAAAAAATAAAATAAAATAAAAAAACATCATGCACATACGAAAACCATCCACTAACCCCGCTAAATATCCCCAACCTAAGTCACAGCTTAATAATCATTTATAAGAGTTATAGGTTATATAACTCGTACACCTCCATAAAATTTACATTTAAGATTGACTATATCTTCAATTTTTTTCGATAAGCAATAAAATTTTATTGAAAAAATAAACTACCTGATGTACACATGGCATGCACCTTAGATAGCCTAAAGAATTTAAAAAGAATGTGAATTACAATCTAAAAAAGAGAGAATCAATAAAATTTACAATAGAGTGGATATCACTATGACCCAAAACACGAAACCATTCAAACAGTGTTATAATATATTATATATATTAGTTGAATTAATTAGGATTAGTTTTAAATTAGTTGTTATCTGTAATTGTTATTATTTAATTAGATTATAGTTTGAGTTAAAAAGAATGTGAATTACAATCTAAAAAAGAGAGAATCAATAAAATTTACAATAGAGTGGATATCACTATGACCCAAAACACGAAACCATTCAAACAGTGTTATAATATACATTAGTTGAATTAATTAGGATTAGTTTTAAATTAGTTGTTATCTACAATTGTTATTATTCAATTAGAGTTTGAGTTAGCTATCATCACTAATAGTTATCAAGTTATATTCAGCTACTATATTAAGAAGTGAAATTTATTATTGAAGGAATCAAAAAAGTTAAACTGAAATTCATTTCTCTCTCTTAATTTCAGGAGATTAGTCATCTCTAATTCGACTAAACTATCTTTATTTTGTTTATTAAAAATCGGGTTCATTACACAATGTTAAGCTAGAGACTCCTCTAACTAAATTGAAAACCAAACAAGGTAATACTATAAATAAAATAATGTAATAACTATTAACTTTTTTTTTTTTTTGATAATCAACTATTAAATACTTGAGCTAACTCAAAATTCTAACTCAAAATTTGGCCTAAATATAGCCCAAATGACCCTCTAATGTACACCCTACCAAGCCTCAACTCCTCAACATTTCAATGGTGCACAGGGGGTCCAAATCCCAAAACCAAGGCCTAAACAAACCAAACTGATCAGTTGATTATCCCCTAAACTAGAACATGGCAATTCAATTGAAATCCTCCATGTCTAGGACTAAGATTTTATTAGCTAGCTAGCTAGCTATTTATTATAAAAGTATACTGTTCCTCAACGGTACACACACGACACGAGTAGCATTTGTTCTCTATATATCCTCGATAACTATATTAGCTAATTACTACCGGAGACAATGGATTTGAGTTGAATTACTGGTAAAAAAGTTTCTTCTACCCAAACTCATTTATTTCTTTTCAGTTTAAGAAAGTTTGTCCACCCAATTAATCCCCAATTCCCCCATAATGTTTGTTGTAGGAATTTATTGTGCCCAAAAAGAACTCACTTGCTTGGGGTTCATTTTTAACAGGTTTATATATTAACTACAATATATGACAAATAATTTAATCATAAGAAGTGTCCATTTTGCAGCCCAAATCAGAAAAATTTCACCAGAAGAGAGAGAAAGAGAGAGAGAGAGAGTGTGTGAAGTTTACTTGTGCTGTAAATCCCATCCTGCTATATCGGCCACCTCTCTCAAAGCAGCTTTCCATCTTTGCACCCTATCCTTGAACTGTTTTTCATGTTCAACAAAGGCCTGCGCAAAAGCACCCCTTGCTTTGCGTACGTCAGAGACAACCACATCGTAAAAAATTGGCAAAACTATTAACCCCGTCTGTTTCATACACTCAACAATCTCTGCAAGTTCATCCAAGCACCACGTT
This sequence comes from Fagus sylvatica, assembly GCA_907173295.1. Classification (NCBI taxonomy): domain Eukaryota; kingdom Viridiplantae; phylum Streptophyta; class Magnoliopsida; order Fagales; family Fagaceae; genus Fagus; species Fagus sylvatica. The sequence goes on from OU015763.1 coordinate 14,969,921, forward strand.
GAAGATGCATAGTTTCTTGAGAGAACAATGATTGCAAATTTGGATTCTCTTATGGCCTTAAAGAGCTCCGGAGATATGGGTTTTCCTTTCCCAAGTTTTTCATCGTCCCTGAAGGTGATAATCCCTTTCTGTAGCAAGGCAGCGTACAGATGGTCTGTAAAGTTCTTTCTAGTATCCTCGCCTCTAAAACTGAGGAAAACATCATTTATCCCGCGAGGTGTTGATGAAGAAGAAGAAGAAGAAGAAAAGGCTGTTTGAGTGGTCATGTTGGAAGCCATGCACACTGAAAAAGTAACTTTACTAACTGGCTTGTGAGTGTTGCGGATTTGAGAATAGAAACAAAACTAACATCAAGACAGGCGGTCAATAATTAAGGATTTGCAATGTGCCATTTGGAATCCATTTGAAAGGTAAAAAACATATTTTAGAAAAGTAAAATCTAAATTTTGTGTTAGGTAAGAAAAAAAAAAACGATTGGTAAAATTTTTAACCTTAAAAAATTACTTTCTAAAAATGAAACTCATTTTCAAAATGGTGCTTTTAACAAAAAAAAAAAAATAATAAAAAAAAAGGTTAGAAAATGGTTTCCAAACTCACACTATGTGTCAATGAGAGGCTTTTGTGAATGTATATATATATGTAGGACTAGATAGGCGGTCATAGGAAATGCTGCACGTTTTCTACAACGACTTGCATTAATTGCAGCAACATCTCATAGATTTGATAATTTAATCAAATTTCTAGAAATGGCTCAATCAACAAATCGATTTACGCTAAGAGGAGGAGGAAAGTGGTTCAGATATTTATGGCTGTGCAAAAGAGTAGTCAGAAGGTTAATCAAAGCAAAAGCTAGCTAACTCGGTGCAAAAAATATATTGATAATTAAGGACGAAAACATGCAAAAGCTTGAAGTAAAAGATTGATCAGAAGGAAAGCTTAATGCAGCGGAAGATGGCTCTGTTAGGGAAAATAATCAAAGTCAGGGGAGAATGCACGCGAAAAGTTTTGAGTGAATGAAAGCTCGAGTAGCAGGGGCTGTATATATATATTTGTCAATGCCTTGGATTAGCGATACATTAAATCCTTTTTCCAAATTTCTGGGTTACTCACCGCGTTCTGAAAAAGTGGTCAAAATGAGAAATTTCACGCGTTCTGGAAAGTGATCTAATTGAGAAACTTCACGCGAAGCACCAAAAATGTCTAGTTTATATTTTTTCTACCGTAAATTCTGGGTCACCCACCGCGTGGAAAATTGGTCTATGGAGAGGAGAACATCCTTTTTCCGGAGAACACGCTTTCTGGAAAGTGATCTAATTGAGAAACTTCACGCGAAGCACCAAAAATGTCTAGTTTATATTTTTTCTACCGTAAATTCTGGGTCACCCACCGCGTGGAAAATTGGTCTATGGAGAGGAGAACATCCTTTTTCCGGAGAACTTCTTCATCCCTCTGACAAGGGGGCTCCAGTGTGAGACCCACGTGTTAGAACATATGTTCAAATAGCATTCGAGAATGGATACTTTGATATAACGTCGAATATGAAAGTGTTAAAAAATAAAATAGTATAGAGAAATAGGAAGAACAAACACAGAACAGACACATAGAAATACCATGGTTCAGTCATGAAGATTTACGTTCACACACGAAAGTCATTGACAACTACATCCTTATTATAATTATTAACGTGTTTGACATGTTACAACGAGACCCAAGTAGGGTATATATAAATATGGGACAATTATATTTTACCATCCTGAACTATGACCAATTTTTCAATCTCTCCTCCAAACTTTTGAATTGCATGATTTATCCCCCAATTAGGCTCAATTGCCCTCCTTCTTCCAAATTGCTGTTAATTTAGACGGAAAAGTGAGCCAGGTGCAAAACATGTAACTTGTGGGACCCACACATTAACTGAATTAACCTAATAAAACCAAAGTGGCGTATTGTAGGTTTGTTAGTGGAAATTCAAAAGAAATGTCTCAGCAGCTGTAGAGGTTCCTCCAAAGGGTCGATTCAATTTCGATTTGTGTAGAAGGAATGATATGCTTTCTAAGAAAGGCATTCCGCCACCTGCTTTTCGCAAGGACCTATACAACTATTGTGAGTGTAATTTTTCAGGTATATTTATATCGAATTTGTTTATTGGCTTATAAAGTTTTAGAATTTGGAATTAAATGTCATGTGGGAAAAGTGTAATCTTTTATAAATGTTGAAAAATTGAACTCAGCCCGAACCTCTTGTGGGTAATAAATTGTAGTTATTCTTTTCTTTTTTATTGAATTGGGTTTGCTCTCTATGTACTCTAGTGTTAGTAAGGAGCATAAGTGAATTATGTTGTGGTTTTAAGCTATATTTGATTAAGTACCTCTATGCGCGAATATGAGTTTTTAGTTCTGCTGAAATTGGTTTTGGGGATGTGCTTTGGAAGGGATGATGTATTTTTTGGGACTTGGAGAGCTTACTCTATTGAAAATGGCAGACAAAATCTGTTTCAGTGAGAGTAGTGAGCATTTCGGGAATTTAATTTTTCAGTGAGGATAGTTTTAGAAGTTTATTTTCAGTATGGCCCCACAAGTGACATCTTTCAAGTTAACAGCAATTTGGAAACAGCAATTTGGAATGAGGGGTAACAGGCGTGCAATTGAGTCTAATTAGAGAGTAAATCGTAAAACTCAAAAGTTTGGAAGGGAGATTGAAAATTGGATCATAGTTCAGGGTGATAAAATGTAATTCTCCCTATAAATAACAAATCCAGTCTATCTAGAACTAGGTTTGCTTCTATTACAAGTAATGAGCCTATACTTTGTTTGAACCTCGTGGCCTAATATATCCATAACATTAATATATCTTTAACATCAATATATCCTTAACACTATGTATAGGGCCCACACTTTCACACCCCGTAAGAGTGGGGAGGTTCTGTTTATATTTTTTCCACCGCATATTCGAGGTCAGTCACCGCGTTATGGATACGATAAGAGGTCAAAATGAGAAACTTTACGCTAGCATCCAAAAAAAGCTCTGTTTTACATTGCAAATTCTTGGCCACTCACCGCATTATGAAAAAGTGGTCAAAATGAGAAACTTCACGCAGAGCACCCAAACAAATTTCTGTTTATATTATTTTCCATGCGTGCGTTCTGTCAAATTGAGAAACTTCAGACAAAAAAAAGTTCTGTTTATATTGTTTTCCACTTTTCAGTTTTTTTCTTTAAGCTTTTATCCCGAATTAGGTGGATATACCGATATAGTATATCTGAGGAAATTCTTAGGTCTTGCTGCGGGATTGTTCTATTAAACGTGTCAAAATTTGTAATATTTATGTGTGTTCTGATAAAATGTTATGTGTGTTTTGATAAATGTCTGTCAGATGTTGTACTTTTCAAATTTTTTTCTTTATGTGTAGTTTTGTAGTAAAGTTATATAGTATATCTGAGGAAATTTACCACAAATTCTAATATTTATGTGTGTTCTGATAAAATGTTATGTGTGTTTTGATAAATGTCTGTCAGATGTTGTAAAATTTGTGTAGTTTTGTAGTAAAGTTAATTTTATCACACATTTTATTTTTACAACAATAAACACACATTTATCAATACGGACATAATATTTACTACAAAACACACAAATTTTATCAAAATCAACAAAAATCCCATGACAGGACCTAAGTACTCACCAATACTGCAACAGCTTTTCGTCGAAGCTTCCACTGACTCCGCTCTCATGCCACTCGCTAGGCTCAAAGCCAACTACGGCGAAGCCCCAGCATCCCAAATTGGTACTCTCTCTCTTTCTCTCTACTCTCTATTTCTTTTTGCATATGCGTATTTTTTTTATTATATATCTGTGTACACTTGAATTGTCGCTTTGGGCTTAAACCCTTTTAAGGGTTTATGAAATTTGGGTTCCAAGGGGCACTTATTTTTAGATCTGACCCCAAGAGGCACTTAGGTGCAAAGCTGAGCTATATTTGAGAATGGCATTGAAGGTGGTTTCAGTGGGAATGATATCTCATGCAATTAGTATTGCATGCAATACCAATTGAATGGTTGAAATTGAAAATTAACTTCTTAACTTTCAATCTTAATCACTTAATAAAAAATTATTAAAAAATTCAAAAAGTAAAAAGTAAAAAAGTTTTAAAAATGTGAGAGAAAAAAAGAAATTGCACCCATGCAATACTTTTTTAGTATTGCATGGGAATCTCAATCCGGTTTCAATGAGGGACAAGGGCTGAGTACCGTAGGTATTGACTTATTTAGCCTTCACCGTTTATGGATGCTGTGAACAAAGTGAATGCATTTTAATTTATTTTGTTCAATATTCAAATTCAAAATTCAGTCTTGATCATCTCATGGAAGTCATGTCAAGATGTTACATGGACAAATATCTTTTCATTTTTTCATATAATTGCAGATGCTGCCATGCTGGTGATAATCTTGTTACCAGAATTCTTAGGGTGTTTTTTTTCAAGAGTGATTATAATTTATAGATATAATTACAGATTTTAATGCTCAATCTTTGCCTCATGTTTAAAGACATTCATATCCTTTTAAGTGTTTCATTTTAATCTTTAACATTTGCCTCAAGTTTCAAATGATCCCAATTTTTATAATGAATTGACGAAAAATAAGGGACCTTTGTGACACAAACTTAAACGTATAAAGATTAAATTGAAACATTTCAAAGTGTAGCTCAAATACTCAATCATCAACACTGAGAGAGAAAAATTATTAACCAAGTGTTAGATTGCTAAACATGCACACCACTACTTTAGCATCTAATGAATCTAATTCTATCTGTAAATTGCAAATTAAGGATGCCTATTGAATTGACAATTGACAACTGACAACGTTAACGTCTTGGAGACTTGGTCCAAATTTGTTGGTCGTAAAGAAAAAAAAAATTATTTGTATGATTATTGCCCCAAAATGTTAGTTCGAATACGTTTTAATGTCTTACTTTCAGGAAAATGATATTCTCACATCAAAACTTATAATCTTATGCATCACGCACTCTCACTTTGTAGAGCACTAGAGCTAATAATGAATATTACTTCATGAGATTTATCCAAAAAAAAAAAAGCCTTCATGAGAGAGAGTGAGTACAAAGGAGAGACATCAGGTTGTGTGGATTCAATTCTTTAAGGCTTAGAAGAAGTTTCTTATTGTCGTCAAGAATTAGAACATTAATATTAGATAAAGAATTTGTCTCATTTGCTGATTTGTTTTTTTTTTTTTTTTTTTTTTAAGAATGAAATAATAATTTTTCTTGGCTTCTTTATTTGATGTTAACTTGACATTATAACCTACCAAGATAACATTTTTAAACAAAAAATTTACTGGCAGAGATCAATTACTTCTTTCAAAAGGTTTGTCTTTGAGTAGCCATATGTATAAGCAGTGCAAAGAATTAAAGCTTTAGTTCACTAATTTGCTTTAAGATGGAACATGGTTATATAAGAAACTTGGTCGGATCAAATTTTTAGTGCCTTTCGCAATGTTTATGCTGTAACAATTTCGGATTGCTTAAGGAAAGCTTTTGAGATTTGATAGCTGCTGCTTACTGTTATCTTTGAATCCAGAGAGAGGAAAAAAAAGCTATAATTGTGGTGTAATGGCTTCTAGATTTTTTTATTTGTTCTTAGTCTTGTGGTACGTTTGGGAAAGAGAGAAAAAAAAATGTTATATAAATAAGATTAACTGATGTGAGATCAATAAATGAATCATGTTTTTTAACCATTTGATCTCTCAGAAATTAATGATTCAAAAGTATAATTCTTATGAAGTTACACCAGGTATAACTTAAATTCATCTCATATAATATAAATTATAACATATACACAAGGCCGGCTGAACCCATAGGCCACTTAGGCCATGGCCTAAGGCCCCCAATTTGGAACAAGTCCCCCCAAAAATTAAAATAAAAAATGGAGTAGAATCTTTAAAAAGAAATCTCAATCATAAACTAATAAAATCTTTTGGGGAATGTCCATAAAAAAAACCCTTATAGTTTTAACATTATGACAAGTTAAACCCCATATTTTTAAATGTGATAATTTACCACTCATTGTTTGTCACTTCACAGTTGTTAAAAAATTTGTGACACAAAAATTGTGTCTCTTAACTTTCTCTTTAGTATAATATATATATATATATACATATATTTTTATATATCTTTAGTTAATAAATTAAAACCTCTATCTTAGTAGTTTTGCAATTTACTTTGTCTTACTTTTTATTTGAGACTATTTAGATATTTCCATATGCGTTTTGAGTCTCCTATACACACTTACACTTAAAACTATCGTCTCACTTAAAATATGAATTATTGTTCCTCAATAAAGCCTCACTTTAATTATCGCCTTAACCCCCAAAATGTCTTGAGCTGGCCTTTGCATATAATGGGTTGTCTTTTCGGCTCTTCCTTTAAGCTACTTAGGCAATACCTAAGGCCTCCAAATAGAAAAATGTTGCCTTTATTAACCAATAGAATATACTATCTTACAGTGCGTTTTTGTTTTTTTTTTTTTTTAACATTTAAAAAAATAGAGCCCTTCACCTGGCAAAAATAAAAAATAAAATTAAGGCCTCTCTATTGGCCAATAGAATGCATTTTCTATCTGTTTCATAACTTAAATTTTTAATTAAGGCCCGAATATTAGCTAATAAATAAAAAGGTTAGATTCTTTTCAAAATGCATATATCTAGGAATGGAAACAGGTTGGGTTTGGGTGGAAGAAGCTTTTCCAAACCCAAACCCAAACCCTTTAAATATTTTATATACCAAACCCTATGATATTTTAGGAATTCCATCCCAAATCCTTCTCGTTTATATTTAAAAAACTCAAACCCATCCACTTATTTACCATATGTTAGGTTGAACAAGTCAAGTCGAATTAGATTAACCTAAATTTGTATAATTAAAATATTGTTTGACTAATTTTAATAAGGGATAAGTACACTTTACCCACCTGTAGTTTGGCTCGTTTACACTTTGCCAAAAAAACTAACACTTTACCCACTTGTGGTTTCTCTTTTTTTTCTTGTTACCCGCCTAATATTTTACATTAAACATAATACAGATTAATAATAATATTCATATATATATATATATATATATATATATATATATAATATATATAATATATACAAATAACAACAATCTTTATAATAAATAATACATACAACAAATTTGACAATCAAAATCCTTTATTTTTCTCTTTTTATTGTGTCTGGTAGTATCCCTTATTTTCTCTTTTTATTGAGTCTGGTAGTGTAAACGTATTTCATAATGGAAGACCTCAAACACCACCACAGAGTTCAACTAGATATCAGATATGTCCCAAGTTTTCTTCTAAACAAATGCAAAGTCCTTGGGCCACTACGGCTTCAAGACATTTTGTAAACGTATTTCAAGTGGTGTCAAACACTACTACCTAGTTACTTTGGTTTTTTGCCAAGTATTAAAAAATAAAGAACCAAAAAAAAAAAAAATGAATATTAAGTTATGAACTCATGAATACATTGAGATATCTTATCCCTCTTCAACCCATCTTTCTCTTTCACACAACTCAGTCGTGGCTCTCTCTTGCAGCAGCCACTAGACCAGACCAGTGGGCAAAGTGTGGAAAACCTAAATCTAATGAAAATGGAATATAAAAGAGTTTGAGAAAGAGAGGAAAATAATGGAGGCTAGGGTTTTTCAAGTGGTTCGGCTATGTGAGCCTACGTCCACAGGATGTAGCCAATGGGTTACATCTTTATTATATTCTCTTTGTATTATATTTTGGATGATTATAATGTGTTGTGAGGTGTCTTATTTATACATAGGACTACTAACACAACTCTTCTATCTAACTTATGTGGGATTCCTTAACATTCCCCCTCAAACTCAAGGTGTAATTTTAATAAAACCTTTGAGTTTGTTTACAAAATAATAGCTAAAAAATGTAGCTTAAACTCGGCTTGGCTCATATCTCAGCTCGATGGCTCGGATCTCGGCTCAGAGGCTCGGTGGCTTGGATTTTGGCTTGGTGACTTCGATCTCGGCTTGGCTTAGTTAGATCATGGCTCGATGGCTCAGATCGCAACTCAGAGGCTCAGATCTTAAAATGGTCTTGGCTCGGGATCTCAACTCAGTGGCTCGATGGCTTGGCTCAATCTCGGCTCATCAAAATATATATCCCACAAATGATTTTCCCCTTTCTTTCTTTTTTCTTTTTTTTGAAGTTTGAATCTTGAAATTCAAAATTCAAAATTTGAAATTTGAAATTTGAATTTTTTTTTTTTTTAATATTGCAAACAAAATAAATAAAAAATAAAATGCAAACAAAACCTAAAATAAAAATGATTTTTTTTTTTCTCACTGGTCGCTGCCAGTTTTCTGGATTTTTTTTTTTTTTAATTTTGAAATTTGAATTTTTTTTTTTAATCTGCAAACAGTACCGGGTCACAGGATCCGGGTCAGGAGAACCGTGGGTCAGAGATCCGGGTAAGGGCTAAAGTGGTAGGCACTCAACTGATGGGGCGCATGAGGCGCGTGGATCGGATGGCCGAAAATTATACCTGCGCGTGGCAACGCGTCCCTACTCCAATTGCACCGATTTTTTCGGATTTCAATAGATCGGTGGTCGATCTATTTATCTGAGGTGCTTGATTCTTGATTAGGTGACTGGAGACGGAAGATCTGAGACTTGGTGGTTCCAGCGATGCTGGTGGCGCGTGAGTGAAGATCTGAAACTTTCTCCGGCGCGTGGAGGCGCGTTAATGCTCGGAATGGACTCTAGTTCCCGCCGTTCGCCCGATCTCTGGATGGTCTACTGATCTGTGTGATCAATTTTTCAAAAAAAATGAGATTTGTGCTAAAGGGCTTTTTGATGGATTTTTTTTTTTTGAAATGCGGAAGGGGAAGAATCGAGTTGCTCGTTAAAGCTTTAGAGCTCTGATAGCATGTGGAAAACCTAAATCTAATGAAAATGGAATATAAAAGAGTTTGAAAAAGAGAGGAAGATAATGGAGGTTAGGGTTTTTCAAGTGGTTCGGTTATGTGAGCCTACGTCCACAGGATGTAGTCAATGGGTTACATCTTTATTATATTCTCTTTATATTATATTTTGGATGATTATAATGTGTTGTGAGATGTCCTATTTATACATAGGACTACTAACACAACTCTCCTATCTAACCTATATGGGATTCCTTAACACAAAGTATTCCTTAACTCTCTTAAAAATCCACTCCTTTAAGCTTAAATTTTTCTCTCTTCCTCTCTCTAGCACTGATCTCCTCTCTCTTCGAGCAATGGGTGGTGCCCAGATGGTGGCAGTGGCGCAACACGAGATTGGGCTCACGGGGTGCTGTCATTGCTCATCCGGTGGAGATGTAGGGCGAGGCTGACGGCAACGAGAGGGTCAGTTCATGATGTGGAGCCTCAGGTTGGATGTGGGCTACCTTGGGTCATTGGGTGTTGAAATTTTCTAATGGTTGCTGGTGGGATGGGGTTGTTTAAGGGTCAAGTGGTGTGATTTTTCTTGTTTGGGTGTGAGTATGGGTCAGATTCTATGGGTTTTGATTTGTGGAGATTGTTTATGGGGTTTGAAAAATGTTTTTGGGTGGAACTTAATGGATGTGGAGGTTTTTCGCTGGATTTTTGGAGATTGTTTGCCGGTGTCGTGTTGATGCAGACCATGTTCAATTTTTGTTCTTACAGAAACCTCAAGGAAGAAAAAAACAAAGAGGATGCTATTTTGATTTTGAATTTGTGTTTTTTTTATATGTTTTCAACGGTGAAAACGATTATGTGAGTATCGGACGCTAACAGTGAGAACCACGGGTAGGTAAAGTGTTAGTTTTCAAACCACATGTAAAGTGTAAATGGACCAAATCACAAGTTTGTAAAATATACTTATCTTTTTTAATAATTATTAAGAAATTTTGATACTGAATTAATTAGTAAGTAGTGTAAATACTCAACTGTCATAGCAATTTATTAAGTTGAAACCAAAAAAAAAAATAAAATCCAATATAACATCTTAAATGTTTACATAATTTATTTAATTACTAACATTACTTTTTTATAAAACCCTAATTTTTGTATAAATAAATTTAATAATAAGGGTATTTTGACAATTTAAATGCATAATTTGGTCGGGTTTGGAAATTTAGGTACAAAACTCAAACCCTTCCCAAATCCTAGCGAGTTTAGAGATTTGAAAACAAACCCTCCCTAAACCCATTTAATAAAATTCCAAACCCTTTACATTGGGTTTAGGGATAATCAAGCTCGAACTGATGACTTCCACCATATCAAGGTGACAACACTCTACCGTTGAGTTATATCCCTTGCAGATCGGGTTGGATCGAAAAACCCTCAAAATCTAACCCAGTGCCATCCCTACATGTATCGCTTACCCACTATTACTAACAATATCTATCACAGTTGCTTCTGTAGATAGAAAAATTTAAGAAAATAAAATTGATAAAATCATATTTAAAAATGAGGTGGATTAGCCATATTATTAACTAAAAATAAAATGTTAGCAGAACTTGAATACAAAAACTTAATTAATAATTTTGCATCTCAAAAGGTAATTAAATATATTTTAAATAAAGAAAAAAAAAAATATAAATGAACAATTAACTAAATATTATTAATAATGTTTAAATATAAAAAGAAAAAAAAAAAAAAGACCCCACTTAAAATTATCGTGCCTTAGACTCTAAAATACATTAAGCCGGCCTCACATATTATAAACTCATCTGCCACTAATTATATAATTTAAACTCAGACAAAATGAAGTTGTTTTTTATAATTATGAATAGTGCAAAAATTGTATCATTTAAACTCACAATCATTTACTCTACTTGCAATTGTAATATGTGACAATTACGGTTCCATGGAAACCAGTTTCTTAAGAGTTCCTAGACTTCCACCTCTTTCCAACCACTTTACCTCAACAACCACAAATACATCTCCTCCATCCCCATCACTTGTTCTTGAAATAAACACAACCTTTGTTTTTCATCAACAAGCTTGAGATTTTACTACCGGATTTGGATTGGGTCTAGTGCTCCAGTAGCTATTGTGATCGTGACACGTGTCCAATTTTGACCAGGTGTATAGTAGATAGATTTGTTTTTTATTATTTATTGTTTATATATATATATATATATATATATATATATATATATATATATATATATATATATTTTATATTGGTGATATAGAATGTGTTAAAGGAGAATTAGAGTTCAATTATATTTTCAAGAATAGCTTAACTAACACTTTCTGATAATCTATAGGGAGACATCCAATTTCAAATCCTTCTTCTCCCAATTATCTTAAAAAAAAAAAAAATAAAATAAAAAAAAATTCAATAAGAGAAAATATCTAAGAAAAGAGAGAATAAAACGAGGGAGATTTGTTTATTACTTCTTATTTGACTGATTTAGCTAATAGCAGAATTAATAAAACTCCAACAGACAGGAATATGATGCAAAACAATACTCGACAGCTTCAGCCAATGACAGTGAGCCATATGGCTGAGCTAATACAAAGAGTGTAATAAACGACACGTAGTTTAAAAAAAAGCTAATGTGTCGTTTGGGTCCGCATCCATATCATTATCAAAAAAAAAAGGTTACTGTCAGGATTTGGAGGAATTTAGCAACAAAAATAAATAAATAGTCAGGATTTGGAGGTACTAGTTTTTTTTTTTTTTTGGTTAAAAGGAAATATATAAATTACGAACTAATCAAACGGAAACGAGTAGCATTCGAAACATCAAAAGCCAATGCCTCCAGCACATGCGCCGGGGCATTGGAAAAAGAAAGAAAATCTGAAGACTGGACACAGCCAGCTTTTGCAAGGACATCAGCACACCCATTCGCTTCTCTAAATATGTGCTTGAGGGAACAAAGCTCAAATCTCTCCATTAGGGACCTGCAATCAGTCACAATGGCACTCAAAAATACATTAGGGGTAGTAATGGAGTTAACAAGCTCAACTGCAACTAAAGAATCCATCTCAATTTCAAGGTTAAGAATTCCAAGTTCAATGGCTAGCTCTAAGCCATCTTTGAGAGCCCTCAACTCAGCCTGAACACTAGTTGTGACACCAATGGCCCTAGAAAAACCCCCCTCCCAATCACCTACATGATTCCGAATAACTCCCCCACCCCCTGCCATTCCTGGATTACCCAATGATGAACCATCTGTGTTCAATTTAAACCAACCCAAAGGAGGTGGAACCCATTTAATAGAAGTAGAAATCCTAGATTTTTCCTTGGAGCAATTGCCAATAAGATAGAAAAATTCTGATGCATATGAAATGGCATTTATCACAGGATCCAAAAAAGAGGAAGCAGGTTTAAACACAAACTGGTTTCTTCTCAACCATAGGCTCCAAATACCAAAAGAGAACAAAGTTTGCCATGGAATGTTATGATCATGAGTAGAATAGGCATTGCAATTATTATGAATCCAATCAAGCAAAGAAGCAGAATAAAATTGAAAGCCCAAGGTTGGAAAACGAAAAGAGTTCCAAAAAGCAATAGAATCAGGGCAATCTCTAAGCATATGGATTAAGGACTCATTAGGGTGCAGGCATCTAGGACAAAAGGTGGGGATATTCATCCCACGAGATGCTAGTGTTTCCCGCACAGGAACGCTAAGATGGTAACATTGCCAAAGAAAAAACATAATTCTAGGACTAGTTCTAACTTTCCAAATCCAAGAGGAAGGATTAGAGCTAGGACAATCAGAAAAATTGTTGCATGCTATAGAATATGCTTTGCCAAGTTTAAAGTCACCCCCAACTGTGTCCCAAACACGTTTATCAGCAAGAGAGCTATTAGGGCAAATCCACATTGCCTTTATAGCCTCCCGAGTACCAACAGGAATATCAAGGGAGAGAATTGAAAGATTCCACAAGTTAACACCCTCAACAACATCACAAACCCGCAGAGTATCCTCCCAAATAGACAAAGGGCCATGCACCAAGGTGCGAAGAGGCCTATCACCAACCCATAAATCATGCCAAAAGGAAACTGAATGGCCATTTTTAATCACCCATCTAAGACCTTTCCTAAAAACCTCATGACCCTTCCTTAATCCTTTCCAGTTACTAGAACCACTCCTACGGGTGTTGAGTCTCTCATCCATAATGCCATTAGGACAATACTTTGCAATCAAAGTTTTTGCCCATAAGGAATCAGGCTCCTCCATCAATCTCCAATTTAGCTTTGCAAGCAGAGCAAGATTTCTAGCCTTAGCAGAATATAGACCCAAACCTCCCAAATCTCTAGGTCTACACACTTTATCCCAACTAACCATATGCATTTTCTTCCTTTCATCATTGGATCCCCATAAGAAATCTCTATTCAACTTATCAAGACTAGAGCAAATTCTAATAGGAAGAGCAACATTCTGCATATAATAAGCAGGGATGGCAGAGGTCACAGATTGGACTAGAATTACTCTACCTGCAGGAGAAAGAAGTTTAGCTTTCCAGTTGGAGAGCTTAGCTTGGACTTTCTCCACAACAAAATCGAAGTCTCTAGTATTCCGACCATTGGGACTTAGAGGAAATCCCAAATATTTACCAAGATTTGGGGTGCTAGAGACCCCAAGGATATCACACAGCTGATGTCCTAAGAATAGGGTTGACATTAGGGGAGAAGAAAACCTTAGACTTAGACAAATTAACCTTTTGACCAGATTGGATACAAAAATCCTCTAGAATACTAGTAATTGTAAGGCAACAACTACTAGAGGCCTCAGCACAAAGCAAAAGATCATCAGCAAAGAATAGGTGAGAGATGGCAGGACCCCTCCTAGAGACTTTGATGGGTTTCCAATTATTGTTGTCACATGCATCAAGGATCTTGAGACTCAAATATTCCATACAAAGTATGAAAAGGTATGGAGACAGAGGATCTCCTTGTCTAATGCCCCTAGAAGGTTTGAAATTTTCTAATTGACCTCCATTTACCAAGATAGAGAAAGAAGAAGTAGTCACACACTCAAGGACTAGATCAACGAAAGAAGGAGGAAACTTAAAGAAGCTTAAGACCTCACGGATGAAATTCCATTCAAGACGATCATAAGCTTTTTCCAAATCAAGTTTAAGGATGAGTTGACCCAATCTACCTTTTTTCCTATGGATGGAGTGAATAAGCTCTTGGGCAATGACCACATTATCTACACCTCTCCTACCAGGAACAAAAGCAGCCTGAAAAGGGGAAACAAGGTTACCCACTATAGGCCTAAGTCTACACACAATGATTTTTGTGACAATCTTATATACAGTGTTGCAAAGGCTAATAGGGCGAAATTGGCTTAAGGTCTCTGGGCCAAGACATTTAGGAATCAGAGAGAATCAAAGTTCTATTCAAATATTCAGGCATTCTACCACTAGAGAAGATTTGCCTAACCTCATTAAAAACCGAATCACCAACAATTGGCCAACACTTTTGGAAAAATCCAGGATGTAATCCATCAGGCCCAGGAGCTTTGAAGGCCTTTAAAGACCAAAGGCTCCTTTTAACATCATTGACATCCACATGTGCAGTGAGAGACAAAGCCTCTTGATCTGAGACTCTAGGGGACCACATAGGGAGACAAAAACCACTAGGAGGGAGGTGATGAGAAGTGGAGAACAAATCAACAAACCCTTGCTGGATATGAAGGCGAATGAGCTCATTATCAGTGATCCACTCCCCAACACTATTCCTAAGTCTAACAATCTTATTTGTTCTCCTTCGAACAATGGTGGAGGTATGGAAAAATTTGGTGTTTCTATCCCCTTCAACAACCCACCCCACTCTAGACTTGAGAGCCCAAAGCTCTTCTTCTAATTTGAGGATGATAAAATAATCCTCCCTTAGAGACTTCTCCAATCTATACAATGATTCTGAGGGATTAGAAGTCAAAGCACATTGAACACCATTCAATCTAGCAAGAATACGTTTTTTCCTATGAAAAATGTTACCAAACTTAGACTTGTTCCAAGCAGACACTAATGCAGCAAAAGTGGCAAAAGTAAATGACAAATTAAGGGCTGGAGTAGCCCAAGCTTTTTCAACAACAGAGAGAAAATCCACATGAGAGAACCATATGCTTTCAAAACGAAAAGGCCGTGGTAATATGCAAGGGATATAAGGACAGAGAGTCAAGAAAACAGGGCAGTGATCAGAATGAGTACGGGCTAAATGAGTAACTGAGGCCTCAGGGAAGAAGGAGCCTCCATTCAGGGTTTGCCAAGACTCTATCAAGTCTTTCCATAATCAAAGAATTCATATCATGGCAATTGCTCCAAGTAAATTTAGGACCCGAAAAACCCAAATCAATCATGTTGCAAACATTCAAACAGTTTCTAAATTCCCGAATTCTACTATTTGAAGGTCTATTTCCCCCCCATTTCTCTTCACAAGACAGAATATCATTAAAATCACCAAGCATAACCCAAGGCAGATTATTTAAACCAGCAATAATCTTAAGATTTTCCCACAATATCCTACGTTCAGACCTACGAGGGCTAGCATAGATAGCAGTAAGTAACCAAAGAGAATTAGAACCTCTTACCTTCACTGATGCATGGATCTCTTGTTCAGTAGAGCACAGGTGATCCACTTCCACAGCCTCTTTTTTCCAGAGAATCCAGATGCCCCCAGCGAATCCGATGGTATTTGTACACAAAAATCCGTCAAAAGGAAAAGAACGAGCTAACTCTGCAGCTCTAACACCTCCAAGTCTCGTCTCAGTCAAGATCAGAATCTCTGGGTTATTAATATTCAAAGTATCGAGGAGAGCTTTACGGAAACAAGGATTCAGAACTCCTCTGCAATTCCAAGTAAGGATATTGACCCCGATCTCGTTACTCGACATAAATGATGGATTATTGGTTGGGAAGAGCTGACCCTCCGCTTCCAGCGAGTTCCAAGCCTTCTCCGGCCACATTTCCCATAAGTTGTTCCGGATCGTCTTCAAGGTGAGTTGATACTCTAGGAATCCCTTCCCCTTCAACTCCGAGCAGCGAATCCCGATCTCGAACTGAGGAACACACTTCGCTATCTGAGCTAGTTTGAGTGATGACTGATTTCCTACCCATTTGAAGTGGAGTGGGACTGACAACAAGACTTTCCTTTCTTCGAATACTGGAAGTGTTGCACAATATACTTCCTCCAGAAATTGAACAAATCGCAGCTCCCGCGATGGCTGACAACGTATCCGTAGTGGAGAGTGAATCCCGTCTATCCTCGGAATGTCCGTGAGGAAGTTCCAGAAACGGACTTATTTCTTGCAACCAAACCATGTCGGTTAGGCGAGGGAGAACGGGACAATCTTTTGGTAGGACTGCTGGAGCTATTTCGGCCCAAGCCTGAGCTATTTCGGCGTCGTACCAACCCCATATGTGGAGGGGATCCTTCCGAATCAACTCTATCACATCTTCGTCTATCCGAATCACTCGAGACCCCAATCGGATCCTCCAACTTGGAGGTTCTTTGTACAGTGGAAAAATCCCCCAACGAGTGCTTGTCATGGTGGTTTTTGGATTGAGGAGCTTTGGATTGTGGAGCTTTGGATTGTGGGAGTTGGGGACGGAGAGAGATGGGGTGAGTTGAAGAAGACGACGGCTGCTGTGTATTTGGATTTAGAAGAGGTTTAATTTTTGATGGAGGTGTTGTGTTGGACGGCTGGGATTGAAGAGAGCTCTTTGATGGGCTGCCTATATTAAAAGTGAATATGGGCTCATTAATGTACACGGGTTCAGGCTGGGCAGCAGAGAAAAACTGTGCAGAAAATTTCGGACTGGGCTCAATAAAAGGCTCATTCAGTTTCTGTTTGGGCTTTACACTAAGCCCAGCTTCTAGAGACTTCTTACCTTTGTTTAATGGGTGAGAGCTGTCCTTGCTTAGCTGTATACCACGTCCCTGCCCTTCAGCTTCAGAAACAGCTTGTCCACGTCCATTCACTGCTGCACCAGTAGCAGCACGTCCTTGGTTTGCATTGCCACCTGCTCGGTCAGAAGAAGTAAGGTTCTCATCTCGCACACTGCGCATCCCATGCACTCCAGCTGGCTTGGTTTGTTTTTTCCGGCGAGTCACGAGCATCCAAGGGCCAAACTCACTTGTCTTGTCATCTTCCTTCAAATCCGGAGTGGTTGGAGGAATTTCCGGAGCACCCATTGGCTCTTGAATTCGGTGAGGGCACCACTCACTCCGGTGACCAATCCTCCCACAATGGAAGCATAGCATTCCGATTCCCTCATAAACCACGGCAAGTTTCAGTTTTCCTACTCTTATAATACGGGTTAATGGTTGTTCAAGGTCCAGCTGAACACAAATTCTTGCAAAACGTCCTCTTGTTCCTGTTGCAGTATTGAAATCCACTCTCAAAACTGGTCCCAAACCACTACCTATTTTAAGCAGGGATTCTTTATGATAATACTCTACTGGGAGTTCAGGAAGTCTGACCCAAATTGCAACAGAAGACACAGAAGCTTCAGAAGCACGAAAATTTGGGACCCATGGCCTGAGAGATAGATAATGCTCTCCAATGAACCACGGGCCACCCTTGAGAACTTCCTCAAAACCCGATTTAGAATCAAATTTAACAAGAAAGAAACCCATACCGATGTCTACACAAGAAAAATTGCCTGCAGCTTTCCACATACTTTTGAGTTTATTCACGAGGAACATATATCCAACTGAACGGCCAAAGACCTTTACAATAAGGGAGGAGCTCCATGGATCTCTAATCCTCTGCTTTAGATCACGAGAGAACTTGATAACCACTTCCCCATCTCCTGGTGGTTCACCCTCATCATCTTCGTCTGAGCTTAGATCAGCATCCTCTTCCATACTGCTCCCAAAAAAGGCATGTTCATAAGCTCCTGGAATCATGCCTATAAGAGAGTCTTTGTAGCTAATACTATTCCTAACTCCAACCGGGGGACTTGGTTCTCTAACTGGAGTAGCGTTTCCATCAGTAGAATTCAAATGGGATTCTTTATGTTTCTTGTTGTTCCGGCAACTAGTGCCGTCATCCTCAAAGGAGTGACCTAGAAATTCCCCATTATCAGAACTGCGAACACGATCTTTTTCTTTTGGACGGTCTGACATGTCAGTGTCTTCCATGGATGGATACATGAGGGGCTACTAGTACTGGTTGAGAAATGGACATATAATAAACGACATGTAGTTTACACAGGACTTGTAGCTTCAGTACATTAGCTAGCCCATTGAGTTCTCTCGTTCATGTTCAATGGCCATTCCAGTTCTGAAGCGCCTTCTTCTCTTCTCAACCCACAAACACAAACCTCTCTCCTTCTCCTCCCAACCGTCCGATCAATCCGAAACATTAATCTCAACCGTCGTTTCCATCCTCACCCAGCAACGCTCAAAGTCTCGTTGGGGCAACCTCCAATCTCTCTACCCCAACGGTTTCCACCCAAATGACTTTTCCCAAATTGCCCTCCAACTCAAGAACAATCCCCACCTTGCCCTCCGCTTCTTCCTCTGGACTCAGCACAAGTCCCTCTGCCACCACAACCTCCTCACCTACTCCACCACTATCCACATTCTAACCCGTGCCCGCCTCTTGACCCAAGCCCATTCCCTCATTCGGACCGCCATTCGGATCCCCCAACAACACAACCTCGTACCTAAGCCATTGATGTTGTTTCAAAGCCTTGTCATGACTTATAGAGCATGTGGGTCTGCTCCGTTTGTGTTTGATTTGTTGGTTAAAGCTTGTTTGGAGACTAAGAAGATTGACCCTGCTATTGAGATTGTCAGGATGTTAAGGTCTCGTGGGGTTAGCCCAAAAGTTGGTACCTTGAACGATTTGGTTTCGTGGGTTTTGAGGGTACGAGGTGGTTGTGCCGGGTACGAGGTTTATAGGGAGGTTTTTGGGTTTGAGGGTGATGGGGTTGATGGAAATGTGAAAAGGGTTTTTAGAGTTTGGCCAAATGTGCATACTTTTAATGCTTTAATGGTGGGTTTTTATCAGGATGGTTTGATTGAGAAGGTGGAGATGATTTGGAATGAAATGGTGGGATTTGATTGTGTTCCAAATGGTTATAGTTATAGCGCTTTGATGGCGGCTTATTGCGAGGAAGAGAGGATGGGGGAGGCTGAGAAGTTGTGGGAGGAGATGAGAGTTAAGGAAGTGAAGGCTGATGTTGTGGGTTATAATACTATGATTGGTGGGTTTTGCAAGATTGGAGAGGTTGAGAAAGCTGAAGAGTTATATAGAGAAATGGGGTTGAATGGGGTGGAAACTAGTTGCGCCACTTATGAGCATCTTGTCAATGGGTATTGTAATGTTGGGGATGTGGATTCGGCGTTGCTTGTGTATAAGGATATGTGTAGGAAGGGTTTTAGGCCGGAGGCTTTGACACTTGATGTGGTGATTGGAGGACTTTGTGTTAAGGGGAGGGTTTATGAGGCCTTAGAGATTCTGAGGCGTGGAGTGGAGAGTTTTGGTTTGATGCCCAAGGGGAAGAGTTATGAGGCTTTGATAAAGGGGTTGTGTGAGGAGGGGAGGATGGAAGAAGCATTGAAGGTGCAGGCAGAGATGGTGGGGAAAGGGTTTGAACCAAATTTGGAGATATATGGTGCTTTTGTTGACGGGTATGTTAAACAAGGGAATGAGGAAATGGCAGAAGTGTTGAGGAACGAAATGTTGGAAAATCAAATGCGGGAAAAAAAGTAGATGATGCTTGTATGTTGTAAATGTAGATAAACTCCTAAGTGAAGATATATGGCAATTTCCCCCAATTAGCGTGAGATGGTTGCTGCAGATTTTGATAGATTTCATTTTTGAAACAAAACCCTGTTGTTGGGACATAAGTCTGGTACTTATATCTCTTAAAATGCCATCTTTGCTGGTGATTTTAGATGCAGTTAAACAAGGATACATGTATAGTGTTTACTTGATAAAATGTATGGACAATACAGGTAGCCATTTGGTGATCATGTGTAGGGACGATGGTTGGCTGCACAACTGGCCATTCGAAAATGGGGGTAACGGCTTGACTTCAATTGCTCATTACAATTGTAAATTGTAATTTCAGAAGTGCATATATTGTGCATGCTGTTGATAGATTGTATATGCTGTTGATTCTTTCTTAGATGCGCCTTGTGGGCAAGGAGAGGATAGAAGCTTGAAATCGTTGTAATTGATTCTTTGCCAATGTAAATTACGACCTACTACTGTGTGTTGACTGTATGCATTCAGTGGATGTTGAGAGTAGGATAGTTTTGACTTGTAAATAAGAATTTACTGCAGTTTTGACGATACAATACTCAATTTGATCATTTCATTTGCTCAGCAGTCAGCAACCATGCTAAACTCTCTCTAGTCTACCATGTTCCTGGCTGGAATTTAAAAGTCTTCCTGCTCTGTTTGGTCGCTTCACTGTTCTAAGGATATAAAGAAGAATGCATCCTGCAAAGAGCAATTGGATTAATATGGTTGGACCTGCATAAGTTGTCTTTAAATCCTTATTCCCAGGTTGTTTAGTGCTGCTGACAATTTATAAGTGGGATTGCCAGAGGTCACTACAGGGGTCAGGGGGTTAGTCTTTCTGATAAGACATAATGATATTAGTCAGTGTGATTCCTTGAAGAAATACTAAACAGCTTTTTACAACTTTGTAATTGTATATGATTGAAAACCCTGATCTTCTAAAATTTAAAACTATTAATTGTACAAAAGTCAGAGTTACAAAAATCTGGATGATATTGGTTCTGGCCACAAAATTCCATAACATAGTATATGGCCCAAATCCTATAAGAATCACAGGGCGGGGAGTAACCAAAGATTGAACAGAGCTGAAGCCAAAGACAGAAACCATGTCAAGAAAGCCATGGCAGCTGATATCTGATATCTGCTGCAAAACTTAGGAGGGCAGTATGACCTTTCAGAGTGGAGCAGAAGGTCTACAACACTAGCTGTTGAGCAAGCTGCAGCGAGTGTGAGAATTGATAATACCTATTGTGAAATATATTGAATCAGTAACAGGTGGTTGCCAATAAGCATGTTATGTAATTGCAAATAACTCAATTGCTACGTACCCAATCTCCTACAACGATGATGACCAGCATTCCGGGCTGCCGAATAGGACATTTAAGCAGAACAGAGTATCCATCCACCAAGGCCAAAGTGAAACTCCAAGGTATAACCAAACCCATGATTGTCACCAAGTAGCTGTAACATTAGTATATCCAATGAAGATTAAATCAAGAATGGAAGAAAGAACAAAAAAGAGTAGTAGTACATTGCTCCACAATTTTTAAAATCTATTGCTATGTATTTTGATTCAGGTTCAGGAATGGACAGTAATATAAATAGTATTCTTGGTGCTCTCCGTATCATCGTTCTCAATAAGTTTAGGGACACAAATTTTTTTCACAATCATTGATATGGTTTATTGCAATTGATGCATAATAAAAATGGTCTTAATAGTGAAACCATGAAAAAGCGATAATTGTTTCACAATTTTACCACCCTAACAAGTT
>OU015763.1:14991549-15065059 GCA_907173295.1 Fagus sylvatica
AAAACCCAAAGAGAGAACCTTGATGATGGGTATTTGGGCCCCGTAGGTGAGTACGATACCCATTTGCAACAAAACCCGGAAACTATCCCTAATGTTATTGGCATTGAATTCCTTGAAGCTCTCGGCGCAATCCCCACCTTGAAGCAAAAAGGCCTCACCGAATGCGGCCTGAGCCAGCCGCTCCTCGAGCTTGCGGGCCTCGCCTGGCAAACACGATGGGAGGGAAAGCCTCGAGGGTGTTGAGAACCGACCCGAGCTCATCCGGGTCCGGGTATTCAGGGAGCTGGAGAGCCTTCTTGGACTTCCATGAGTGCGGGGCCCAGTTTTCTGAAAGGCCGAAAGGAGTGTCAGTGAGCGATGATGATGAGGAAGACACGGAGGGGAGGATTGTGGTGGTTTTGGGTTTGGGGTTGGTGACGTGGAGGAAGTGGGGTTTGGTGGTGCTAGAGACGAGTTCAACTCATTGAAGCTTATTATTTATAAAAAAAAAAATTGGCTGGAACTCGTCTCTGCTAAAGACGAGTTCCATTGAAATGAAACAGGTGAGATATTTAAAAAAAAATCTGGCTGGAACTCGTCTTTAGCAGAGACGAGTTCCATTGAAATATGCTATTTTTTTTTTTTTTTAATGGAACTCGTCTTTCTAAAGACAAGTTCCATTGAAATATGGCTATTTTTTTTTTTTTTATGGCTACTTTCTCTTTAAGTTCCATTAAATATGGCTTTGATTTTTTAATTTTAGGCATATTATTTAAAAAAAAAAAAAAAAGTTTGGCTGGAACTCGTCTCTGAAAGACGAGTTCCATTGAAATATGGCTATTCAGTTTTTTTTTTTTTTTTTTTTTAACAAGCTGTAAAACTATATAAAAAAATATGTTTGAACTAAAAAATATGTAAGTTAAGCCAAGAAGTTTAAATCCCTTTGCGACGTTTGGAAGAGGTGGTTGATAGACTGTCTTACTCCCAATTTTGGAGGCTGATTTAGAGAGAAGAGTATGCAATAAATAGTATTTTTTTTTAATTTCCAATCATCTATTAAGTTTAATCTAGGTGGTTCTTTGATTATTAGCAAGGATTTCCGACAAAAAAAGAAAAGAAAAGAGAGAGAGTACTTTGTTAACATTTGAGCTTACTCAACGAATGTTGTCGCTAGTAGCAGCATTTCAAATATTTCAGGATAAAAGCTTATACTGACTTAAGTTTCTTTACATAGTTTATTCCTTCTTGCATACGGAGGGGGAGCAACAGTTTCGGGTAACTTTATATATTTTTCTCAAGCTTTATTGCAACCTGAATTTTTTCTTTCTACAAGAAAACTGAGCTGAATTTATATTGCACAAGTAATGTGGTATAGAAAATCTACAACATTATAAATTAAAGGGTATTACATTTTTTGATAGATAAAAAAACATGAGCCCTATCTAATCTGGTGCTGATGTGGGTGTTCTCCTCTTCATAAAGCTTGGCCAAACCAAAGTCAGAGATCTTAGCGTTAAGGTCACTGTCAAGTAACACATTAGTAGTTTTGATGTCTCTATGAACAATTTTCAGTGTTGATTCCTCATGCAAGAAAGCAAGACCTCTCGAACACTATGCCAACACAAGCAGGACCTGAAATTGATGTTCAGAACCCAATCAATTAAATTCACCAGTAGCATTTGCTCCTCATTTTTCTATTATTAACCTAAAATGCATAGCAAGGTATAAAACATTTGCTTACCATATAGAGCAAGTGCAAGGCTATTGTTTTCCATATACTCATATACCAACAATAATTCTTCTCTTTCAATACAACATCCATACAATCTAACAAGATTCGGATGTTGTAAACCAGATATCATGCCTATTTCAGTCACAAATTCACGACTTCCTTGCTTTGATTTTGAAGAAAGTTGTTTAACTGCAATTATAGTACCATCTAGTAGTATACCCTGCATTGGGAATTGAGTAATATATATTTTCAGGTATGTATTTCATCATATATGTCTCCAAATCTCAAGGATCAATAAGGAGAATAAAAGGAAAAAGATAATAAAAAAATAAAAAAAAATACACATTCTATAATAGAAAAAGAGTTGTCAGATACCTTGTAAACTGATCCAAAACCACCTTCCCCGATCTTATTTGCAGCATTGAAGTTATTAGTGGCAGCTTTTATTTGTCTATATGTAAAAAAACCAGTTTGCAGATCTAATCCTCTTAACTCTGTCAAAGGCATCAGGCTAGAAGTCAGACTGCATCTTACAGTATAACAAGACAAAATTTTAACCAAATATTTGCATGCCTCTTAACTGGTTAGTTAACTTCTTAAATTATGTGAAGAATAGTAAATGCCTTTAGAAGGCACTATGCAGTTGAAAAGGAACTCTCAAACCCAAGTTATCACAAGATCTTGTCTTTTGTTTCTTTTCTTACTGCTGCACAACAAGTTTATTGGGAGTGAAAAAGCTAAATGATAAGGAAATATATTACCGTCTAGTTTATTTTAGAATGAAATGTGCTCAAACTTAACATAAGATAATTAACTAAAATAAGAACATTCAACAGACAAACCAAATCTCAAGTGACTTTGAGGACATGTCAAATCACCCCAATCATCATGCATCATCCCAAGATAAGTTCATACACTCTGCAATCATGCAGTAGCTTTTCAAGGTGTACTTTGGAATGCTGATTCATCTAAGGACAGGACAGATATAGAAAAATAAAAAATTAAACTGCAACAATATATGAGCGCTTGTAAAAATTTTCTATACATCATTCAAACTTCCTGCCAAATTTTTAGAAAATGAATCTACTATCCTTTTTAATTTCTACACCAAGACAATTTTTAATTACTCTTTTATCGATACTTATTCTCTTGAATTTCCCAACCTCACTCCTCTCACCAAGCAAACAAGTCCTACGAAGTATAAATTGAATTCAGCACCTATGTGCAATAGGAAGAAAAGTCCCCTGACATTTCACATAGAAAATAATTATGTTGTAGAAATTTCAAGATCATGGTTCAAACGATCTATTATTCCACTTCTATCAATTCCAAATATATGCAAGCAACACATTTGACAGTGTGAATCCATATACATTCAATTTGTTTCACCCATTCATTTAACCAGAACCATACCAGAGTTTGGCAGATATAAAAAAAGAGTACCTCATGGTGCTGCTTATGGGAACAGTCGTGCAAAAGAGATTTTACAAGCTTGTTGCGCAGCGATAACTTATCACCAGAGTAAGAGTTAAATATGAAAGAAGAAAGGTGGTGGAGAACCAGTGTGTATGCAACTGATCCTCGAGTTGCATCCCTGTCAAGGGCACCAGAATTCCATGACTTCAAATAAGCCTCCAAAATGCCAACATTGTCCTGCAGAGAAACCAGTTACAATAAATTTCATGACATTTACATTAATTTATCATGTATTTTAGAAGCTTTTCAGCTAAAAGAAGAAAATGTTTTTATTTTTGAAGGTGTTGGATCCTTATGACCAACATCTTGATCTTTTGTTTGCAAATCCAGGAGGTTCTTTGCAGCAGCATCTTGTTTCTTCTTAGATTTCTTACTCATTTTCTCATCCATAGTCTCTGCATTTGCTTGAGTTTTGCTGATTTGCTGCAAGGATTCCACCTCATCTCCATTGACGTCACCAGTTTCACCACCAGAAGCCAAAAGAGAAGTACTCAATGTTTTTATTTTTGATACTTCCATCCCCTTTGTTTGAGAGAAAGTTCTTTCTTCCTTCTTAGTGTCATCAGTGGAATGATCACCATTTACAGCTTTATGAGGCTCTGCTGAAGATATTTCATGTTCAGAACCTTTA
This sequence comes from Fagus sylvatica, assembly GCA_907173295.1. NCBI lineage: Eukaryota > Viridiplantae > Streptophyta > Magnoliopsida > Fagales > Fagaceae > Fagus > Fagus sylvatica. Next base: position 14,995,368 of record OU015763.1, read on the forward strand.
ACATGCTCTGAATCCTCAGCTTTTCTCTTCTTCCTTTTTTCCTTACCAGATTTCGTAGGCTCAACAATTCCAGGTCCATCCGACAATTTAGAAGTGACAATCACTTCTTTAGCATTCATGTCTGTTTCACCCCGACTAGATGGTTTGTCCTTTTCTGACAGCATTCCTTTAGGATCCCTGTTATGTGACGATTCTCTTTTCTCTTCAACTCCGTCAGTCTGATCAGTTTCACAATTGTCATTGTCATTAAGGATGCAGGTCTCATGCCTGGAAAGCGTAGGGAGATTATTCAGCTCTTTGACGACAAAGGAAGGATGGTCTTCCAAGTTAACTACACAACTATCTTTTATATTCCTCCCAACTCTAACTGCAGCTTCCACTCCAGATACATCACTTTTTCTTTTCACATTGCCAGCATCAGTGTCACACTTTTCACAATAAACATATATAGGGTTTGCATATTTTAAAAACATAAATATTGAAACTATCATGAAAATAATATCTATGTATGAGTTTCTTGCCAAAAAGGACAGCATCCTTGTAATAATGCACATTTTTTGAGGTAATAAAGGTGTTTTCTTTTATAATTTTAAAAAAGTTTCTGACATGCCAATTTTCCACAAGTTTCCTACAAATTAAACAGATGTCTTCGAAGAACATAAAATAAAATTAAATGAAAGCAAGATTACATTAAATCACATATCAATACAACAGATGGGAGAATCACCTAGTGAAGGCACTTTGTCATTTTCACCCACTTCAGGATCACACTGCTTTTCCTTCTGAGAGATTTCACAAGGTCCAGAAGTCATTGCATTCTGAACACTATCTCCGAGAATAGATGCTGCATCTGGTTCTTTACTTGAATCCCTCTGGTTAATTTCCACAGTGACCCTAGAACTTTCTTCCTTAGCATCTTTCGCCGAAGGAACAGCAGTGACTACTTGATTAAGGGATTCATAGATATTATAGTGTATGTATAAACATGTTAGAATAACAGTAAAACTTCACATATGAACAACAACATTATTTCTTCATTATTTCTTCTCAATACTTTTTCTAATCTTTCACCCATCTCACCCAACCAAATATCTCCGCATCTCAAATACTCATATGAACAACAACATAATCAATAAACCACAAATAGCATGTCTTTTTCAGATGTGAGGGTTCATTCAACATGTGTCTCTAGATTTTATTCATGCAAAAAATAGAAGGAATCAAGTGAAAAAGATTGTTACCTGAACGAGCGAGCAAGAGAGCGACAGAGAGAGACTGAGTTGCGATGGAGAGAGAGAGTGAGACGGTAACAGCCGAAGATTCAAGCGGCGTGGAGGGTGGCTTGGAAGCAACGGCAGTGTGGAGGGTGGCTTGGAAGCAACGGCGGCGTAGAGGGTGGTTTGGAAGCAACGGCGGCGTAGAGGGTGGCTTGGAAGCAACGGCGGCGTAGAGGGTGGCTTGGAAGCAACGGCGGCGTAGAGGGTGGCTTGGAAGCAGGCGTGGAGGGTGCCTTGGAAGCAACGGCGGCGTGAAGTGGCTTGGAGGCTGAGTGAGAGAGCTGAGAGACCGATTTGGGGATGTAGGGCGGCGTGAAGTGGCTTGGATTGGAGGCTGAGTGAGAGCTGAGATACCGATTGGGGATTTAGGGATTTTGAAACCACCGGAGCGAGCGAGAGGAAGAGAGGGAGTTCTCATAACCAACGGAGCCAGTGAGTGGAAGTTGCGACGGAGATTGAGGGAGGGAGAAGGAGTTTCAGCTTTTTGAGACCGAGAGAGTAAGAGAGAGAAAGAGTTTCAGCTTTTGAGAGTTTTGAGAGTCAGGCGTTTCAGGCGGGGAGATAGATTTTTTTTCATTTTAAGTGGAACTTCTTTCCCTTCCAGTTGCAGACGTGGCAAAATTGAGGTGGAACTCGTCTCTAGTAAAGACGAGTTTCAACTAGAACTCGTTGCTCCTAGTGACGAGAAGGTTATTTCCCTCAAATGTTTTGAAACAGTATTTTCTTGCAAAATAATATTATTAAACAAAAAAAATCCTTTTTATTTGAGACTATTTAGATATTTCCATATGCGTTTTGAGTCTCCTATACACACTTACACTTAAAACTATCGTCTCACTTAAAATATGAATTATTGTTCCTCAATAAAGCCTCACTTTAATTATCGCCTTAACCCCCAAAATGTCTTGAGCTGGCCTTTGCATATAATGGGTTGTCTTTTCGGCTCTTCCTTTAAGCTACTTAGGCAATACCTAAGGCCTCCAAATAGAAAAATGTTGCCTTTATTAACCAATAGAATATACTATCTTACAGTGCGTTTTTTGTTTTTTTTTTTTTTTAACATTTAAAAAAATAGAGCCCTTCACCTGGCAAAAATAAAAAATAAAATTAAGGCCTCTCTATTGGCCAATAGAATGCATTTTCTATCTGTTTCATAACTTAAATTTTTAATTAAGGCCCGAATATTAGCTAATAAATAAAAAGGTTAGATTCTTTTCAAAATGCATATATCTAGGAATGGAAACAGGTTGGGTTTGGGTGGAAGAAGCTTTTCCAAACCCAAACCCAAACCCTTTAAATATTTTATATACCAAACCCTATGATATTTTAGGAATTCCATCCCAAATCCTTCTCGTTTATATTTAAAAAACTCAAACCCATCCACTTATTTACCATATGTTAGGTTGAACAAGTCAAGTCGAATTAGATTAACCTAAATTTGTATAATTAAAATATTGTTTGACTAATTTTAATAAGGGATAAGTACACTTTACCCACCTGTAGTTTGGCTCGTTTACACTTTGCCAACCCGTGGTTTAAAAACTAACACTTTACCCACTTGTGGTCCTCTTTGTTTTCTTCTGTTACCCGCCTAATCATTTTTACTATTAAAAACATAATAACATTAAAATATATATATATATATATATATATATATATATATATATACAAATTAAACAATCAAAACTTTATTTTTTTTATATATATATAACATACAAATTTGACAATCAAAATCCTTTATTTTCTCTTTTTATTGAGTCTGGTAGTATCCCTTATTTTCTCTTTTTATTGAGTCTGGTAGTGTAAACGTATTTCATAATGGAAGACCTCAAACACCACCACAGAGTTCAACTAGATATCAGATATGTCCCAAGTTTTCTTCAAACAAATGCAAAGTCCTTGGGCCACTACGGCTTCAAGACATTTTGCAAACCTATTTCAAGTGGCGTCAAACACTACTACCTAGTTACTTTGGTTTTTGGCCAACTATTAAAAAATAAAGACCAAAAAAAAAAATTGAATATTAAGTTATGAACTCATGAATACATTGAGATATCTTATCCCTCTTCAACCCATCTTTCTCTTTCACACAACTCAGTCGTGGCTCTCTCTTGCAGCAGCCACTAGACCAGACCAGTGGGCAAAGTGTGGAAAACCTAAATCTAATGAAAATGGAATATAAAAGAGTTTGAGAAAGAGAGGAAAATAATGGAGGCTAGGGTTTTTCAAGTGGTTCGGCTATGTGAGCCTACGTCCACAGGATGTAGCCAATGGGTTACATCTTTATTATATTCTCTTTGTATTATATTTTGGATGATTATAATGTGTTGTGAGGTGTCTTATTTATACATAGGACTACTAACACAACTCTTCTATCTAACTTATGTGGGATTCCTTAACATTCCCCCTCAAACTCAAGGTGTAATTTTAATAAAACCTTTGAGTTTGTTTACAAAATAATAGCTAAAAAATGTAGCTCAACTCGGCTTGGCTCATATCTCAGCTCGATGGCTCGGATCTCGGCTCAGAGGCTCGGTGGCTTGGATTTTGGCTTGGTGACTTCGATCTCGGCTTGGCTTAGTTAGATCATGGCTCGATGGCTCAGATCGCAACTCAGAGGCTCAGATCTTAAAATGGTCTTGGCTCGGGATCTCAACTCAGTGGCTCGATGGCTTGGCTCAATCTCGGCTCATCAAAATATATATCCCACAAATGGTTTTCCCCTTTCTTTTTTTTTTTCTTTTTTTTGAATTTGAATTTTGAAATTTGAAATTTGAAATTTTTTTTTTTTTTTTTGAATATTGCAAACAAAATAAATAAAAAATAAAATGCAAACAAAACCTAAAATAAAAATGATTTTTTTTTTTCTCACTGGTCGCTGCCAGTTTTCTGGATTTTTTTTTTTTTTTTTTTTAATTTTGAAATTTGAATTTTTTTTTTTTTTTAATCTGCAAACAGTACCGGGTCACAGATCCGGGTCAGGAGAACCGTGGGTCAGAGATCAGGGTAGGGCTGACGTGGTGGCACTCAACTGATGGGGCGCATGAGGCGCGTGGATCGGATGGCCGAAAATTATACCTGCGCGTGGCGACGCGTCCCTACTCCAATTGCACCGATTTTTTCGGATTTCAATAGATCGGTGGTCGATCTATTTATCTGAGGTGCTTGATTCTTGATTAGGTGACTGGAGACGGAAGATCTGAGACTTGGTGGTTCCAGCGATGCTGGTGGCGCGTGAGTGAAGATCTGAAACTTTCTCCGGCGCGTGGAGGCGCGTTAATGCTCGGAATGGACTCTAGTTCCCGCCGTTCGCCCGATCTCTGGATGGTCTACTGATCTGTGTGATCAATTTTTCAAAAAAAATGAGATTTGTGCTAAAGGGCTTTTTCGATGGATTTTTTTTTTTTGAAATGCGGAAGGGGAAGAATCGAGTTGCTCGTTAAAGCTTTAGAGCTCTGATAGCATGTGGAAAACCTAAATCTAATGAAAATGGAATATAAAAGAGTTTGAAAAAGAGAGGAAGATAATGGAGGTTAGGGTTTTTCAAGTGGTTCGGTTATGTGAGCCTACGTCCACAGGATGTAGTCAATGGGTTACATCTTTATTATATTCTCTTTATATTATATTTTGGATGATTATAATGTGTTGTGAGATGTCCTATTTATACATAGGACTACTAACACAACTCTCCTATCTAACCTATATGGGATTCCTTAACACAAAGTATTCCTTAACTCTCTTAAAAATCCACTCCTTTAAGCTTAAATTTTTCTCTCTTCCTCTCTCTAGCACTGATCTCCTCTCTCTTCGAGCAATGGGTGGTGCCCAGATGGTGGCAGTGGCGCAACACGAGATTGGGCTCACGGGGTGCTGTCATTGCTCATCCGGTGGAGATGTAGGGCGAGGCTGACGGCAACGAGAGGGTCAGTTCATGATGTGGAGCCTCAGGTTGGATGTGGGCTACCTTGGGTCATTGGGTGTTGAAATTTTCTAATGGTTGCTGGTGGGATGGGGTTGTTTAAGGGTCAAGTGGTGTGATTTTTCTTGTTTGGGTGTGAGTATGGGTCAGATTCTATGGGTTTTGATTTGTGGAGATTGTTTATGGGGTTTGAAAAATGTTTTTGGGTGGAACTTAATGGATGTGGAGGTTTTTCGCTGGATTTTTGGAGATTGTTTGCCGGTGTCGTGTTGATGCAGACCATGTTCAATTTTTGTTCTTACAGAAACCTCAAGGAAGAAAAAAACAAAGAGGATGCTATTTTGATTTTGAATTTGTGTTTTTTTTATATGTTTTCAACGGTGAAAACGATTATGTGAGTATCGGACGCTAACAGTGAGAACCACGGGTAGGTAAAGTGTTAGTTTTCAAACCACAAGTAAAGTGTAAATGGACCAAATCACAAGTTTGTAAAATATACTTATCTTTTTAAATAATTATTAAGAAATTTTGATACTGAATTAATTAGTAAGTAGTGTAAATACTCAACTGTCATAGCAATTTATTAAGTTGAAACCAAAAAAAAAAAATTTAAACATCCAATATAACATCTTAAATGTTTACATAACATTTATTTAATTACTAACATTACTTTTTTATAAAACCCTAATTTTTGTATAAATAAATTTAATAATAAGGGTATTTTGACAATTTAAATGCATAATTTGGTCGGGTTTGGAAATTTAGGTACAAAACTCAAACCCTTCCCAAATCCTAGCGAGTTTAGAGATTTGAAAACAAACCCTCCCTAAACCCATTTAATAAAATTCCAAACCCTTTACATTGGGTTTAGGGATAATCAAGCTCGAACTGATGACTTCCACCATATCAAGGTGACAACACTCTACCGTTGAGTTATATCCCTTGCAGATCGGGTTGGATCGAAAAACCCTCAAAATCTAACCCAGTGCCATCCCTACATGTATCGCTTACCCACTATTACTAACAATATCTATCACAGTTGCTTCTGTAGATAGAAAAATTTAAGAAAATAAAATTGATAAAATCATATTTAAAAATGAGGTGGATTAGCCATATTATTAACTAAAAATAAAATGTTAGCAGAACTTGAATACAAAAACTTAATTAATAATTTTGCATCTCAAAAGGTAATTAAATATATTTTAAATGAAAAAAAAAAATATAAGAAAATTAACTAAATATTATCTAAATAATTAAATTAAATATAAAAAGAAAAAAAAAAAAAAAAAAAAAGGAACCGACCCACTTAAAATTATCGTGCCTTAGACTCTAAAATACATTAAGCCGGCCTCACATATTATAAACTCATCTGCCACTAATTATATAATTTAAACTCAGACAAAATGAAGTTGTTTTTTATAATTATGAATAGTGCAAAAATTGTATCATTTAAACTCACAATCATTTACTCTACTTGCAATTGTAATATGTGACAATTACGGTTCCATGGAAACCAGTTTCTTAAGAGTTCCTAGACTTCCACCTCTTTCCAACCACTTTACCTCAACAACCACAAATACATCTCCTCCATCCCCATCACTTGTTCTTGAAATAAACACAACCTTTGTTTTTCATCAACAAGCTTGAGATTTTACTACCGGATTTGGATTGGGTCTAGTGCTCCAGTAGCTATTGTGATCGTGACACGTGTCCAATTTTGACCAGGTGTATAGTAGATAGATTTGTTTTTTATTATTTATTTGTTATATATATATATATATAATATATATATATATTTTTATATTGGTGATATAGAATGTGTTAAAGGAGAATTAGAGTTCAATTATATTTTCAAGAATAGCTTAACTAACACTTTCTGATAATCTATAGGGAGACATCCAATTTCAAATCCTTCTTCTCCCAATTATCTTAAAAAAAAAAATAAAATAAAAAAAAATTCAATAAGAGAAAATATCTAAGAAAAGAGAGAATAAAACGAGGGAGATTTGTTTATTACTTCTTATTTGACTGATTTAGCTAATAGCAGAATTAATAAAACTCCAACAGACAGGAATATGTTGCAAAAGAATACTCGACAGCTTCAGCCAATGACAGTGAGCCATATGGCTGAGCTAATACAAAGAGTGTAATAAACGACACGTAGTTTAAAAAAAAGCTAATGTGTCGTTTGGGTCCGTATCCATATCATTATAAAAAAAAAAGGTTACTGTCAGGATTTGGAGGAATTTAGCAACAAAAATAAATAAATAGTCAGGATTTGGAGGGGCTACTAGTACTGGTTGAGAAATGGACATAAAATAAACGACGTGTAGTTTACACACGACTTGTAGCTTCAGTACATTAGCTAGCCCATTGAGTTCTCTCGTTCATGTTCAATGGCCATTCCAGTTCTAAAGCGCCTTCTTCTCTTCTCAACCCACAAACACAAACCACTCTCCTTCTCCTCCCAACCTTCCGATCAATCCGAAACATTAATCTCAACCGTCGTTTCCATCCTCACCCAGCAACGCTCAAAGTCTCGTTGGGGCAACCTCCAATCTCTCTACCCCAACGGTTTCCAACCAAATGACTTTTCCCAAATTGCCCTCCAACTCAAGAACAATCCCCACCTTGCCCTCCGCTTCTTCCTCTGGACTCAGCACAAGTCTCTCTGCCACCACAACCTCCTCACCTACTCCACCACTATCCACATTCTAACCCGTGCCCGCCTCTTGACCCAAGCCCATTCCCTCATTCGGACCGCCATTCGGATCCCCCAACAACACAACCTCGTACCTAAGCCATTGATGTTGTTTCAAAGCCTTGTCATGACTTATAGAGCATGTGGGTCTGCTCCGTTTGTGTTTGATTTGTTGGTTAAAGCTTGTTTGGAGACTAAGAAGATTGACCCTGCTATTGAGATTGTCAGGATGTTAAGGTCTCGTGGGGTTAGCCCAAAAGTTGGTACCTTGAACGATTTGGTTTCGTGGGTTTTGAGGGTACGAGGTGGTTGTGCCGGGTACGAGGTTTATAGGGAGGTTTTTGGGTTTGAGGGTGATGGGGTTGATGGAAATGTGAAAAGGGTTTTTAGAGTTTGGCCAAATGTGCATACTTTTAATGCTTTAATGGTGGGTTTTTATCAGGATGGTTTGATTGAGAAGGTGGAGATGATTTGGAATGAAATGGTGGGATTTGATTGTGTTCCAAATGGTTATAGTTATAGCGCTTTGATGGCGGCTTATTGCGAGGAAGAGAGGATGGGGGAGGCTGAGAAGTTGTGGGAGGAGATGAGAGTTAAGGAAGTGAAGGCTGATGTTGTGGGTTATAATACTATGATTGGTGGGTTTTGCAAGATTGGAGAGGTTGAGAAAGCTGAAGAGTTATATAGAGAAATGGGGTTGAATGGGGTGGAAACTAGTTGCGCCACTTATGAGCATCTTGTCAATGGGATATTGTAATGTTGGGGATGTGGATTCGGCGTTGCTTGTGTATAAGGATATGTGTAGGAAGGGTTTTAGGCCGGAGGCTTTCGACACTTGATGTGGTGATTGGAGGACTTTGTGTTAAGGGGAGGGTTTATGAGGCCTTAGAGATTCTGAGGCGTGGAGTGGAGAGTTTTGGTTTGATGCCCAAGGGGAAGAGTTATGAGGCTTTGATAAAGGGGTTGTGTGAGGAGGGGAGGATGGAAGAAGCATTGAAGGTGCAGGCAGAGATGGTGGGGAAAGGGTTTGAACCAAATTTGGAGATATATGGTGCTTTTGTTGACGGGTATGTTAAACAAGGGAATGAGGAAATGGCAGAAGTGTTGAGGAACGAAATGTTGGAAAATCAAATGCGGGAAAAAAAGTAGATGATGCTTGTATGTTGTAAATGTAGATAAACTCCTAAGTGAAGATATATGGCAATTTCCCCCAATTAGCGTGAGATGGTTGCTGCAGATTTTGATAGATTTCATTTTTGAAACAAAACCCTGTTGTTGGGACATAAGTCTGGTACTTATATCTCTTAAAATGCCATCTTTGCTGGTGATTTTAGATGCAGTTAAACAAGGATACATGTATAGTGTTTACTTGATAAAATGTATGGACAATACAGGTAGCCATTTGGTGATCATGTGTAGGGACGATGGTTGGCTGCACAACTGGCCATTCGAAAATGGGGGTAACGGCTTGACTTCAATTGCTCATTACAATTGTAAATTGTAATTTCAGAAGTGCATATATTGTGCATGCTGTTGATAGATTGTATATGCTGTTGATTCTTTCTTAGATGCGCCTTGTGGGCAAGGAGAGGATAGAAGCTTGAAATCGTTGTAATTGATTCTTTGCCAATGTAAATTACGACCTACTACTGTGTGTTGACTGTATGCATTCAGTGGATGTTGAGAGTAGGATAGTTTTGACTTGTAAATAAGAATTTACTGCAGTTTTGACGATACAATACTCAATTTGATCATTTCATTTGCTCAGCAGTCAGCAACCATGCTAAACTCTCTCTAGTCTACCATGTTCCTGGCTGGAATTTAAAAGTCTTCCTGCTCTGTTTGGTCGCTTCACTGTTCTAAGGATATAAAGAAGAATGCATCCTGCAAAGAGCAATTGGATTAATATGGATTGGACCTGCATAAGTTGTCTTTAAATCCTTATTCCCAGGTTGTTTAGTGCTGCTGACAATTTATAAGTGGGATTGCCAGAGGTCACTACAGGGGTCAGGGGGTTAGTCTTTCTGATAAGACATAATGATATTAGTCAGTGTGATTCCTTGAAGAAATACTAAACAGCTTTTTACAACTTTGTAATTGTATATGATTGAAAACCCTGATCTTCTAAAATTTAAAACTATTAATTGTACAAAAGTCAGAGTTACAAAAATCTGGATGATATTGGTTCTGGCCACAAAATTCCATAACATAGTATATGGCCCAAATCCTATAAGAATCACAGGGCGGGGAGTAACCAAAGATTGAACAGAGCTGAAGCCAAAGACAGAAACCATGTCAAGAAAGCCATGGCAGCTGATATCTGATATCTGCTGCAAAACTTAGGAGGGCAGTATGACCTTTCAGAGTGGAGCAGAAGGTCTACAACACTAGCTGTTGAGCAAGCTGCAGCGAGTGTGAGAATTGATAATACCTATTGTGAAATATATTGAATCAGTAACAGGTGGTTGCCAATAAGCATGTTATGTAATTGCAAATAACTCAAATGCTACGTACCCAATCTCCTACAACGATGATGACCAGCATTCCGGGCTGCCGAATAGGACATTTAAGCAGAACAGAGTATCCATCCACCAAGGCCAAAGTGAAACTCCAAGGTATAACCAAACCCATGATTGTCACCAAGTAGCTGTAACATTAGTATATCCAATGAAGATTAAATCAAGAATGGAAGAAAGAACAAAAAAGAGTAGTAGTACATTGCTCCACAATTTTTAAAATCTATTGCTATGTATTTTGATTCAGGTTCAGGAATGGACAGTAATATAAATAGTATTCTTGGTGCTCTCCGTATCATCGTTCTCAATAAGTTTAGGGACACAAATTTTTTTCACAATCATTGATATGGTTTATTGCAATTGATGCATAATAAAAATGGTCTTAATAGTGAAACCATGAAAAAGCGATATTGTTTCACAATTTTACCACCCTAACAAGTTATGAAAATAGTTGTGTCCCAATTGCCTTTTGGTTCTTTTCTTGTCCCCTAGATTTGAAAATGCTTATTGGGTTGTCAAGTGCCTATAATTTATAAAACTAGTTGATGTGCCGCATAATGCGTGGGTACACTATAGGTTTATTTTGAAATATTTTGTAAGAAATTATCTTTGTGATCCATATAAAATACTCATTATGTATTATAAATATTTGGAAAAATCAATTTCAATTATATTACATGTCATTAGAAAATATATATATATATATATATAAAAGTTCAGATTCACAGAAGTTAGTTCAAGAGAAAATTTGGGACAAAGCGCATACCAGAAATTGACAACACTGTTATGCAGCAAGAAAACCCATGATGAAATTCATTCTAAGAGCATAATAACCAACAATGTCCAACCCACAAATAAATAAACAAAAACATATTCGTTAAAACAATTGAATGAACTTGCACACCGTGTTCCAATGATCTTTCTACACAAACCAATGCTTAGATGAAATTCCATAAGGTAGACCATATTCATTGTATAAAAATGTTCCAGTAGAAGGAATCCTCTAATAAAACCCAAGTCTACTGCCTATCCATATAACCCTTCAAGGCTTTTACAATACCTCACAATAACCGTTAACTTTGCAAATAATGTTTTAAATTAAGAACTGAACTTCAATGACACTTATTTGAGAGACTAAAAGGAAGACGAAGGGGTATGAAGATTGGAAGAGGCTTATTTGGGTTATTTTTTTTTTTTTTTTTTTAAGAGGCTTAGTGGGCAGGATTTATTAGGATTTAAAATTAAGGGTGTTCAATATTTTATTTGAGAGTGTTCAATTTGGATTATGAGGGTTCAAAAGGTGAGCTAATTGCTTAATTTGGACTGGGCTAAATTAAAAAAATAAATAAATAAATAAAAGGGCTGGGCTCGAGCCAACTACAAGCTCTGCACTTGGTCATGGGTTTAAGAGAGATCTAAGATCTTGGTTGAAAATTTAGTTGGTGCTCGTTATTCAAATGCAGACAACAATGGGATAGGGTTCGCCTTATTTCATGTTGGCTATCCACTACTCTTTACTGAATTGGAAGACTAAATGTGAATAGTATTTTACTTCCCTCTCAAAGAAAAGTGATACATAGTACCAATTAACAACTTGGCTAAGATGGAAGACTACGAAGAGAATTTTATTTCTTTATTAAGGAATGTGTCATATAACAAAACCTTAGGTTATTATAGGTGAGATTCCTATATATATATATATATATATATATATATATATATATATAATCTCTGCTATAATATCTCAGTTTTTTAAACCATGTTCACTGCTTTGGCAACACAGAAACAATTTGAGACATTCCAGCTAAATTAACCCATTTGAGTTTTGGATTTAATGGAATTTGATCATGGGAATGGAAACATGAAACCAGAGTCAAAGAGTAAGAATTGAACCATAGGTCGAGGTAACAAGTGAAAAAACCTGAACCAAATATTTTGGAGAGTAAAAGAGGACATTGAAAACAAATGGAATAAAGAAAATTCTGAGGGCAGTCATCTCATACCAGCGAATCTAACTCGATGGATTACTTGTCAACCTTGTTGGCTTGCAGCTGGTAAAATGCTAAGCCAGCCATGGGTGCGCACAAAAGGAAGGATCCAACAGAAGCGACTGAAAGCATCATCCTAGTTAGTCAAATTAGCACAGAACTATGAGGTCACTAAAACTTTCTTAAAAGTGATAAGATCTTCATGCCTAAGTTAAGCATTTGAACATTCCCTGCTCCCAGTTATGGTCAATCCAATGGGTCCAAATTTCTTGTGGAAAGTAGTGTCTTTTGGCACTTGTCATTGGAATTCTGGCTTAATGATACCATAAAATCGATGCCAAACAAGTGTCTTGGCCAAGATTGATCAGCCTCAAAATTAAGAATAGAAAAAGAAGAAGAGGATGTTTAATGTGTTTTTCGATTAATGCTCTATTACTAGCTTTTTTTATTTTATTTTATTTTATACTAATTTGTCTAAAATTATTCAAATTCCTGACTATTCCCTCATATGTATGTAGTCTCCGTCCCACATATACCGAATAACTACAAGAAGGAATCCCTTGAGAGTGGCCTCAACATGTTGGCTAGAGGTTTCAGGACCTCATGAATCTCATAACGCCTTAGCAACCACTCGGATAACCCTTTGGGGCTTTTTACCAGCACTTCATTTGTAGAACATTGATGGAAATTGAGCAACACACTAAATCTAAGGAATATAGTTTTATCATTAATGAAATGAGTTTCTTATTCTAAGGCTGATTTCTAAAAAAAAAAATCAGTACAGAAACTAAAAGCAGCATCCATCATACTTTCAAAAGAATAAGAACAATCATGCAGAAAATCTAAGTAATGTGCGCTAATTACAGTAAAACCCAAGAGAATGAATTGAAGATATGTAACATGGGGTAGTGTAGATTGAGATGAAAAGGGTATAAACAAAGAGGCACCAATTAGAATCAAATCAAAGAAGCAAAATAGAAGAGAAAGAAGAATTACCAAAAAGCAGTGTAGCTGTAGAATTCAACACCCAGAGACATGAAAAGAAGAGAAGCAGAGGAAAAGATGGTCTGGCCCAATCTCAAAGAGAAGCCTGCACTTGTCCCCACTGAACCAGGTACCTCATCCATGGCCTTGTTGCATGGGATCTACTAGTACTACCTCTTCTATATCTGGGATTGCCTCTTCCTTCCGTATAGAGGCTCATCTTAATTCAATTCTCAACCATAGCAACCCCAACCTTGTCATTCTATTTCAAAGTGGATATTGATAAAAACAAAAGTATATGTAAGTTATAAGATCAATGATGGATTTGAATAAAATCCCACAATTCCCAAAAATTTACACAACATTCTTGGCCTCTACTTTGTTTTCTTCAGCGTGACTATGAGAAAAATGTCAGCCTTAGCTTTATGCCAAAGAAACAAACACAGTTAATAGTAGTTTTCCGGCAAGATTTCGGGTGGGAGTTTGGACTCGTGTAAAGCTAGCTTGTTGTTGATCATGGTGATTGAAAAATGATGATGATGTAGTTGCTATAATTATGTATGATTTGACACTTGGTCTTTCATTGGAATTAGGTGGCACGTTCTCAGTGGGCGAGTGTGACTGTCGAAGTGTCATGGATGGCTGGGATTGAGTTTTGAGTTGGGGTTTGCTTTATAATTTCGCAATCTTCGTATTGTGATTATCATATTGTATAGGATGCTCCTTTCAAGCTAAGGTGTTGCTTTCCAATTGCTATTTCATTTGAATTTCCGACACTTATTAACAGTGTCTAAGGAGACAGATTAACTAGTTAAGAACTTAAGATATACTTGATGTGTTATGATTTGATTTTTTTTCCTTTTCTAAATAAATAAATAAAAATCTATACAAATATTTACACACAACAACCTTCAATTTTATGCATGTGGATGATCGATCCATTTTTACCTTTTCCTAATGCCATTTTTCCCCTAACTATTCAACCCTAAGATAATCCATTTTTATCTCTTGTTGATGTTGAGTTGCATATAGAGTTATATATACTTATATATAATTTAGAACCTATGACGTTCGTTTTATAATAATTTTTCTTTATCAAAAGAATAAGACATCAATAAATTTCTTTTTGATGTAGGTGAGATTCGAACTCAAATCCCTTATTCGAAGACAATAAACTTTACCAATTAAGTTAACTGAAATCTACTTACATGCAAAGAGATTCTCAAGAAAATAAAATGGTTTAGACTCTAGGATTGAATGACTTTACAATCTAGTGTTTATTTATAAATACTCGTGTACCATTTAATAAAGGGTTACACCCTTTTAAAGGGTTGCAATCACCTTATTCCTTCATAGGAGCTTACTTCCACTTTTTATGCTTATGCTTAGGAAATATCTTTAACACCATGGATGAAAATTGCATACATTTGATCTTATATTATTTAGGTTTGTTCAACCCACACTCATACTCGAAAAACCCGCCAATCGAATCTGAGCATTGGCTTGATCGACACCGATTTGGCACCATCAAAAACCAATAAGCTCAAGTCAAGTAACAAGTTTCCCATCTAGAAATCCGATTAACCCAACCTATCCAAAGTGCAGAGCCCAAAGCCTTGCTTCCCCCCGGCCATTGTCTACCATGTTGTCATTCTTTACCCTCCCTTCTTCAACTCAAGCTTTGCTTGAGATTTAATGAAAATCTTAAGATCTCCATATGAAGATCACATCGATAGCCAGAAAGTCCGAGACCTCCACCAGATTTGAAGGAGAGATCTCTACCACCATATCGTTGTGTCATGTGTGCCACCATCGAAGAGACGACCCACAAGTTTGATATATCCCAAATGTTTAATCTCCTACACCAAATGGGTTGCCAACTTGCATACCTACGATCAGGAATGAGTTTAGTACTTTCAGACCCGTCGTAATCAAGTTAGCTGTCAAGTTGACCTCAAACCCAAACCCAAACCCAACCGACAAGTGGACACCCCTTAACCAAATAAAAAACATATAGAAGAACTTGGATACATGGATTTTCCAGCACTAGCTAAGAAATTTTGTATTATCAAATTTTGGAATTACTTTTAAATTTCTAATAAAATCATATATCCATTATAAAATTTTCGTTCCTGTGTTTCACTATTTCTATTAACCCTCTTTAATTTAATGCTTGGAACGAAAATGGGAGCATCGTGGGAATGTCCCTCTTTATGGATGCCCTATTGTCATAAAGAAGCATAAATCTCTTTATGACCCGAAGAAAAACACAAGCCAATGCTTTAAAGGGAGGGTTACGAACCTGCCACGTGACACACACAAACAAACACTCCCATGTTAATGGGAAAGTGAGATATCTATAGATAATGAATGAAGTTCTTGAAAATGCTGTTTGGTACGTGTTTTCGTTTTTTGTTTTGGTTTCGTGATACATAAAGAAGCATAAAAAAAATTCTGTTTGGTCATAGTTTTGTTTCACAACTGTCAAATTAAAAAAAAAAAATTGTGTTTGCATAGTTTTGGTTTTTAGATTTAATTTTTATCATTAAATTATTATTTTTTTTTTCTTTTTTTCTTTCTTTTTTTCAATCACCAACGTACACCACTTCTTATTTTATTTATTTTTTCTTTTTCCCGTTTTCCCCCACCAAGTACCCCCCCTCCCCCTCCTCCCCCTCTTTTCTTTTTACTTTTCCCCTACCAAAAATCCCCCCTTCCCCCTTTCTCTCTTTTTTTTTCTTCCTTTCTTCTTCTTGCTTCCACGTTCCTTGTCCCCCTTTCTCTCTTTTTTTTTCTTCCTTTCTTCTTCTTGCTTCCAACGTTCCTTGCTGCACCTTTTTTTTTTTTCTCTCATCTTTATTTTTTCACCACTCTTCCTCTCATGCTTATATTATTTTCTTTATGGTGGAAGGGAGGGTTGCGAGAGGGAAGTTTTCGGCGATGTGGGTTGCGATCGGCCTGGAATGCCAGCTCGTCCGGCGACGTGGAGGCTGGGTTGCTTGTGTTGCATCGGGTTTGCTAGAAGTGAGTGGGTTTTGGTTGAAGTGGGTGGACATTTTTTTTTTTTTTTCTTTCTGGGTTTGTATTGTTGATGCCAGGGATTGATGTTTGGGTCATGGTGGCTGTGGGTTTTGATGTGTAGGTGATAGGTTTGTTGAACGGAATGGTTGGCTATTCTGTAATGGCCGAGAGCAAGAGAGAGAGAGAAGCAGAAAAGTTACGGAGGAGAGAGAGAAAATGGGAAAAAAAAAGTGGGCCAGCAACGGTAATAAACTGGGACCCACAAAAAAATTGAGTCTGGATTTGAATCCGGATTGGATTCAAAAACAGCTGAAAGGGTGAACTCAAATTTGTTATGGGACCCACATAAAAATTCAAGTTGGGATTTAAATCCTCATTGAAATCTCGTGTACCAAACAACATTTTTTACTGTGGGACCCACGATTTTCTGGATTTGAATCCAGAATCACGGATTGAGTTGCGTGTACCAAACACGCACTATGATTCTCCATAGATAATGAAGTGATGTATTCTACTATTAGTCTCAATTGATTTTCAAAAGACAATTTAAAACAAAACATCATATCGTAGATTTTACAGAACAAAATCGCTAATGAGTACTGTTCCTTCCACTCAAAATTATATAAATCTTCTTTTTATTTCAAGGACAGATAAAGAAGCAAAAGACACAAACCAAATCTAAATATGTGAAAGTACATGGATAAATGTACGTCTAATTGACTACATAACTTGACATGAACTGCCCTGCCCTGCAGCAACTTATGGGCGGCCATGTTGGTCTTTTCATTATGTTAGGTACCTCTTATTTCTTATCACCAAAAGTATGAAGTAACATTATATTCTTCCCAAAACGGATCTTCTGTGCCAGCAATACCAATAGTTATTGCGTTACAACCACCGTCACTACCATAACAGCTAGAACATGGAGCTGCTGTATACAGAATATATCCATCTTTTCCATTTGTTTGGAAATTGTAGTGGAATCACAGCAAGGTTCACATTAAATAGAGAAAAAAACTGTTTACTTTGACTTCTATTTCTCTCTGGTCCTTGCCAGTTTTTTTTTTTTGGAATTTGAGGCAATATTTTTGCAATTACACAGCCACCAGGTATATCATCTTCCACAGTAAATAATGCAAGAGAATCCCCTTTATTATACATTATAGTCAAGGACCCCCCCTACCAGGTATATCATCTTCCACAGTTAATAATGCAAGAGAATCCCCTTTATTATACATTATAGTTAAGGACCCCCCCTTTATACATTATTTGACTACAATGTATCAAGACTCTAGGCTAAGCATTATGCTTCTGAATAGTCCTACATGGCTCAATTATTTAACCGTAATGTCAAATAATTTAAAGAAATGTCCCACAAATTGTGTTTTATTTGATCTGCCTCGCTGTGATCGGCCAAGTTGGCAGTTTGCTACAACAACCGTATCATTAGATGAACAAGAATGGATATAACTCATATAAGGAATGGGGATAAAAATCATTTTACCTGAAAATTTTAGGACACTTATATTACCAATGAAATAGGGAAGTTCATGCAATTTTGAGAACTCTCCCTTCCCCCACTCTTTCTTCCGGAGAAATAAGAAAGATCCTAAATGTTCACATTTTGTTAGGGTTGCAAAAGGACAAGGTTTGGCTACAAACCAGATTGTAACCCGTTTGCTATAACCCACTATATGGTTTAAAGAAGTTACATAACTCATTAAATAGGTCATGTGACTAAAGTACAAGTGGATGATCTAATTAACTGCCACATAGTGGGTTCTAGCAAACTAGTTACAAACCAGTTTGTAACCAAAGTCGAACCAGTTGCAAGTGGGGTGAATCCTATTAGAGAACATAATTAACCAGTATAACATCCTGCTCGATAAGTCAAATCTAATATTCTGCTACCACCAATCAAAATACACATAAATCTATTGAAATCGAATCCATAAGATAACATGAACAGAGTATTAGCCTTAAAAGTTAGATAAGCTTAAAGAAACATAACCTAATGCAAGGAAACGCTGGCCTCACAATATTCGAGGATGAAAAGAAAAAGAACAAAAAAAGATAAAAGCTCACAATCACCTCCCCATCCCAAATTGATTTCTTCTCTTCCCAGGCACACTGTAAACAAGAGCGGGGAACAGGGAAATATTAGATGATCAGTTGCTGAAGAAAGAAAAAACAAAAGGAAGATGCAGCTCTCCAGATTATAGAAACAAAACCACATGTCAAAATTTTTAATTACATACACTTTGAAGCTCAAATCATGATGCAAAAGTTCTGAAATCTTAGTAAGCCATGATTAATGAAATTTCTACAGAATAAGAGCTGGTGAGATGATGTGCTCCAAGTAAAGATTCACACCATCACCAAAATCTAACTTACACAAATACCAAAATAAAAGGTGGCCTAGAACACATCAATATTCCATAGTTATTACTTATTAATGATGTCAGTTGTAGTTCAGCTTAGGAAGGGCTTAGAGATTAAGGGCAGCAAATATACATGGTTGAGATCTGTCTGGTTTTCAGGTCAACATTCCCAGACATGCTTTTATCAGTTCGTTGAGTATCTGAAATCAAATTACTACAAAGGAAATAATGGCTAACTGGGGCTTCATTGGAGATCTACTGTGTCAGTTCTGCAGGACTAGAATTGAGTCTAGAGAGAAATTTTTCTTGTATTGCTCCTTCCCTAGAAGGATTTGATCAGCCATTCTTAGAAGGTGCTTGTGTATGACAGAAGGGTGGGATGCTGGGAAGCTGAAGTTCAGTGTGTCACAGATAAGCTTCATGGTGGTAATTTCAAAAGCACCATTGCTAGGCTAGCTTGAGCAGCTACACTAAATGATATTTGGAGAGAAAGGAACTATAGAAATCATGGTGGAAAATGCAAAAGTGGAGGATTTTCTGAAAACTATCATTGACGATGTCAGGTATAGATTGCAGCAAGAAGAAGATAAATAGAACTATCAAGAAAAAAGTGCCTTGTTGTATCTGGAGGGTGGAGATCCCCTGTTGTTGATCTTGCTGGTTTTGGGTTTTTATCTGTTATTGTTTTTAAGTTGCTCGGTTTTGTCATGAGGACCCTTTCCTTGTGTTTGTAACTGCACCAGATTTCGAACCAGACAAGGACCAGGTTTCCATACAACCAGTTCAACCAACAGATTATCAGTTAAACCACTGGTTTCCTAATTAATTTAATATTTATCATTTATAATTTAAAAAATGATAATAATAATCAAATTTTGTAGAATTCCTTGATCTTTGTTCTTTTCGAGTGTGGTTGGGATTGTACATCTTGTATCATCTCCGTGTACATAATTCTTGCCTGATTTTAATAAACTTCTTATTACTTATCTCAACAAACAAAACAAAAAAACCAAAAACAATGGATATGTATAAAAAGATTGCATACTTTGAAACAAAAAATCTGAATAGCTCAGTAGTGTTGCAATTAGACATTCAAATATAAGGTCTCAAATTCGAGTTTCCTCAGCCGCAAATATTTTTTTTTAAAGATAATTTAATTTGATTCAAGAGTTCAACTGATTTTCTCATTAAAACCAATGGTTTATCAGTCTTTTTTTTTTTTTTTTTTTTTTGGGGGGGGGGGGGGGGGGGGGGGGGGGGGGGGCTAAGGGAAAGAATAGGATGTAGTTTGATGTAGTCATAAAGTACTGCTCTCATTGGCTTCACTACTAAGAACCAGGGAACGCAACTCAAGACATCAACGGCCAAGAATTTACTGCAAGAAAAGAAAATTTGCAAGTGCGGCAATGCATTCCTAGACAATATATAGCTCATTTGGAGAAAGGCAACAAGGTTGTGCCACAAAAATCAAGGAGCAGCAAAAATAGAGTATCACCCTAGACTAGGAAAGACATGGAATTAAGGAGCTGTAAATAATGCACATGTGTGTACAAAATTTTGGCAAAAGTTCTCGCTAATCGTTTGAGTAAGGTCCTGTCTACCATCATTTCCCCTTCTCAGAATACTTTTGTTCACGGGCGTCAGATTACAGATTCGGTACTCATTGCGAATGAGTGCCTGGATAGTAGATTAAAGGAAGGGGTTCTTGGGGTGGTTTGTAAGTTGGATGTGGAAAAGGCCTACGATCATGTGAATTAGAATTTTCTCCTCTACCTGCTGGAGAGATGTAGTTTCTGTCTCAAGTGGAGAAGGTGGATTCATTATTGCATTTCTACTGCTCGTTTCTCTATCCTCATAAATGGAACCCCTGAGGGTTTTTTTGGAAGTTCTCGTGGTATTCGCCAAGGTGATTCTCTCTCTCCTCTCTTGTTTGCGATTGTCATGGAGGCTCTAAGTAGAATGATGAATAGAGCTGTTGAGAATGGTCTTCTCTCGGGTTTCAAGGTCGGGTCTAAGGACACCCAATGGGTGCATGTGTCTCACTTATTATTTGCAGATGATACTTTGATCTTCTCTGATGCCAATCCTGAGCATATATTTAATCTGCGCCTTCTATTTACTTGGTTTGAGGCAATCTCAGGCTTGAGGATTAACTTCAACAAGTCTGAAATGGTCCCAGTTGGCAGTGTGATTAATGTGGATGGTTTGGCTGCCATTATGGGATGTAAAATCATTTCTCTGCCTATGAATTACTTGGGTCTCCCTTTAGGAGTCAATTTTAAGTCGAAATCTATTTGGGATCAGATTTTGGAGAAGATGGAACGTAAGTTATCTGGATGGCAGCGTATGTACCTCTCTAAAGGGGGTCGGGTTACTTTGATCAAGAGTACCCTATCTAGTCTTCTCACATATTTTATGTCTTTATTTCCTATTCCAGTATCTGTGGCTAGGTGTATTGACAAAATTCAGAGGGACTTCTTGTGAGGAGGAATGGGGGATGACAAGAAGTTCCATCTGGTTAAGTGGAATCAGGTTTGTCAACCTTTAAAGCAAGGTGGCCTAGGCTTTCGCAATCTATCAAAGTTTAATAAAGCTTTGTTGGGGAAATGGCTTTGGAGGTATGGGAATGAGGAGGATGCTTTTTGGAGGCTTCTCATTGGTTCAAAATATGGCAATTCTCATGGTGGTTGGACCACTAGAGAGGTTTCTGGGCCTCATGGGGTGAGCCTTTGGAAGACCATTAGGAAAGAATGGGGCAATTTTGTTAAGCATGTAAATTTTGAAGTGGGGGGATGGGACTAAGGTCAAGTTTTGGCTGGACATTTGGTGTGGGACATGCAGCTTGAAGGAAAGATATTCTGATCTTTTCCGTATAGCTCGTGATAAGGAAGCCTTGGTAGTGAATCATATGTGCTTCCAAAATGGGGTTGTGTCCTGGGTGCTTAATTTCACTCGGCCAGCTCAGGATTGGGAGCTTGAATCCATAGTTTCTTTTTTGAAGTTGCTGTATTCTAGTTCGGCTAAAGGGTAGGGGGAGGACAGATTGTGTTGGCAGGGTTCAGCTAGTGGTGCTTTCCAAGTAAAAGCATACTACAAAGCCCTTCTTCCTACTGCTGGTCGTATTATTCCTTGGAAGAGTATATGGAAGACAAGGGCTCCTCCTAGGGTGGCGTTTTTTGTTTGGGCTGCTGCTTTGGGGCGCATTCTCACCATTGATAACTTGAGGAAACGACATGTTATTGTTATTGATTGGTGTTATATGTGTAAGGGTTGTGGAGAGTCAATTGCTCATCTCCTATTGCATTGCTTGGCTGCCAGGGAGATTTGGAATTTCATTTTCAGCATGTTTAACATTCTTTGGGTTATGCCATGTGGGGTAATGGATCTTCTTTCTTGCTGGGGTCATAGTTGTTGCAATGTCAGAATTCGGAAGATTTGGGATTTGATCCCCTCTTGTGTTTTCTGGTGTCTTTGGCAGGAGCGAAACTCTAGAAGTTTTGAAGGGAAGGAGAACAACTTAATGGAGCTCAAACTGATTTTTATTAGGACTCTTATGGAGTGGTCTAAGGCTGCTGGGGCAACCTCTTGTACCACTGTTTTAGATTTTATATCTTTTATTGCTTGATTTGTATTCTTGATCTGTACACTACCTGTGTACTGATCCCCTATTTTTGCAATAAAATGTTTCTTATTTACTGATAAAAAAAAAACTGCACATGTGTTATACATAAACACATGTTCATGTTTGTAAGTTAGTGAGTATCAATTTTACATCAGCCATCGACCTACCAAAACCCGTCATTGAACAGATTTAGGCTAAAATCTTATCTAAAGATACGGCATTAAACATGAGAAATCAAAGTATTATTAATGTATTATACATATTCATATAAATAGGTATTCAAATTTTTCAATCAAGACTTTGGATTATATTGGGGTTGTCCAACACCTCCTAACAACAGGTTGCTGTCAATGGACAAAACATACTGAATTTCCCAAGGGTGAACCATGAAAAAAAAAGGTCATACCCAGTGCGGGATCTAAGAGAGATGAGTGGTAGGCAACCTTAACCCCAATTTCGGAATGGCAGATTCAAAAGAAATACATAGAAAAGAGAAGAATCTATCTCAAAGGTAAGTCCAGAAATACTTAGATTTGATATTGGCATGAAATTTATATTTTTCTATTGTAGTCTTGCCAAGTAGACTTCCAAATAACTTGAGAAACAAAAGTGGCATGTTCATAACCATGTACAGGCAGTTCCTTTCTTATATGTTAAGAGAAGGCCCTTCTAACAATAACATATATGTCTCTGGTTTGTATTGCATTGCCTGCCCAAACTATACTTTTATATATTTAATCTTCTTCTTTTTCATATAAGTAACAAGAAGTTTTATTTAAAAATCAGGCAATAAATCTGTACACAGGGATCATACAAGATGTACAATCCAAGCTATACCCAAAAAGAACATTGATCAAGAAACTCTATCAAATCTGACCAAGGAAAACAACCTGAAACAGACACCCATTCAGCTTAGGTTTTGAGGATAAGCATCTTCAGATCCAACAAAACTTCGCTCACACCCCTCAAAACTTCTAGCATTCCTTTCCCTCCATATGCACCACATCAAACAATGAGGGATGCACATCCAAATTCCACTATGTCGGTGTCGCCCAAAACTGCCTCGCCAACAAGCTAACAAGTCCACCACCTTTCTTGGCATCACCCACTATACCCCGAAAAAGGGCAAACACCATATCCCATAACTCCCTCAAAAAAGGAGGGTGTAGTAACAAATGATCTACCGTTTCTCCATCTCCCTACCTCAATTCTACAAAATATTTTTCCTGGAGACAGTTCTATCAGCCATCAAGACTCATGATGGACACTGGTACATGCTAGGCTCAATACCAACCATGAAAATTACTACAAGACAAGATAACAGACAACTATTTGTCTTCTACATTTATGTTACCTAAACAATATAAAATCCATACTCAATTTTATGAATAAATCATGGTGTCATCTTATTCTCTCAATTCACATAATTCAATCAGCACAAAATGCAGTAGCCCACATGAAATCAAACGATGGATTCAAGTTCCATGCATTCAAATATCAAATTAAATAATTCTATTAATCAAATAGTACAATAATAACTCCATTCACAAAGTCTTCCATGGTTTACAAACTAATTAAAAAACATCATGATTTACAACAACAAAAACAAAAAGGAAGAAGAAGAGATCGAATCACACACAACTGACAAATATCCAAACTTTAACCACAAACAGAGAATACCCAATTTCAATTACACTCTAAAAACCATAAAACATAAACACCCACCAAAAATATTTTTTTTTTTTAAAAAAAAAAAGGCAAATTCGCAAATTGTTACCTCGCCAGAATGAAATTGATAGAAGAGGGATCTAGAACTCGAGCTTGAGCTCCTCTTTCTCGCCAACGAGATAGTGAAGAATATAGGGGGTGACTCGGATCACAGCGACCCAAGCCCCGAACATCGCCGCGTGGCTCCGTAGCTGCTTTAGAGCCACTGCCTTGTCCGGCTTCCGCATAAACATTCCTGGAAACATGGTTTCTCTCTGTTTTCTTTTTCTTTCTTTTCTCGGAGAAGCAAGAGTTTTCTTTTTCTTTCTTTTCTCGGAGAAGCAAGAGGGTGACAAAGCTAAAACCCTAGACTTTGTTTTCTATGTATAAAGCCTCTTGGTCGGTCTCTGATTTTTTGGGGTTTAGAGGATTTCGGGTTTTGGTTTTGTCGCTCGTGTGGGTAGGGTACTGTTGACTATACACGTGCGTGGTAAATCGGGCCGGGCTTTCTAGTTTTTTAGGAAGTTCTAAAAATGTCGTTTTGGTTTTTGGGCCCCAACTTGGCCGTAAAGATAACTCCGAAGACCAAAGTTGGGCCAGAACTTACTATTTATGCCATCTGCTCCTCTTCGGTACATTTTTGTTCTGTTAATGAAAGGTTATTATGAACAACTAGTGACACAAAAAAATTATATGTTTTTCACAAGTATGAGATGAATTTTTTGATTGCTATACCAAAACATTATACGTTTTTTTTTTCTATTTTTGTTCAAATGACATAATTTTTTACTAGGTTAGCGACAAGATTTATAGTAGATGTTAACAAAAAAGGCACAGTGAATCAGTGACATTGTTGTAATACTTAAGAGTTTAAATTACATGTTTTTATGATAAATAATTTAAGAGGGTGTAAATATTATTTTAGCCCTAAAGATTATGCCAATGGTTGGTCCATATCAAAGTGGTGTTATATTTGGGCTACTGTTTTTTTACTAACACAAAACAAGTTAACCCATCAAAATAAGCATTATGCGTCTTGGGCACAAAATCATTAAAGGTCCAATCTCCAAAACCTAGACAAAACGAACTCTAACGAGCATGTAGCCCGACTTAAATCCAAACAAGCACGAAATAGTGAAGGCAAGTCAAGGCCATTTGCCAAACGAAATTAAGCAAAAGGGATACAAAATCTCAAAGTCTAAACTTACCTTTCCTTCCATTTGGGCCTGAAACCAAGTTTTTCTTGCCACTTTCCACGATGTGGTCCAAGCCCACATAAGAAGCTCAAGGGAGAAATTTGGGAGTTGTGTTTTGGACGGTAAATAGGCTTGGCCCACATAAGAGATTATTTTTGTTATCTATTTTCAAGCTCAATGAGATACTTTGCAAATAGGCTTGGGATGTTTGTAAAATCCATAAGCCCATGAATACTGTGGTCTGCAATAGGCCAAATACACAACAAGCATGTTTGCATCTATTGGATATGTGTACACACAGGGTCAGCCCTTACACTAGAAACTCGTTTTTCTATTTGATTCACCGACACTGCCCATGTGGAGGGAAGATGCTGACATAATTGGTAATGTCGGCACAGAGTCACACACTGTAGTATTAGTGCATGTCCACTTGGTAACAACCAGTCCTTACTGTGAACTGGACCGTAGAGTTTTTTCTCAAACAGAGTTTGGGAGGATGATTTGGGCTCCGTTTGTTTCGAAGTAAAATATTCTCCACCGTAAAATGTTTGCAAATGCAAATGATTTACGGAAAAATGTTTGTTTTTCCGATGTTTGTTTGCACTCTAGGAAAATGCTCCAAAAAATATTCTACATTGTGTGTTTGGAGCAACGTAAAACAAACCCACCCCTGCCAGCCACCCAAACCCACCCCGCTACCCACCACAATCAACAAAAAAAACCCACCACCAACCACGAAACCCACAACCACCGCAACCCAATCACAAACCAACCCACAATCACCGCAACCCACAACCCCGCAACCCACCTCTGCCACCCACCACAACCCACCCCGCTACCCACCACAATCAACAAAAAAAACCCACCACCAACCACGAAACCCATAACCACCGCAACCCAATCGCAAACCAACCCACAACCCTGCTACCCACCACAATCAACAAAAAAAACCCACCACCAACCACGAAATCCACAACCACTGCAACCCAATCGCAAACCAACCCACAACCACCGCAACCCACCCCTGCCACCCACCGCAACCCACCCCGCTACCCACCACAATCAACAAAAAAAACCCACCACCAACCACGAAACCCACAACCACCGCAACAAATCACCGCAACCCACAACCCAAGACCCACCGCGAACAACCAGTCACCCACCGGAAATAAAACCCCAAACAAAAATCCACTTCCGACGAGAGAGAGCGAGATCGACGAGGGGGTTCGGCTGTGCGAGATCGACGAGGGAGGGTGGGGTTGGGCTGTGTGAGATCGACGAGCGAGGGTGAGGGAGTGGTATTGTGCAATCTAAGGGAGTCTGTGCGAGAGAGAAGGGGCGGCGTCGGTCTGTGCAGAGAGCAGAGAGAGATAGCAGAGAGCAGAGAAAGAAAGCAAAAAGCCTCACGCGTTTTGGAAAATGGTTTATGGAAAAATTTTCCGTAAACCGTTTTCCTCAATTTACAAAGCGATTTTCCGGTCAAATTACAAACCTTTTTCGTTGACTTCGGTTTTACAGCGCCCCAAACGTCCAAAAATGCTGAAAATGTTTTACGGAAAACGTTTTACTTCCAAACAAACTGAGCCTTGATTTGAGGTATATGGAAATTCAATTCAAGTCAAAGTTTCTAGAATTGTATTGGTTGGAGGATTTTTTTTTAGTGTTATATCTTCTTAGTGATTAACATTTTGAATTGAATACACTAGTGGATTAGTTTTATTGTACCCTTTTCCTAATTATTCATTTCATATCTACATATCTTAACAATGTAACGCCTTGGAAATTGCGCATTGAAACATGTCCATTTCTCTGCATGTAAAAAGCTTCAAGAGAGGAAATGGATTCGAGGATGGTGGCTAGAAGTGTGACTGGTTTTGGAATCGGCCCAATGTACCTTTTCAAGAACCACCATGCCTAGTAAAGCTGCTTGGGACAACCTAAAGGTTAAATGGGCCTATATGCGGCCCAGCAATATCCTCCTGTTATATAAGCCAGAACCCCCACAAACCAAAAAAAAAAAAATTACAAATTTTTTTTAACACATTAAAAACAGAATAAGATCATATCCATTTGAAAATCTCTCCAGAGGATCCTATTGAAGATTTGAATTTTATCTTTTTTAATTAACACTTTTTCTTTATTATATATTATCATCAACATATTCTCCTTATCTTATCGTTTGTACCATAAAATAAATGTTTATAAAGACTTTCTAGTTAAAAAAGAAGCATGAAGCATCACTCAACAAAACGTTTGTCATATGCTAGACTCCTCCTATGAGCTTGTTTTGTTAAATTGGGACATTGGGACCTCTTTGGCATGACTTTAATGGTATTGTACTACTATAGTTTAATGTTTTCTCTCCTTTATTACCAATATAGGAGGCAGGAAAATAATTAAGATAAAATATAAGGTTAGAAATAAAAGAGGAAGCAAAGTTGGTTTTGATCTTTACTTTACAGCTCACAGCATATGTATTTTACAGGTTGATAAACATGATTGGTCCACATAAATATCTTGTGCATATTCTATTAGGTTCCAAGAATTTCTATCAACAAAAAGCTCTATATATATAGATGGAGAGTTGAATAGAGAGGGGGGTTGAAGGCTGCAAATGAGAATTGAGAGAGAGAGTCTCTCATGGTACTCGGTTACTACTTTATCATTGTATTTGTTATTACAAATGATATATTACAAATCTTTATATGGACATAAGCAAGTTGCCGAACTACCTAAAATATTGTCTCACTGCTTCTATTTACTTTGCTCGGTTCTTACTTTATTTATCATTCAAACAGTCTCAAATGGACTGAGATTTAACATGCTAGAGTGTTTGATGCGGTTCCAATATTATCCGAAAACTCCCCCCCACAGCCAAGAAAAAAATAAAAATAAAAATTCTCCCCTTATTTTTACTTTAGTAAAATGAAATGATCCTGGCTTCTATACCTCACCCCTCCTCCTTAATTGCCTTCCAAGGACAACCAAAACAGGACAATCCTTTTCCTCTCCAGTTCTCTTTTTTCCCCACTTGTTAAATTCAAGGCGTTTTCTTTGATAGGAATAGATACATTTTTTTTTTTTTTTTTTAACATTAACTGACGCTGTTTGGTATTACTCCATTCTTGGATGGATAGCCATACAATTTTCCCACTTGAAGAAACTTATGTGCTATGAATAATAGAGTAATAGTGCCACTGTTGGCTGCATTTGCTTTCAAATGCCATGAAAGAAACGTGAAATTGATTTCAAATAGAGGGACAAGTACAACCACATGCTATTGTTTTTTAATGAATAAGCCAGTTAATGTTATTATTGATCACAAATACAATTACACATGCAGTTAATTAGCACATACAGTTTATATATATATATATATATGATAAAAATTCTAATCTAAACTCACACACACGTAAATTTTGAAGATCTTGTGATAACTAGTACTTACAAGTTACAACTGCAATTAAACACCAACGGTAAAACAGCTAGCTACTATCTAGTATCTACTGCCCTTTAGTACTTTTAACAGTAGATACTGAATAGGGAAACCACATGCTGCTTTAATACATTAATTAAAAATACGATCACCAACCGGGAAAGCATATCTTATTCTATCGCACATACTCAATTATTAATCTTCTTTAATCCCATGCATGCGGATTTATTACTAGTTAGGAACAAGGAAAGTTTTGAATTCAATTCATGGCTAGGGATACAGTTCCAGAGGAGACTGCAAACGCCTTCATTATATAGCCTACTAAGTAGATAGACTAATAAGTGTTTGGATTCTCGTTGGTGCGGAACTTGTATTATTAAGTGGCCTAATCAATAAACATGTTAGAGTTATTGTTGGGATTATGAATGAAATAGAAAGAATTGAGAGAAATATATATAGCGAAAAACCCTAAAAGCTTACATCTTTATTATTAAAATTTGTTTTTTACAATGGTACCCCAATTTTGGACAAATATAACAGTTGACTGTAGTAGTTTCATTACAAATAGAATTAGGATTATTTTTGTTTATTTTACAAGCACATGGGCTTACAATGATTTGGGTCTCTTGGGACATAATTAACATCTCGAACACCCCTTCCCCTCAAATTGAGGGTTCGTTTTAGTTTGGAATGGAATCCATTCACAAATGGACTTGATGTGAAAGGAAACGCATGACATACATGGCAACGACTGACAATGTATGATAATTGAAGACAATTGTGCTATGATTGAATGATTGATGTACCATTTGCCAAAATGATAATATTGACAGATGAAATTGTTATGGGTGGCCAGGTGATGCCGACATTGATAGTTGAATGATTTTATTGTGCGGTTGGTGCAAAATGTCTTAAAAGCCTCATTTACCGTACTTGTGAGGCAGCATGAGTGAGTGATTGCGTCAGCTCATGTCCACCATTTCCCTTGGGGGGGGGGGGGGGGGGGGGGGGTGCATGTAGGCTTTTTTCGGCACATGGTAGCACGGTAGCACCTTCTGGCAACATGTGAAAGGTGAATTTGCGGTAGTTTCTTTTGGTATAAGGTAGACTGCCTTCCAAGGGATTGAATTGTGTGGTTGGTAATGGAAAATCAATATTTGGTGAAAAAGGGTTGAACTACAATGAGCGGTAAAATCACAAAAAAAAAAAAAATTGCACTACATAAGGAAAATGACGTGACGCTATGGTATAAGAGGAAACTAAAGAAGTGGTTGATGGCTCTAATACCATATTAGAAATGATGTTGGAATTAAGAGTGAAAATAAGAATAAAGAAGAAAGAGAAATCTGAGAAATAGAAGGTAGAAGTAGAATTAAGGTTTGGTCTAAGAGCATTCTCATCAGCCTGAACATTTGGCTGGAAACAGCCAAATTTGAGGAGGGTGTGCGCAAAACACGCAGCACTAAACTCCCCAAACGGCTGAAAATGGGCAATTGATGAACAGTGGCTCCCTCATATGAGGGAGCCACTGTTCATCAATTGAGGGAATAAAAAAGATATTTTTTTAGTGTAGTAGTGTTTTTTTGTAGTGTAGTATTTCGGGAGTTGTGAAAAAATAAAATAAAATAATAAAGATATATTAAAAAATAGAATAGTAAAGTTAAAATAGGGAGTCTGGTGTAGTAGTGCTTTAGCTATTTGAGCAAAAGTGGGTTTTTTAGAACTAAATTGACAAAAAAAATAGGGAGTCTGATAAGAATGCTCTAATGACCTAAGTCCACAAGGAAAAGTCATGAGTGGTTACATATTTATTATTGAGATTTGTTTATTATAATGAACTCCAATGTAAGGTTAATAACCCTAAACTAACCATAGCATTATAGTACCTTCACTACAAGTAGGATTCGAAGTCCATTTTTATTGGTATTTTTGTACGATAATTTATATTTTCATACTTGAAGACAATTAATGACGAATGTTGATTTAATTATTATTATTATTAGTATTATACTACTACTATTACTAGTTTACTGCTACTCTAAAACTGGGTGAACATTGAGAGTTTTGAAAACTAAGAATGAGCATTTACGGTTTTGTCGATCATAATGCGTTAAGAACAACCTTAAAGGCTTTAAGGGCCTTAAAAGTTAAAACTCCCACACGGTTTGTAATTTAGTTAAACAGTTTTAACCTCAGAGAGAGAGAGAGAGAGAGAGAGATTCTCATAATGATTAGACAAATCATAATAATACATATATGAATTAGCCATTAATTTAATTAATTGTGTTTTATAAAAAAAAAATTAATTGTGTTCAAGTATGATTCTGAAAATACATTCACTTTTATTATACCATATTTTGTCATTTCTAACTTTGAATAGTTCTTTATCTCATTGTTTACCAAACATGGGTAATAACTAATAACTTTAAAACAGTACTCTATCGGTATATATAGTTTGTCAAATTATGAGACTTACATTGAGTTTGAGTTTCTTGTACGATTTAGTTTAAATTATTTGATTTGAGATATATAATTACCAATATGGTGTAAAACAAATCGGTAACATGATATATTGATTATCAACGTTGTACCATAGCGAAACATCACGCTTATGCATGCAAACCACCGACCACACATGACACATCCCATAAATATGGTGGCAAGAATCACGTAATATTCGGTTAAGACTTAAGACAGCATCCTTATCCTTTTGAAAGGAAATGAAATAAGAGGTCAAGAGTGTACTACCGATACTACCATGTTAGGTATCATTAAACCCAGCAAAAACAACAAAAAATGTTTGGTTCCAATAATATTTATGGTTGGCTGTGGTCATTTGTTTATGTTGAAAAACAGTACTAAAAAAACAAATTAAGAACATGACTTTCGTAGTTGAAGGCATTGTCAAGTTTAGCGATCATAATTGAGCGGTGCACCACTCATTAATGATCACCGCACTAATGAATTGTCACACATCAATTTCAAGATTTGCTTCTCCAAGTCCAAATGTCAAAGCAAAGACAAATTTGTTAGTTTTGGAATGTGTATGAGGTTTTCCTGTCCAAATAAGATTAGTGTTACCAACTTTTGCATTAGTCTAGTACTTGTTACGTTTGTCATACCCAACTCTACCTGTATCTGGTCTGGTGGTTTGAGTCAAACTAGAAACCACCAATTGGGAATAACCTATTCTGATATATATGGCCTAAGATGCCCAAAACTAGTGTAGGCCTACTACTTGTAAAATAAACAAACTTCATTCTATTTTATGTAAGTTTCTCTACTATATCAACCCTACATTGCATTTATTGTAACACAAGAAATTATATAGTAAAAATGTAGTCACTAAAGACTTTCATCCGTGGATGTAGACCGCCAGACTGAACCATGTAAACCCTCGCTTCCACTCTTTTCTCTTTCCAGTTTTATTGCTCCGCTCTTCTTTCTGTCTAGCTTTATGGCTTTATATTCAACATAATATCAAAACATAAATAATCTCAACATGATATCATAGCATTGTTGCTCCTAAATCAATATCTACAAACAACTGTAGCATGACCGAATCCATATCTTCAATTTTGTCTTTGAGAATTTGGTGCTTTATTTTAAAATATTTGTCCTTACTTTAACTTCTTTCAGAAACCCTACATTGTAAATTTTGGAAACCCAGCTTAGTTATTTTCTTTAAATATATCTTGTAATTTTGCTTATTAGCCATGTTAGTTAATTATCTTAATTATAGCTATAGAAATTACTCTAGCTGGAAGACTAGCTGCCAGCTCGCAGTGTAAGCTATTTGAAAATATTTGGCCATTCTTGGTAACTCAACATATGTGCACTCTTTACATCTATCGTTTCAAATAAATAATATGTCCGTTTGGATGCATATTATTTTCCTTTTTGGTGATTTGATTTTTGTTAAAATTACTATAGAAAAAAGCTAAATGAGAAATAAGATATTGGTTTAGCTTTTTGCTGAAATTACTGTAGCAAAAAGTAGAGTTTATTTTTTATTTTTTTTTTTTCTGAAGTTGTTGTAGTAATAATTAAGCTACTTGAAATGAGAAATAAACTTGACTTCTTGCGAGATCCGAATAGGGCCCACAAAATAAGCAAAAATATAACTTGTAAGTTGGGGGCAAAATGCACAAAGAAATAAAAAATTACAATGCCATTTAAAAAATTAAATTATATATTTACTCAACTTTGAATTTTGTTTCAAACTTGTTTTTTATACTTCAAAATGTTTTTCACTTTAAATATTTCATTTTTAAAAATTTTTCAAATAGATCTTTATCGTCATCTAATAAATGTAATGATATGACAAAAGGAATTCATGTCACGTTTAAAACTCAAAATCATAAAGTGATCTTGGTTTTATGAATTCCGTTTGTTGTCTTAGCATTTTCTATCCATGATCTATGAGATGGCAGTAAGAACTTTTTTCAAATAATTTAAAATACAATGAGGATTTTGACACAAATGTCAAACATTGAGTACAAAATATACAATTTAATCTAAATTTTCGTTTGAGTCAAGTGGGTCTCGGTCTGGCCCATATAAAGCCCAAAACCAAAACTGAAACTGAACTTCCTCCTCCATAGTCAAACCAATTGGCTATTGCCACACTGGAAGCAACAAGCAAGTATTATTTGCATGGGCTTGAAAGTTGAAAGGGAACTGCACCATACTACATGTCTACATGGTCATACTGGACCATTTATGTAGACATTAAGCTTGTGTTTGGATTCTCTACTTAAAAGTGATTTCACGGATTTTTATGCATAGAATGCATTTTGTAAAAAATCTGAGATGTTTGGTTGGGATTTTGGAAATTGCAAAATGCATTCTGCCTAGAATGCATTTTGCAAATTCTCATTTCTAGAGCAGAAGTCAAAATCCAAAATATTTTGGATTCTGATTTTAGCTTCTACTTTTAATTTTTGCTAAAGTAAATGGGACCCACTTACAACAGTTTATTACTCAAACAACTCTTTTTTCCCTGCTTAATTTTTATCTTTCTTTCTTTTATTTTCCTTCCCTCTCTTTTGTTCCCTACTTTTTCTCTTTTTTTAATGTGTTTCCTATTTTTTTTCTCTTTCTTTCTTTTATCTTTGAAAAAGTATTCTCATTTTCTCATTTTGTATCAAAGAATCGGGGATGATTTGGAATGATCGTTTGTAATGTTTTCTTTTTCTTTGTTTGATGTAAATTTGTTATGATGTGCTTTTTCAGCACTTTATTTGTAATGTTTGGATTTTATGTCACATTGTGTTTTTTATTTTATTTTATTTTTTCTTTTATTTGTAATGTTTATAATGTTTGGATGTTATATAAAGAGAGAGAGAGAGAGAGAGAGAGAGAGAGAGAAAATGGAGGAGGGGTGTGAACTGTGAGGAGGAAATGAGAGAAAAAAACGAGATGGGTGAGGAGGATGTATGTGTGTGGTGAGGGAGAAGAAAAAAGAAAGGCAGGGGGTACATGGGTGGTGGGGAAAAGAAAAAAGGAAATAAAAAGGAAAAAAGAAATGGGGAGTGGAGTACATGGGTGGTGGGGAAAAGAAAAAAGGGAATAAAAAGGAAAAAAGAAATGGGGAGTGGAGTACATGGGTGGTGGGGAAAAGAAAAAAGGAAATAAAAAGGAAAAAAGAAATGGGGAGTGGAGTTTACGTGTATGGTGGGAAAAAAAGGGGAGTTGAAAAGAAAGAAGAAAAAAAATTTGAAAGGGAAAAAACTAAATTGGTTTTATTTGTATGTTCACTGTGTTTGGTGCAAAGTATAAAATTGTGAAAATTTATTTAGAGAATGTCTATGATATATATATTTTTTTATCATAAATGGTTTGTGTATATCTCTATTGTACACACAATACACATTTATCTATATTTTTTTATTACATTGTTCAAATTTTATAAAAATGTGTGCAAGGAGATGTGCACAAATCATGACCTATTTTTTTTATTAGTAGATATTAATTTAAATCACAACGTAATATTTTATTTCTTTATTACATAGTTAATTTTGTATTGGTAGTAAATGTATTTTTAGCTTTGTATTGAGATATTTAAAAAAAAAAAAATTTAATTACATGATGTATACTAATAATATATTATTTAATAGGAAGAATACATTATTTAAAATACCAACCAAACACAATTCCTTTCAGTATAATCACTTTTTATAAATAATTTCCATATTTTACCAAATGTACTATTTTTAGCAAAATGCATTCTAGAGAATACATTTTCGAGAATGCATTCTAGTAGGAATACATTCTCTAGAATGCATTCCCAAAATAGAGGATCCAAACACAGGCTAATTGTACTAGCTACCGTAGTATAATAATTGATAATGTTATACATGTTATTTAATTATTGTTGTCATTGTTTTTACTTTTCTTCTGGATAGGCTAGTTTTGAAGTTATATTTGTTTATCCAAATAACCTTACTTATTTTTGTATTTAAATTCTTCATCCAGAAACCGTGAAGATATATAGAACCCCTTTTTTGGAGTAGAAAAAGAGAACTTTAATGTGATATATCATATATATAGTCATATTAATTGCGTGGAAATATAAAATATTATCTACTACTTTTACTGTTTTTTCTTGCTGGGCATACTCAACTAGGTCCACGCGTATGTGTTTGTAAAGACTAAACAGCGTGAACATAGCTGGTTTCAATACGGTGCATTATTTATCAGCCACTTGGTGCATCTAGGGATGAGATTGATGCGCCTGCAGTGATTCTAGAAATTTACAGATTTGTGCCTAATGATGATTTGGGGATTCTGTTTTTAATTTGTTTTAATACAGTTGGAATTGCTAATGAAATACATCTCAACCCTTCTGTTATCATATAACTAAGCTAATATTTATTTTTGAATTAAAAAAATATAATATATGATTAATCGAGAAAATTATTCCATAATTCTAGTGTAAATTGATGTTGTACTCGTATTTTCTCTTCACATAAATAGTGGGTTCCATCATGAATTTAATTAACAGAATCTACCATTCATGGTGGGAACTGAAGAGTGATTATTCAGTAGTCTAGGATTACAAATAAATGTATACGCACTTTGATTAATCCTAACATTCATGGTGGGGGATTGGGGAGTGATTATTTAGTAGTTCAGGACTACAAATAAATGTGTACGCACTTCGATGAATCCTATGGAACACATAACACCCTACTACTAGCCACATGGACCACGATAAGCGCAAGACTTTGTCTTAGGTAAATAGTTTTGAGAAGATTCGAACTAGTAATTATTGGAGAGCACATCCAAAATCGGACCAATTGAGTTACTTCTTCAGGTTAATTTACCATACGACATTAATACACTACGAGAGTATTGTATAATTGTTGAATTAATTTACTTGTGCTCTATATCCTAAAAGCTGCTCTTTTGTTCTATAATATAATGTCAGCAGTGGCGTATATATGATTTAACAGTTGCACCCATTAAGGCCGACCTTTTGGTTACCATCAATATCTTTTTGGTTTATGTTTAAATAACAAATATGCTGAGATTTTTTGGACCACTCAAATTTAATTATGTCTTCTTAGGATTTGTAAGCAATATCCGATTCTCTATTTCGACAAAAACAAATTGGCTTTACCGACCCGCTTTGTAAGCGAGAAATTGCCGATTATTCCAAAAGCTTAAACTAAGTCAAGGTTCGAACTTGGGATTACCTGCTCTGATACCATGAGAAATTACCGATTATCCCAAAAGCTTAAGCTATTAGGATATGGTGAATTTAATCATTTAATCAATATTTTAACATGTTAAGGCTATCTCCAGCAGTCTTTTAAATTTATCTCTACTCTATCTCTATATTTACACTATCAACAACTCTCTATCTATTTTTACTCCAGCAGTACTCTCTATTTCCCTCTCTACTCTATTTAAATATACTTTTTTATTCTTTTATCTCATTTAAATATTATATTTTTTATTCTTTTTTTTTTTATTTACCGCCAACAATACCCGTATATCCAACAGCTCCTTCCCACCCACCGCCGCCACCACCACCACCACCGTGAATCAACCCAGAGCAACCAAAACCCACCGTGACCACCACCGTGAATCAACTGTCAACCACCACAAACCCAACAAAAACCCAAACCCACCAGCGCAAAGACCCAAACCCACCAGTGGTCAGCCTCGGCAAAGACCCAAACCCAGCGCAAACCCACCACCCCAGGCCGATCTCGGCAGCGCAAACCCAACAACCACCCCAAGCCACCGATTCAACCACCCCAGGCCTCGGCAAAGACCCAAACCCACCAGCGCAAAGACCCAAACCCACCGAATCAACAAACCCAACGCAAACCCACCACCCCAGGCCGATCTCGGCAGCGCAAACCCAACAACCACCCCAAGCCACCACCGAATCAACCACCCCAAGCCACCACCGCCCCAAGCCACCACCGAATCAACCACCCCAAGCCACCACCGATTCAACCACCCCAAGCCACCACCGAATCAACCACCCCAAGCCACCACCGAATCAACCACCCAAAGCCACCATCGATTCAACCACCCCAAGCCACCACCGGTTCAACCACCCCAAGCCACCACCAAAGAGAGAAGAGAGAGCAGAAAGCAAATGAGAAAGAAAGAGAAATTTTCGGAAGAAATGAGAAGAGAGAGAAAAAAATTGGAAGAAATAGCATGTGATGGTGGGGTCAGGGACTGAAGAAATTGATTTTTTAATTTTTACAAAGTGTACAGTAGCCTTTCATTTTTGAAAGGCTACTGTTCACTTTGTAAAAAAATTTGAGGATGAAGAGTAGTTTTAGAGGACTGCTGGAGCCGGGTTTTTGGTTTTGTTCTCTACAAATAAAGATGAAGAGCAGGTTTACATCACTGCTGGAGATGGCCTAAAGACAATAGCATGAATCAAGAAATTCATATGTGATTTAATGAGCATGAATCAAGGAAACATGTTTCCTTGATTTATGGGTGAATATATCTCATTTATTCTGTAGCCTATATAAAGGTCATATCATTCTATTGAACCAAAAAAAAAATCAACACAATATTCTTATAATATTGCTCCATTAATATAATCACAATGTAGTCCTTTAATATCTTCTCTCTCTTTTATATTCCATCTCCATTTTATATTCTTTAGATTATTTTTAGTTTATAAATTGAGTAATGCTAGGGATACAACTAATTTTATAACCAAATGCTTACAAACTGACATGATATCCTATATGGATATAACACATAAGCAATTAAAACACCAAATTACCAATTCAATATTAACATTTAATATTAATAAATCATTAATTGTTGATGTGTTACTTCCATATAGGATGCCATGTCAGTTTGTAAGCATTTGGTTGTAAAATTAGTTGTATCCCTAGCATTACTCTTATAAATTTCCACATGGTATCAGAGCCTTAAAGCTCGCATGAGCGCTCTTTGATCCTTCTGCTTCCACATCTTAAAAAATCCATCCTTTCTTTTTTCTTCTACAACTAAAAAAAATAAAATAAAAAATTGTGGGACACTTTTTTATTCTCTTTCTTCATAAGCCAAGATCGAGCCAAGTCCTCGAGCCACTAAGCTGAGATCCCGAGCCAAGATATTCAAGATCCAAGCCTTTGAACCACTAAGTTGAGATCGAGCCATTGAGCCATGATTTGACCAAGCCAAGCCGTGATCAGTCATCAAGCAAAGATCCGAGCCAAGCCATTGAGCCTCTGAGCCGAGATTCGAGCCAAGATCCAAGCTTTTCGGCCTTTGTAGCCGTCTTTCTCTTTTTGAAGCCAAACTTAAGCCCTAGTCAAGCTACACTTTGAGTTTGAGAAGGAATGTTAAAGACAATAGCATGAATCAAGAAATTTATATGTGATTTAATGAGCATGAATCAAGGTAATAAGTCAATGGATTCATATATGATTTAATGAGCATGAATCAAGAAAACAGGTTTCCTTGATTTATGGGTGAATATGTCTCATTTATTCTGTAGCTTATATAAAGGTCATATCATTCTATTGTAACCAACAAAAAAAAAAATCAATACAATATTCTTACAATATTGCTCTATTAATATAATCACAATGTAGCCCTTTAATATCTTCTCTCTCTTTTATATTCCATCTCCATTTTATATTCTTTAGATTATTTTTAGTTTATAAATTTCCACAGTAACCTTTTTCTTTAAGCAAACAAATAAAAAATAAAAAAATAAAAAAACACCGCTTTCTTTCATCTTGTTTATGAGAAATGTTAAGCTAAATAGAATATATAGAATGGATTTAAAGGTATTTTAAAGAATATTCCATCTATTTTATGTTTGAAATTTTAGTCGGAATGAATCAAAATTATCAAATAGTAAAGAGTGAATGTCCATTTCATGCATTCGTAAGCATTACAAAAAGTTGGAAAAACATTATTCATTTAATGAATGGAAGCAAATCTTGATTTTATCCTTCATTTCATGTCAATACTTTTTATTTATTTATTTATTATTATTATTTAATTTCAGAATACATTAGAAAAAAATTATTATTTAACTTCAGAATAAATTAGAGAAAAATATATTATATTTCTTTTCATTTAATTTCATTATTGTATGATCTATCCAGTCCATTATATTATTGTATAAACTCATAAAACATAATATAATTAGAGTAGGAGGATTAGAGGGATGGAGGACTTGACTCATCTTAAAACATTCATTCATTTAAGGAAACCTTCAAACACTGCTACCATTTCATTGTTCTATGGTCTATTCAATTCATTCTATTATTATTGTATAATCTCTCAACATAGGAGGTTTACGCGAGGAGAAAGTATCTCCTATTTCCAAAATATCAACTCACCACCATGATTTGGTATTTTAATCTAATGAAAAAATGACACATGTATTAATAAAGCTAAGTCAACTTATTGTTACAACCAAAATGACAATTTAATTCCTCGAAAATTTCAAACCCCCAACCACCGTGATTTGGTATTTCAGTCCAATGAAGGAATGACACATGTATTAATAAAGCTAAGTCAACTTATTGCTACAACCAAAATGACAATTTAATTCCTTGAAAATTTCAAACCCTCAAGTTGACTCAACACATTACTTATGATTGGCTTAGATCAAATAAAAACAAAAATAATAGTAAGACAAATATATAAATAAATAAAGAAATAAATAAAAAGCAACTTCTATGGGTCATTCACCAAACTCATCTACCATTATAAATGCTGTGCTAGCAACTCACCTATATAGTCATACAGACACAAACAGCTTAAAGAGTCATAAACGCCGCTTATCGCTGGGACATATCTTTCCCATTGTGATCCAAAAGAATTTATTGCTTTAGCTCAACTAACTCTCCCACATTCCCACCTCCCCCAACTCCCTCTTTGACTCTTTTCTTTGTGGTTAAATTCAACAAAACCATTTTTACAAGCTCTAATACACACCTTCCATCTCTAAGGTTCTTAAATCATTTTAGACGGTTCTTGAAATTGAAACCCAGTTTCTACATTTACATAACAATGTCAGTTGTGTACACGGTGAAGGTTGAGGACTCAAGGCCTGCAACAGATCAAAAGCCATCAGCAGGGCCTGTGTATAGGAGCATTTATGCTAAAGATGGTCTCTTGGACTTGCCGGCTGGATTGGAATCTCCTTGGCAATTCTTCAGGTATATACATATTATTTGCATTCACTTGTTTATTTGATATCCCTTTTGAGAGTTGGATTGCATTATTATGTCTAGTGGGATTATTAGGATTTAGGACTATTTTTATTCATTGGAATACAATAATATATTTTAAGAAATGCCTAGCAAAGCAAAAGACATTTTTCCCACATTTTCTATCTCATTCTCAGCCTTTGCCTAGTGTATTCATGAAATGAGAGTCATTTTTTTTTACAACATCATGAAGACTCTTGGCTCTTAGGAGGAATGAGAGTCTTATTTTTTTTTTTTTTAAGTACAATATGTAAAACCAACCGTGTCACCTAAGCATGAATTGACTGTAAAAGTCAAATGACAATGTAAAATTCCTTAGAACTATATTGAGTATTTTGGTTGGATGTTGTAGATCAGAATTAGGCCTATGTTTCTTGGATATTTGTCTTGTTGTAACTGGAATCCATGGCCCAAAACAAAAACAAATGCTTGTCGTGAACACAAGGTTCGGCAAAATGGCCCAAACAATTGGACTTAACCAAAAAAACCAACCAATACCTGTCATGAGCAAATTAATTAAAAAACTAATAATGGCCCATGCAGGTCTCGAACCTGCGACCTTCGCGTTATTAGCACGACGCTCTAACCAGCTGAGCTAATAGGCCAGTTGTTTTGTCATTCAAATCTCAGCTAGTTAGATATAATTTTAAACGTAATATAATCGAAGCCATATTTGTATAATAAAGAACACAAAAGCACAAGTATTATTAGAACCAAAAGCTTTGCATCTTGAATTACATGGTCTGAATCCATGGCTACCTGCTGTGATATTTCCTCTGACACTCGGTTTATTGTCTCAGTGACTCCGCTAAGAAGAGCCCCAGCAACCCAATGCTGGGTCGACGTCAAGTCACCGACTCAAAGGTAAAATACAACTCACTCTTTCTCTTTCTCTTATTACACGTGTCTATGTACAACCTTTTCCCCGACAATAAATGTAGTGTTACAAATATTTTGATCACTTTTTTAATAACCAATAATAAGAATGATGTTAATGCAAATGGTGCTAGTTGTGTGAAAAGGGACGTTATTCTAATCAGAATTTATCTTCCACAATTGTGAAATAGCCTATGAAAATTGTTGTATACTGATATTGCCCGTTTCACAATTTTTTAATTTTAATGATAACTAGTGATTGGAACAATCACTTATGTGAACCTATCATTTACATTTTGTATAAAAGTGATGTCATTCCTCACAGCTTGACTCTTCAACTTAAATAAGTTTGCCAAAAAAATGGTGTCACTCTCGTTCCTTTTAAGACCATAAGCTAAATTTTCACGAAGAAAAGAAAATACTAACAAAAAAGATTTGACTGAATTCACAGGTGGGTCCCTATGTGTGGCTCACATATCAGGAGGTTTATGATGTAGTAGTTTGTGTAGGCTCCGCCATGAGGAGCCGTGGTGTCACTCCCGTAAGTCCATATTGTACTTTGTCTCACTAAATTGAAAACACTTCTTTTTCTTCTCCTAAATTAGACAATTTGTTGACGTGAGAATCCATTTTTTAAGTACTACTAATGTGCCTTATTATGTATGTAGGGTAATCGTTGTGGTATTTATGGGTCCAACTGTTCCGAATGGATAATGGCAATGGAGGTACAATACTACATATACATATATTATATTTGTGACAAACACTATTAATCTTTGTTGGTTTCATATA
Source organism: Fagus sylvatica (assembly GCA_907173295.1). Taxonomy (NCBI): domain Eukaryota; kingdom Viridiplantae; phylum Streptophyta; class Magnoliopsida; order Fagales; family Fagaceae; genus Fagus; species Fagus sylvatica. The sequence goes on from OU015763.1 coordinate 15,037,507, forward strand.
TATTCATGTTCCATGCAATAGTAAACGTGTTGTTTGGTTTCCAATATTGAAGCACACGCTCTTAAATGTGTTTGCATTAGTGTTGATCGAATGCAAATGTTCCTGGCATTAATGGGACCATGCTGGTATGTCTAAGAATCAAAATACTTATAACAGTGTGATTATAAAGGCTTACAACTTTGTGCCATGCACCTTTTGGTTTGTATAAAAATACTTGCAATTCTAACTTCTAAGAATATTAGTTTAGTTGGCTATCACTAATAAGTAACATTTCTGCTGCTTTTTCTGGGGATGATGCACAAAGCTCGGTCAAAATTTTAATAAGTTTATGGGGGTGAATCATTTAAGAGTTGTATTACTTTATGATTAAAGTTTTTAATGTGGGACAAGACTTTTTTGTTTCTCTAAAGGGAAAGTGTATTGATAGGAAACAAACTAATTACAAAGGGCTACTAGCTAGATTGAGAACATTTGTTATGGAAGTTTACTATCTTACAATCATTTTTCCTCGTATTTGCTTCCTAACTCTTTGTTATTTGCTTCCTAACTCACTTTAACATGATTTATAACGTTCATAGTAAAGACGAAAGTCAAAGATAGCAGTGTTTAAGTAATTGTTTGAACTGTGTAGTGTTATGTTGATATTTATGTTTGATTTTCAACAGGCTTGTAACAGCCAGGCTGTGACATATGTACCATTATATGACACACTTGGTATGTTTTCCTTTTCTTTCTTTCTTTTTTGCTCCAATAAATCTCAGTGTGCTAATTAGTACTATCATCTTCACCATGACTTTTGGGTGCACCCACCCCCTCCTAGTGGCAATCAATGTACTAGCATTACAGAACACTTGGTTGAGTTATCAAATGAATCTGATTATGTAATTCTATGTGGTTTTGCTCATCACAGGAGCTAATGCAGTGGAGTTTATAATCAACCATGCTGAAGTTTCAATAGCTTTTGTGCAAGAGAACAAAATCCCTGCTGTAGGTTCTCATTCTATTAATTTCATTTTTATTTATTGTAAATGAAATATCACTGATCTAAATTAGCTATCAACGTTTAAAATATTGTTAATAAAATCTTGATGATCTGATTCAGTGGTCAATAAGGTCGTAGGAAACCTGTGACCGATACGAAGAATTGATTTTCAATATTCCTTCATTAGAACCTACCTTAATTACCTCACTTTTGTCATTTTTGGTTCTGAAACCATAGAAATCCTTGTTCTCTGAGGGATGCTATTTTTTCTTTTTAGTTTTTAAGGCAACAGGAACAGGCAACATCTTGGAGGGCTTATAAGTTTTGTTATAACTTATAAGTACTCTGGTTGTAAAGAATTCTGTGCAACCATGTTGCTCACTTGATTTCTTCTATAATACTCATACTTGACAGCAATGTGGTTGTATGCATTCATGCTTTCATGTCTGAATTCTTTCCATGCCACCTAAAAGAATTTGTATAAAGAAAGAGGGGTTTGAGGGGTTCTTTCTAAAATTGCTTAATCTAGTTCTGTTAGTGGTTATGTCAGTAGTTGTCACTTGGGACGTCCTTGTCTCTCACTTTTTGTCTTTGGTCAGTGTGTGTTTCTGTGCATGTCAAACATTAATCCATTTTTATTAAAGTGTCTTCTTAGTTATTTATTTGTCCATACAAATTGATGAAAATAATTTACTCGGTACAACTCACATTTCTCCCAATTCTTGTTCAGGCTTCTACAAATTTTTTTTTTTTTTTTTCTCATTCAAGTGGTAACTCTTTGTGCAGATTCTATCATGCCTCCCACAATGTTCTGCAAATTTAAAAAGTAGGTCAAAATTCTATCTTCTGTCTAATATACATGAAACACAATATGCAGTACCTTGGGTGGGGGACTAAATTATGTGTTTCCTTTGTGCAGCTATTGTCAGCTTTTCAAATATTTCAAGCACACAAAAGAAAGAAGCTGAAGAATTGGGGGTTTCTTGCTTTTCCTGGAAGGAGTTTTCTGAGTTGGTAGGATGTCAATCCACATTGTTCATCTATATAATGAATGCTTATTACCGTCTACATTGATTTTGACTAGTCAATCAATTTGATGTCATCCAACCTGATTTCAGGGAAGTTCGAATGACGAGCTGCCTCCAAAACAGAAGACTGACATCTGCACGATAATGTATACAAGTGGAACGACAGGAGAACCAAAAGGTGTCATTCTTACAAATGCGGCTATAATGGCAGAAGTATTGTCGACGGACCACCTACTTTTACTAACAGATAGAGTGGTAAACAACCAAACACAAATTATGATTTCTTGAAGCTGAATGATTCTGTAACTGTTTTAGTTTCTGTATTTCTTGGAGTTTTAAAGTTGGCTAAGAAAAGGTAATCATGCCCAATAATCTATTCTAACTTGCAACTCAATTCTCTGTCTGTTATTTGGTGCTATTCTTTTGTGTCAATAATCATTACCAGGTTCTTATCTCCATTACATTAGGCCTGCTGCAGAATGCCTGATCAATAGATGTTAATGTATGACTTTAAGATAAATGAACATGATGATTTTCTCTACAAAAGCAAATAAATGTGCACAGAACTTACATTTGATGTAAGTTATTGTTGATTAGCCAAGCCAATTATGTTTCCTAGTTCATAACACTGGACATATAAGATTATATTCACATTCTAATGACAACAAATCCAGAATGATAATCTTCTAAGAAAAATATAAGATTCCTGTTAAGAATAAAACTCAGAAGAAGTTATGGTTTGCATTCATGTGCATGTAATTGAATTTTCCAAACAACATCACTGTTGTTTCTGGTTCAGTCAAGAAAAATCTTTTGGTTCTTCTTGCCACTGTCAGTACAGCATGTAAGGACTTCATCTGTTAGCTTACGAATTAATCTAGATGGGGGCATACACACTTTTTGTTCATGTCTTAATACTGTTATAGGTCCAACAAGATATTTTCAACCAGATCTGTAAATTATCAGTAGTAGTTCCTCCTAACAAGAGTCATCTCCTCTTTTGAAAGATGCATGTTTAGTCTTGTCAAGATTCTTAATTGGAATGTGGTAGGTCATTGGTTTGAATAGCAAAGGCAGAGTGAAAATGTAGGTCATAAGTTCAAACCTTACCAAGAAACAAAAGGATAAAAGTAAACTAATGTAAGGTTGTCTATATCACTTTTTGCTATTAAGTCATTCATTGATGATTGACCACAAAAATCTTTTCTTCATGAAATTGTATGGCAGTTACATTGTGGTATTGACATAGAATCTTTTCCATTACAGTGTACAGAAGAAGATTCATACTTCTCCTTCCTTCCTTTGGCCCATGTATATGATCAAATAATTGAGAGCTATTGCATCTATAAGGGTTCCTCAATAGGATTTTGGCGAGGCGTAAGATTAAGATTCATCTTTTTCAATGAGTTCTTTCTTCATCTTTTTATTTGACTGTATCTCTTTGATTTGCCAACGTGGTTTTCTTGCTTTAAAATTGCAGGACATCAGGTTTCTGATGGATGACATCCAGGAACTGAAGCCTTCTATGTTTTGTGGGGTTCCTAGAGTTTATGATCGTATATACGCTGGTATAATTATTTCTCTATACATCATAATTAGTTATACAATTATGTATATTTATTTTTGTCTTTCTAAACATTGGCCTTAAATTTTTGTTTAAAGGTATAGTTAATAAAGTTTCATCGGGAGGTGCGTTGCGGAAGGCATTGTTCCAATATGCTTATAACTAGTATGTTTAACCATAACCACTTCATTAATTTTCTTTGCTTCCCTACTGCATGACTAATGGAATCTACTAACAGCAAGTTGGGAAATCTGGAGAAGGGTCTTCCTCAAGATAAAGCAGCACCTTTCTTGGACAGGCTTGTCTTTGATAAGGTTAGTCATTATATCCTTCCCCATTTTTACTCTTGAAAGATCTGTTTTACATTCTAATAATGTGTTAATCATTATAGATCAAGCAAGGATTAGGGGGGCGAATTCGTATCATGTTATCAGGTGCTGCACCTTTACCTGGGCATGTGGAGGAGTTTTTGAGGGTCACCAGCTGCTCTACTTTATCACAAGGATATGGTATGTTAGACCAAGTGTTTTTCTTATTAGAGATGTTTGGAAGCATATCAGTGGTGATGGCATTTAAAATTTAAATTTTTTGTTGTCGAACTTTCTATAACTTCATAGACAACATTCAAATTTGATATTTTCCAACAATTTCATCATTGTGTAAGCTGATTGCTTACCTTTTGGAAGTAATTTAGAGCATCATTTGGAGATTCAAGAGAAACTACAAAATTAATATACAAACAATTAATCTCACCTTTGCGTTGTTTTACATAGAATGATATCTTTAAAAAGCCCTAATGCTTCTTTATGTTGCATCCAAGCATATCATTAAGTTATAATCATGTGCCATTGTTCTTGTGTACTTCTTTCTATTAACTTATAATATTTGTTCATGATCAGGTCTTACTGAAAGTTGTGGTGGGTGTTTTACATCCATAGGCAATGTATTTCCCATGATGGGAACTGTTGGAGTCCCCATCACAACCATTGAAGCCAGGCTTGAGTCAGTGCCAGAGATGGGATATGATGCACTTTCCAGCACACCGCGTGGAGAGATTTGCCTGAGGGGAAAAACTTTGTTCTCCGGTTACCACAAGCGACAAGACCTAACCGAAGATGTCCTTGTTGATGGGTGGTTTCATACAGGTAAAACCTTGGTAGTACAGTGCGGTGACAAATTCATAATGAGAATAACTACTTTCTAAGGCTGTATTTGGCACTGATTAAGAACTTCTTTACCCGCTATAAGACAGAAAAATTAATTCCCAGAGAGTATGTGAATGTTGCTGGATATAATTTTGCGAAAATTGCAGGTGACATTGGAGAATGGCAGCCCAATGGAGCAATGAAAATCATTGACAGGAAAAAGAATATATTTAAGCTGTCTCAAGGTGAATATGTTGCTGTAGAGAACATCGAAAGCACATACTTGCGATGCCCTCTTTTAACATCGGTATGTTGCTGGTGTCCACAATGGTTCCCCTTGTAAAACTAGAATCTATATAAAATAGAACATTGCATCTCTTTTTGCCTGAACGGATGAGTTTCTGTTTAGGAAGTTGATCTGCATAGCCCATTTTAGATTTCACAATTTTTTACCACTTCTCTAATTCCGAAAGTGCTTTTGACTTTTCTTGATAACAGATTTGGGTCTATGGGAACAGTTTTGAGTCGTTTCTTGTAGCTGTGGTGGTTCCTGACAGAAAGGCATTAGAGGATTGGGCAATAAATCATAATGTCACTGGTGATTTTAATTCATTATGTGAAAACCTGAAGGCAAGAAAATACATTTTAGATGAGCTTAATGACACTGGTCACAAAAACCAGGTATGTACATGTGTCTCGATTCCCTGTTGTTAATTTCATGCAGAGTTATGTCTTCTCTTCTGACTTGAAGACATCCTGCAGCTTCGAGGTTTTGAGCTGTTAAAAGCAGTTCATTTGGAACCAAACCCCTTTGACATGGAGAGAGATCTGATAACTCCAACATTCAAATTGAAGAGACCACAATTGCTTAAGTACTACAAGGTGTGCCTTGTGTTCCCTCTTTCTATCACTTGTCTACCTGACTGCCCATTATTACAATGCCTTTTATTGGACCCAAGTTATGCCTTTCCCATGTTTCCCTAGCAAAAGGGGGAAAAATCATCTTTCCAAAAGTGCAGAGCTTCAGAATGCATACTATAAATAGTTTGGTTACCTTTTTGCAATTTTCTATGAAAAGCAAGAAGGATCCAATAAATAGGCCCTAGGGCATTTTACTGTTCACTTGAACCTGAACATGAATCTAAAGCCCAGGGATGTGTGTTATTTAAAGATAATACTTGAAAAAAAAAAATAGCAAGACCTCTTGCTTTTTCTAAAGTAATTCAACAAAAGCCCCCATATAAGATAGTTCTTTTGGCTGGCTTTCAGAAATTCCTTTTAAAAAGAGTTCCTTATTATCCATTATGTTCTTTATATTGATCTACCATGGAAGTTGGAGTGTTGGACTATGCTGCATCAATATTATCTTTTCACCAATGTCATCTGCAGGACACTGTTGATCAATTGTACAGTGAAGCCAAGGGAATAAGGGGGTGATAGCAGCATTGGAAGCTTAACCTGGAATCCATATATTTACCAATTTGTGGCAGTTTCCCAAAAGTTTGTTTATTTCTTGTTTTCTCGTCTAAAAACTCTAGATGTAAAAAAGTGTTCATATCAAATCATATGTTCTACCCAACAGTGAATGGATTGTCCCTGTTTGATTATAAAGAAAATATCATTTCACATTATATATTTGAGGAATCATCCTGGCTCCTGCTGAAAATTATATTCCTCCTCTTTTCCTTTCTTTATACTCTTGATGCTGTTTTCATTCTATGAAGTGATAAAACCAGGGGTTGCAAAAGTACGACAACCCAGCACCATGGGCCAATATCTTTATCTAGAGATATAAGCAATGCCAAACATTCTTAAGTAGTTCATATACGGTTCCCAACTATTTTGTCAGAAATTAAATAGCTGATATTCTTCAATTTTTGGCCCTCAAATTTTCTTTTCTTGTTTTAACAAATCAGATTACCACTGTCAAGGAGTTTGAAGTTTGAAGTCTAATTCAATGCAATACATGTTTTACTGTGAACTATATGTATAGAACCATAACTTTTTGTTTCCTGAGTTGGTTGTCTGCCCTTATATATTAAAGTCAATCAAGCTCCCATGGTTTTGATGATCCAGCTTCCATGTGGCACTATGAATAACAAGCAACCAACACATTCAAAGCTAATTGTTCACTAATTCTGAATTACTTCAACCAGAGTATTTAGGTGGTCCTCTGTGCTATGTATATAGTATTTACCTGAGAGACATTGCAGAATCAAGTATACCACCCAAAACACAAGCCCATTCATGGAAGGTTGATTTCATGTTACAGCAGGACCAAAAATAACAAAAATTGTATCATGGAAACAATATATGCATATATTGAAAGCACAAACCATTACATTTTATTGTTATAGCACCTGATTTTTCTGACTGTTGGCTGGCTTCATTATAATTAAGTGTTTGAGAAGGCCTCTTTTCACAGTTGCCACCAGTAAAAGTTCAAACAACATGAAAGTTTGAAGGTGATAATTGGTTTGACTGGTAAAATCTCGTTATCGTATCATACTTAGATCAAATCCAGCCTTCATCAGGGATTGAGAAGAGGGGTGGGGGGAGCGCCTAACTCTCATTGTGTAGTCCACAAAAATCCAAACTGAGCCCAAAGTTTCAAATAAGATTGCTTGCTGGCAAGTCTGATGGTATCCTCCATTTTGATTTTTGAGTGCTATTCTGGTACCTACCATTGTAAATTTGTGCCTAATAAAAACTAGTGGCTCGATAACTGTAAATTTAATCAAGGCTCTTTAGAATAAGCGCAAATCTAATGGTTCCCTATAACATAAGAATTTTTTTTTAATTACATGTAACACTGATACAGCGATTCTACAAGGTTCCTATCGATGGAGCTGATGAAAAATGTAACATATCTCAGTAACACGACAATGGTGCCGAATTTGTCACGCTTGACCAAAGAACAACACAAACAACTGAAACAAGTCAATTAAAACAACTTGAAACTTGCAAGCTTCAAAGGCAATTCACATGCAACTACGTCTGCACCAATGGGAAGTCAAGTATAATGCCCAGACAGGACAGAATAACAGAAAGATAAATTCAACAGAATGGAAGACAAATTTTCCTTTCACAAATACAGATGAAATGGTAATGAATTTGTAGGTCTTTGATAAGATAATAACACGAAATAATGATATTATTAAAATTTGCAAGCCTCAAAACAATCATATGCTGCTAAGAGCGTGCCTATAGCACATCAAGTACCAGCGCCCAGACAGGATAGAGAAACAGAAGGATTATTCCAATTGTGTTTGATAGACCATTGGCTCTTGTGAAAGAGTTTCTGAACCCACCCGATGCACGGATGTGTTCTTGCAGCAAATAACATGCAATGGCAAGACATATTACCACACCAACCCAGCTGTCCTTTAGGGTGTCAGCAATTAAACTAGGAGCCACCACCATCAGAAGAATCAAAGCACCTGGAAGTTCCAGCCAATCTGCAGTTACAGTCCTAGTCAGTAAATCGATAGTCAACAATATTGGATTGATTATGGTTATTTGGTTGGATGGCGGAAATCATGCTATCAGTGATACAATCTATGTAAATGAATATTTGCTTAGGCACAGCATAAGATGTAAGAAAGCATAGTGAAAATGCGCTACTTGTTTGTTCCATCTAATTGAAGATAGGTGAGACTTTCAGCCAACGAATTCCAAGTAAGATTTACATAGATTGTATTACTTAGAAGCATTAACGCATAAACACGATCAATCAATAGTGAGTGAAACTTATATTATACCTGGGAAATGACGTGGGAAAAAAAGGCGCAATATAACTGCAACGAAAGCAATCCATTTCCCAATCTCTCCCCTGCATCACCAAAAAAAGTTAAGCAGCATGAAAGTATACAAAGATTGAGGTCATTGAAAAAAGTTCTTCCCCAATTGATCACCTGAATATGTTGAACAGTAGTGAAGGAAGACTCAAGAAGATGTATGGGATCAACAAAGTTGTAAGAATGTTTGTTCTCCAGTGTGTTCGATCCAAGACCAACAAATAGCTACGGTAAGCATACAAAAGGGAATCAATAAGGACATTCAAAATTCTAAGAAAAGCACAAATAATAATAAACATGATATACTATAAAACAGAAAAATGACCCAAGATACATCAACCAGACATAATAATTACAAAAAACGAAATAGACAAGAGAAACATATCATGTGATTGGGTGTAGCAAGAGAAGTATACTCATTGATCAAACTAATGTTCTTACAAAGTTTTATTTTTTCACAAAAAACATTCAATCCATTATCCATAAGCATACTGCCAATTTAGTGGTCTACATTATTCTTGGTGAGCATATCAAATGCAAAGGCTACAGGGCATTTAGACCTCCCAGCACACTGGCATGACCACAGATCCAATACATAATTGCTCTCAAGTCTCAAATAATCTAAAATGAAATAAAGAGCAAAGTGAAGAAAACATAGATCGTCAAGAGAGAAAAAAGTAAATATGATTAAAATTAAATTCCATTAGAATCAGAAATCCATCATAGAAACTAGAAACAACCCCATTAAATTAGGGTGATTGAAGAATGCACATCTGAACCCCCATTGGCAGATCACAGTTTATCAAAGACATAAAGTCATGAATGATCCCTTCAAATTCAATACATCTCATGAACAAGTCATAGTAAACGAGAATTATAATTTAAACTCAGTGAAAAAAAGGAAGAAATAGAAACAAATACACAGAGTTGACTATAACAAAATGATTCCCAAACCATTTCCTTTTTTTTTTTTTTTTTAATAATTAAATTGAAGTGGGTAGATTGGAAGAAAATCAACCATCAATACTAAATATGCACAACCATCACCTGAAAAATTCAAATAGTGGCAAAGAAAGCCTCAACTGGTAAATTACGAAAAAAAGTCCCAAAATTTAAAAACAAGATCTTGTTTTATAATGATCTCCTTTTTAATTTCTCATTTAAGTTTAAACCCACATGCTTATATATGCTTATTTATCATTTAATAACATGATCAAAGATTGCCTCAAAAGCTAAAAGACATGTCTTGATGTATATCTGTTATCCATGTAAACTGTGAAAGTGAAACAGTATAGCATTAAGAGAGAGAGAGAGTAATAGTAATATTACATGGCAGCGAAAGCAGCAAGCCATTCAAGAAATGAAGTGCCGAAGCCTAAGCTTCCAAGCTTGATGGCATGTGTAGCCAGCTTTTTAGCGGCGTATACAAGGTCTTTAACGTCAGAGCTGAGTAGCTCGCCCGCACCTTCGTCAGTTTTCATTCTTATCAAGATGTTCTTCCCCATTGAGACAGAGGCGGAGATTACTAGAAAGTTGGAAAGAATATATTAGAGAGTGTCGGATTTGAGATTGAAGTGGAAGTGGGGTCCCTTCGTTTAGTTGGAGTACATGTATTAATGTGAACTGGCGGATCCGTATAGTAGCTTCTAAACAAGGAGTGCCACGTGCAATCAATCATTTCGCCAATTCATTATTTTATTTGCACCACCACTACTTATCTGCCACTTGTGAACTTGGCCTTTCCCTTTCCCAATTGCCCCCCAAAAAAAGTCGGCAACACGTGTCCTCTAATTTTTTATTTTTATTATTTTTTTAAAATTATGGTCAAGTGACTATTTTCCATTTTGATAAAGTTACCCATTCCGTTACAACGGTGATTCGTTTTGTTTACTAAAACGGAATATTTTGATATAAAGCTTTATACTATATCAAATTATTAATTCAAAATCAAATAATATGCATTCTTAATATTCACTACATAAGAGCATTCTTATCATACTTCTCAAAATTCTCACGTTTTTTAGTTTAATTAAAGTACAACTACATCAGATTCCATATTTTATTTCACTATTCTATTTTTAATATATTTTTATTTATTTATTTTTTTCACAACTCTCAAAATACCTTCCTTTCCAATTTTTCTCCTTCTTCTCCTTCTGTTCCCATTGTTTATTCTCTCCCTCTCCCCCTCTTTTTTATTTTAGTTTTTTTTTTTTTTTTTTTTTTTTTTTTTTTTTTTTTTTTTTATTTTTTCTTTTTTATTTTTTTATTTTTTCCACCACCCACGTACCACACTTTCTCAATTTTTCTCCTTCTTCTCCTTCTGTTCCCATTGTTTATTCTCTCCCTCTCCCCCTCCTTTTTTATTTTTTTTTTTTTTCCACCATTTTTCCACACCTCTTCATTTTTCTTTTCTTTCCTTTTTTTTCCCCACCACCCACGTACCTCCCTCCTTTTCTTTTTACTTCTCCCCCACCCCTTTCCCACCTCACTTTACCTTTCTTCTTTTTCTTACTTTCATTCTTATCCTCCATGCGCCTGTAGACAACCGTTCCTCCATGCGCCTGTAGACAAAAAGCTAGTTCTCCATGTGCCAACGAAATTTCCAAAAAAATTATCAAACTTAAATTCAATTATCAAGTATCTGTGAGAATATCAACCTAGATCTAAGAACTACCGCAACAACCCAAGCCAAGCCAACCCCTTCTCTTCTTCTTTCTCATCTTCAACGAACAAAACTGGTGAGCACCGTTATTTTTGGCGCGAAGTCGAGGGAGAAAACGCAGCAGACAAGTAGAAAGAGAGAGAAAAAAAGAGTATTTAATTGCTTTGGGGATGAACAGTAGCTCCTTGAGTTAGGCGAGCTACTGTTCATTTGCTTGAGATTTTCGGCCGAATAAGGAGGCTGGTGTGAGGCGTTGTTGTGAGTTTTTTTTTGCTCTTTTTTGGCTTTTTATACAGTTTAAGGAGTCTGATAAGAATGCTCTAACAAGTGATATACAAGTAAAATAAAAAAGATGAAAAAAATCATATGTGACTGAAGAAGATACAGTCTCACAGCTATGCTACATATTCCAAGTTGTTGTCTAGACTAATTTATAGCAATGTTGTAAACGACTGTAGCTTAAGCTTGTTAGTTACTAAAGTAAGACTTTAAGTTATAGATCACGTGAGAAGCATGTTCCCTTGTTTAGTGGAAATAGTTATAACTGATTGAGTTTGTTACGGTTTGTTAGAGTTGTTAATCCAACTATATATTGAATACAAGGCTTAATGACAGATTTGTCTAAGCCATTACACCATTCTTATCTTCTTGAATCTCTCTCTCTCTCTCTAAGCTTTTAGACCTTAACCACTCTCTTTGCATTTATCTTCATGGTATCAGAGCCAAGATCCTCTACAATGGAACCAACCACAAACTCTGCCCAAAACACTTCCAATCCCACATCAGTTCAATCACCATTGTTGCTACTCAATAACATGGCAAATCTGATGTCAACCAAGCTTGACAATACCAACTACATGATCTAGAAGCTTTAGATCTCTGCAATTCTAGATGGTTACTCCATGATCGATCATCTAGATGGATCTAATCCTCCACCATATCCATTCTTGTTCACTGATGCAAGAACACAATCTGCAAATCCAGCTTTCCTGATGTGGAAGAAGAGAGATAAAGCACTTCTTACTTTGCTTTACTCCACATTGTCCTCACCAGTCATTGCTATGGTTGTAGGACTGAGTACCTCTCTAAAAGTCTAGAACACCTTGGAAGAAAGGTTCACTTCCACTGCTAGAGCCAATGTGCTCAACCTCAAGTTGGAATTGCAATCTATCAAGAAAGGTAATGAGACTATTACCACCTATCTTCAACGAATCAAGACTGTGAGTGATAAACTCTCAGTAGTAGGTGTTCACACTGATCATGAAGAGCTACTTCATGTAATTCTCAAGGGATTACCTAAGGAATATGCTCCTTTTGTATCTGCAATAAGGACAAAGGATGACCTTCTCTCAAACAAAGGAATAATCAATGCAAGAAGCATCTGATCCTCTCATCAACTCAGCATTGGCTATGTTTGTTTCCCACAACAAACCTTCAAATAACTACAATGGCAATCAAGGCTATACTAGAGGAGGCAGAGGCAGGAATTCCTTCTTAAGAGGAAGAGGAGGAGGAGGAAGATCTTCTTCAAACTACACTTCTAACTTCAATTCACCACTACCTCATTCTCAACAACAGTCCTCATTTGCTCCTTCAATCAAATCTAACAAGCCTACATGCCAAATCTATTGGAAGCAAAGCCATTATGCTATTGATTGCTACCACAGAATGGATTTTGCTTACCAAGGCAAAAATCCAACAACCAAGCTTGCTGCAATGGCCAGTGCCTCCAACATTCACCATACTCAGACAGCTAAGACTTGGCTCATAGATTCTGGTGCATCTGACCACATCACAGCCTCTTCCAACAACCTGAATTCTCAAGTTCCTTACCAAGGCCAAGATCAAGTGTCTATAGGCCCAATCCAAAACATAGGTAATGCCAATCTTCACATTAAATTTCATAAGTTTCAGTTTAGAAATGTTCTACATGTTCCAAGAATTGCTTCTAAGTCATTTCAGTGCACAAATTATGTCTAAATAATAATTGCAGTTGTTACTTTGATGTTAATAAACTTTTAATTCAGGATTTACCTACGTGGAGGCTGCTTTACCAGGGCCTGAGTAGGAATGGTGTTTATCCCATTCATTCATCCACTCTATTCAATTCAGCTTCCAATAAGACAGCTTGTGCTGCACATTCTATCACACCTGATATATGGCAACTATGGTACTCAAGATTAGGTCATCCTGACTCCAAGGATCTCACCTATATTTTTCCTTCTCTGCAATATAAAACTATACTGTCAAACACTACTAAAGTGCATTGTACTCATTGTTTAGCTGGTAAAATGCATCAACTGCCTTTTCCAGTTTCTAATAAAACAGTTACATCTCCTTTTGCTTTAGTTCATGCTGATCTTTGGGGTCCTGCCCCTGTGTTTTCTTATACTAGTTTTAGATTTTATCTTGTTCTTGTGGATGAGTTTACCAAATTTACATGGGTATACTTACTTAAACATAAATCAGATACCTTCAAGGTATTCACTCAGTTTCAAACTATGGTTAATACACAGTTTTCTCTTCCAATAAAAATTCTTAGAACTGACTGTGGAGGGGAGTTTATCTCAACAGATTTTACTCAATTCTATCATGACAAAAGCATTCTTCATCACTTATCTTGTCCCTATACACCACAATAGAATGGTGTTGCAGAGAGAAAGCACAAACATTTAATTCAATGTGCTCTAGCTATTCTCTCTGAGTCACATATGCTTATGTCTTACTGGTCTTATGCAGTTTCTACTGCTGCTCACCTCATAAACAGACTGCTTACTCCCGATCTCCATCATAAAACACCTTATGACATGCTCTTTTTATACACCACCTAATCTTACATATCTTAAATCCTTTGGCTGTCAATGTTTTTTTTTTGCTCACTCCTTATAGAGCACACAAATTGCATCCTAAAACTACTCCTTGTGTCTTCCTCGGGTATCCAACTAATTCCAAAGGATATTTGTGTCTTGATCTAGTCACTTATAGGTTGTATATCTCTAGGCATATCTAGTTCAATGAGTCTGTTTTTCCAGGTCTTAAACATACCAATGACACTTCCATTTCACCTGCCCTATCACAAATGACACCTGACACTTGGATAAACAACCTTATATCCTTACATACATGCTCACATAATCCCCAAGTCCATCCCAATTCATCTGTTGAACCCAGCCAAAGGTCCACTGGTCCATCCCCAGCTAGTTCTACACTTACTCCCTCATCAACACTAGCCTATAGCACTTTACCTCCTATCTACACACCAGCAGACACCATCCTTTTACCTAACAGTCCACATACATTATTACCCAACAGTCCAAATACCTCACCTATTCCCTTGCCTATAACAGATACATTACCTAGTCCTTTACCTATAACATCTCCACCAATTGACCCTATATCTGCTCCATCACCATCACCTTTACTTAATCCTACCCATACAGCTATCCATAACATCACAGCATCACCACTGCCTCCTGTTACCCATCCAATGCAGACAAGAAGCAAAAGTGGCATATACTAAGGGTGGGCAAAAAATCGTGAAACCCAACCCGCCCGACCAATCCGGCTGAACCGTTCGTCCGTCTGTTCATCCGTGAGCATATATACGGACGAATACGGATACAGATATTTTAAATATTTGGATAATGGATGGATAACGGATTTTGAAATTTTGGTCAGGTGGATACCCGACTCGCCCGATAATATTTACTTAAATAATAAATAAATAAACATATAACTACCCATAATCCCATACCCGCCCGCTAATACCCGCCTACCCGGTCAGTACCCAACCCTTAAGCCTTTAGTCCTTTACTCTTTAGTCTTCTTTAAGGCAAAATTGTAAAAATCTCAAAGACTCTCAAACCCGTTTCTCACCCCCTGCTTTCATTCTCTCTCTCTCACCGCAGCGGCGCAGCCTCCTCACGCCTCACCTCCTTAGTCCTCACCTCATGGCCTCAACCTCATGGCCTTACGCCCTCAACCTCCTCACCTCAGGGCCTCACGCCTTTAACCTCAGGGCCTCACGCCTCACCTTCTCAGTCCTCACCTCACGGCCTCATGGCCTCACGCCTTCAACCTAACGCCCTCAACCTCACGACCTAGCCCTCACTTCTCGGCCTCACCTCCTTCTCTCTCTCTCTTGAATCCGTTTCGTTGCTGTCCCTCTCTCCCTCGCTCACACCACCGCCTCAAAGCTCGAACTCACACCGTTGGAGCTCCCAAGCTGTCGATATCTCCCTCAACAAGTCTCAGACTCTCAGATCTGAGCACCCCGCCAATACAAAAGTAAGTTTTTTATTTTACTCTTTTTTTTTTTTTTTTTTTTTTTTTTTTTTTTTTTTTTGTATAGTAGCTTTGATTGTGATTATTGTTGTTGTTTAGTATTTAGTTTTTGATTTTATCTGATTATAATTATGTTTACAGATTCGGTAGTGTTTACATATTGGGGATAATTATGTTGTTTAGTGTTTAGTTGTGTGTGTTTTAATTTTGATTATTGTGCTGACTGCTAAGCTGTGTTTGTGGGATGACAGATGATTGAGATTATTGTATTTGTGTAAATCACATGTTGTTGATGTTGATGCTGGTGCTACCCTAGTTGAGGTTGGTGCTACCTTAGTTGAGGCTGTTGTCTCCCAACCTGAATCTGCTTGCACCCAACAAGCTGGTTCTACTCTAGTCAAGCCCTCACTTACACCTACAGGTAAAAAACCAACTGGTAGGAAATTCACCAACTTGGGATCATTTTGATAAAGAAGATTGTCCTGATGGTCGTTGTGTTGCAATTTGTAAATATTGCAAAAGGGAATTAAATGCTGCTAGTAAGAACCATGGGACAAGTTCTTTGTTGTCCCATGCTGCGGGTTGTGCTAAGAACCCAAATAGGAAATTAAGAGGACAAAAGACCTTGTCTTTTGAACCCAAAAAAGAAGGGGAAGAGGGTTTTGATCTTGTTGCAACAACTTTTATTATGGAGACTGGTAGAGAAGCACTTGCTGAGATGATTATATTAGATGAATTGCCTTTTATGTTTGTTGAAAATTATGGGTTTAGGAGATTTGTGAAAGTCTTGCAACCTATGTTTAAAATAATCCCATCTCGCAAAACAATAGCTAAAGAAGTGGTTAGTATTTATAATATTGAGAGAGCAAAGTTAAAGAAGGCCTTGGAGGGTCGTAGGATGTGTCTTACCACTGACACGTGGACTTCAATTCAAAATTTTTGTTATATGTGTCTTACTTGTCATTTTATTAATGATGATTGAAAGTTGCATAAAAGAATTTTGAACTTTTGTATTGTTGATGACCATAAGGGGGAGATAGTTGGGAGAAAGATTGAGTTATGTTTGCGTGCATGGGGTATTGATAGCATATTCACCTTGACAGTGGATAATGCTAGTTCAAATGGTGGCACCATTAAGTTTTTGGAGACTGTCACTAAAGATTGGAAGATGACTACTTTAGAACATCAGTTTTTACACATGAGGTGTTGTGCGCATGTCTTAAATTTGATTGTAGGGGAAGGTTTGAAAGAACGTGATAATTCTATTTCTAAGGTGCGTGATGCTGTGAGGTATGTGAAGTCCTCACCAAATAGATTTCAAATTTTTAAGGATTATGTGAAGACTTTAGGGATTGAGTCCAAGAGTCTACTATGCCTAAATATAGCTACTAGATGGAACTCAACCTGTATAATATTGGAAAGTGCCGTGAAATTTGAGAAGGTATTCCTACAAATGGATTTTGAGGATGAATCTTATAATACACACTTTCATAAACAAGAAAAGAGTGGTGGCTTGGGAGCTCCAGATGTGAGTGATTTTCATGATTGTAGGTTGTTTGTGAGTTTTTTGAAGTTTTTTTGGAAAGTGCCGTGAAATTTGAGAAGGTATTCCTACAAATGGATTTTGAGGATGAATCTTATAATACACACTTTCATAAACAAGAAAAGAGTGGTGGCTTGGGAGCTCCAGATGTGAGTGATTTTCATGATTGTAGGTTGTTTGTGAGTTTTTTGAAGTTTTTTTATAATGCAATAAAGAAGTTTTTTGGTTCTTTGTATGTTACTTCAAACACATTTTTTGATGAGATCTATATTATTCAAACCAAAATCATTGAGTTGAAGGACTCCAAAGATAGCCTTTTGAAACAAATGGCCACAAGTATGCATTTAAAATTTGAGAAGTATTGGGGGAAGGGGGATAAAATTAATCCCCTTTTGTATGTTGCTATGGTGCTTGATCCTAGAAAAAAGTTGACATTTTTGAAGTTTTGTTTTTCAAAATTGTATGGTGAGCAAAAGGCTTCTGGGAAGATTGCTAATGTGAGGGATGTTTTGACTAAGTTGTTTGACTATTATGCTTCTGTTCATTCTCCAAATGTGGAAGTAGAAAGTGTGAGTGAGAAGAGTACAATAACCACAGATGTAGATATGAGTGAGACTAATCCATATGCGTTTATGGACTCACAATATGATCTTTACTTGGAGGCTGAGCAATCCATGGGGTGTAACAATGAGCTTGACAAATATTTGGCTGAAAATTGTGAAGGTAGAAAAGATATGAATTTTGATGTATTGCTTTGGTGAAAGACCAACTCTGATAGGTATCAAGTGTTGTCTAAAATGGCTCGGGATGTTTTGGCGGTACCTGTTTCTACTATTGCTTTCGAGTCAGCATTTAGTACAGGAAGGCGCATACTTGATCCATTTCGAAGTTCACTATCTCCTGACATGGTTCAAGTCTTTGTTTGCTCATAAAATTGGCTTAAATCCTCAGTTCCAATCTCTCTACGCAATGCAATGGATGAGGTAGAGTTATTACAGGAGGAATATGACTTTGGTAAGATTTTGAGCTTCTTAAAAGTTCTATTGTCTATTTAGTATTAATAATTGTTTCATATATTAATTGCTCAATATTTGTTTTCTATTTTAGCTTTTGTTGAATCAGAAACAAGTGGCACATCTAGTGTTGGATCATCTTCTTCAGTTTAGTTTTAATTGGTAAGTAATTCATTTAATATTGATTGATTCAATTTAAGTATCTATAAAAAAAATATATGTTTTGATTTTATTGAATATTTTCCCTCTTCATTTGTGATGTAGGAGGAAGACATTGGAGCAAGAGCAAACTTGGACTTTTGAATGTGTGATGTCCCTTGGAAGCTCTTTTAGGAATTTGAAATCAAAAACACTTATTTTTAGTTTTAAATTATTTGTATTTTATTTGTATTTGTATTTGTATTTGTTGTTTTATATGCTTGCTAAATTAGGGTAGAAATTAGAATATATGACTATTTATTTAGCATGCTTGGTAGTTGCCTAGTTGGTAATTTAGGTTAATATGAATGTATAGAAATTAGAATGTATGATTATTTATTTAGCATGCTTGGTAGTTGCCTAGTTGGTTGGTAATTTAGGTTAATATGAAATTGATTTTTTGTATTTGTATTTGTATGTGCTTAAGAATTGTTGCATACTTGCATTTATGTTTGGTTTTTTTTATATATAACAATGGTTTAAAAAGTTAGCAAATAAGGAGGTTTAAATGAATAGTAAAAAAATGGCTAAAAAAACTAAATTAGTAGGCCAAATTACATATAATTGTTGATTTGGCTTTAAAATGGCCCAAAAAAGCCCAAACAAGTCCAAAACAATGATATGGACTGGATTTTTAAAGTCCACTTGCAGGCCCAAAAAAGTCCACTTGAAGGCCCAATTAAACCCGACCACCCGCCCGACATCCACCCGCCAAACCCACTCAACTGACCCGACCGACCCAAACCTATCAACGGACAGTTAACGAACGGATTATCCGTGAACTTATTTTCTACGGACAATACCCGACCTGTCCGACCCGAACCCACCCCTAGCATATACAAACCAAAAATTGGTTACACAGCTCATGTTGACTATAGTGTTACTGGTCTCTAGTACCTCTACCACCATCCAAGAACATAGTGGGCTGTAAATGGGTATACAAATTGAAATACAACAGTGATGGCACTACTGCTAAACACTAGGCTAGACTTGTAGCTAAGGGGTTTCATCAACAATATGACATTGACTTTGATGAAACATTCAGCCCTATGGTTAAACCTCTTACTGTCAGATTAATTCTCTCCCTTGTAGTCTCTCTCAACTGGCCTCTAAGACAACTAGATGTCAAAAATGCATTCTTGCATGGGACTCTAAAAAAGGAGGTCTATATGACTCAGCCCCAAGGATATGTTGATCCTACACATCTCACTCATGTTTGCAAATTGCTCAAGTCTATCTATGGACTCAAACAGGCTCCTAGAGCCTGGTTTGAGAGCTTCACCAATCAACTACTACACCTGGGCTTCATAGCCTCCACTGTAGACTCATCCCTGTTCATATGCAAACACCACAAAGTTGTTGCATACCTTCTACTCTATATGGATGATATAGTCCTCACTAGCAACACACTTTCATACCTTGATTAGCTAATTCAACAACTCTCCACAGTCTTTGATTTAAAAGACTTGGGACCCCTGCACTACTTCTTGGGACTTCAAGTGATTCGAAGCTCCTCTGGTTTGTATCTCAACCAAGCTAAGTATGCTACTGATCTCCTCAAAAAGCACAATATGCTTGACTCCAAACTAGCAAAGTCTCCAAGCTGCCCCAACACTCGTCTATCCCTACGAAGGTGATATCCTTCCTGATCCACATGGCTACAAAAGCCTAGTTGGGGCTCTTCACTACCTCACTTTTACTAGACTTGATATCTCCTTCTCAGTGCATCAAGTGTGCCAATATATGTCTGCTCCAACTACTATTCACCTCGCAGCAGCCAAGAGAATCCTCGGATACATTCGTGGTACTTTGTTTCATGGAGTTGCTTTCACTCCAGGTCCTTTACACCTCTCTGCCTTCAATGATGCAGATTGGGCTGGTGACCTAGATAACAGAAGATCCACCTCGGGCTTTTTAGTTTATCTTGGCTCGAACCCTATCACCTGGTCAGTTAAGAAGCAACCAACAGTCTCTTGTTCCTCCACTAAGTCTGAGTACAGGGCTCTAGCCATAGCCTCAGCTGAACTCTATTGGATTCGCACCTTGCTCAAGGATCTTGGCATTTTTCTTTCACAAACACCAATTCTTTGGTGTGATAATGTTTCCGCTCTCGCCATTGCCTCTAATCCGGTCTTTCATGCTCGGACTAAGCACATCGAAGTTGATTTTCACTTCATCAGAGAGAGGGTTCTTCGTAAAGATCTTGTTGTCAAGTTTGTTTCCACTACTGATCAATTAGCAGATAGTTTTACCAAAAGTTTGGCCCTACACATCGCTTCCTTGATCTTCAACGCAATCTCACGGTCTCCGTTCCTGTGATTGAGGGGCGGATGAAGAAGATACAGTCTCACAGCTATGCTACATAGTCCAAGTTGTCATCTAGACTAATCTATAGCAGTGTTGTAAACGACTGTAGCTTAAGCTTGTTAGTTACTAAAGTGAGACTTTAAGTTATAGATCACGTGAGAAGCATGTGTCCTTATTTAGTGGAAATAGTTATAACTGATTGAGTTTGTTACAGTTTGTTAGAGCTGTTAATACAACTATATATTGAATACAAGGCTTAATGATAGATTTGTCTAAGCCATTACACCATTCTTATCTTCTTGAATCTCTCTCTCTCTCTCTCTTTCTCTCTAAGCTTTTAGACCTTAACCATTCTCTTTGCATTTATCTTCAGTGACTAAAGTAAACGAAAAATAAGTAAATTATAAAGATTAATTCTTTCCAGTAAAAAATATGTTTTGCTAAGAGTCTTATAGTTCAAATGGCACCTCTTGGTATTTCTAACTGAAACATCAAACCCTCTCCAATTATTGGAAAAAAAGAAAGAGTAAAAAATATTTTGTAGTGGAACTCATCTCCTACTAGACTAGCTTATCCCATGTGTATAATAAAAGTTTTATCATCACACTATAAAATTATGTTAAAATTATTAAACTAATTATACTCTAAATGGAATTCTTCTATAAAAAAATTTAAATTACCATTTCCATTAAAATATATTATTAAAAGTTTGAAGAATTTTAAAAGAAATTAATTTTATTTATTTATTTATTTTAAATTATTTTATTGATCTACCGTAATCTTTTGTTTTGATAATTAAAAAAAATGGATCTTACATGATAAGCTTTTATCATATAACTTAAAAATTCCATCACTGAGTTCAGTCATTTTTGCTAAGCCCATTTAAAGTCAGAAAGCTAATTGCTTCCAAAGCTCAATATCCGCCAGATGACATTCTGCAACGGAGTGAAACTTGATGGGCTGTAAATGTAATTCGAAGAGACCCAAATGAATTTACTAGCTAAACGCCTTAATAGAAACCCAACACTCAGGAAACGGACCATAAACTAGGATCCTGAAAGTTTGGGTCACAAGCAGTCCACTCAACCCTCAGATTGGGTTTGCATTATCTTTAAGCCCAATCTTCTTTTGCCTATCTTTGCAACTTCATCAACGACTGGAGTCCAATAAAAACAAAATCTGATTTCCATAACATCATGCACGCATCTTATAGATGAAAATCATGCATTTTACTTACATGAAATTCGCGAAAATTCACATGAAATAATGGAATTTTCACTAGAAGGTCAACAAGGAAACAAGTGGGTACAATGTACATGAGGATGAGGTAGAAATTTAAGGATGGCAATGGGTCGGGTTTCGCCCCGACCCGACCCGCTACGACCCGACCCGCCCCGTTTAAAGACCCGTCCCAAAAAAAGCCCATTTACTGCCCCGTCCCATTTGTTTCAACGGGTACCCGTTTAACCCGACCCGACCCGTTTTTTTTAATGCTTTGCATCATGAAGGAGTGCTATTCCCTTCTGCAATGTAGGATGTCTTAGTATTATGTGGGTCGCCTTAGCTGAAAGTCTATGTGCAATGGAATGGCTTAGCAAAAAAAAAAAAAAGTGCAATGGAATGGTTTGCAATTTATGTTATCAATGTTCTCAAACCGTCTTTTCACTTCTAATTCTATTTAGATTAATGATTTCCCCTATAATTTAGATTTTCTTGTACACACAATCTCACGCACGAAGTAATTTTGATTATAAGCTCTAGTTTTCTACAAAGTGATTAGAGTGCGTGATGCATAAGATCATCAATTTTGATGTGAGAATATCATTAATTACAGCCTTTTCCCACATTCAATTGATTGAAGTGAAAAACTAAAGTAATTTGCTTTAAAGGAGAGGCTGGCTTCAGAAGTAAGACATTAGATTTATTCGAAGTAACATTTTGGCGCAACAATCATACAAAATAATTTTTCTTTTTCGTACAACCAGCAAATTTGGACTAAGTCTGCAATACAACGGTTGTCAATTCAATGGGAATATGTAATCTGCAATTTACAGATAGAATTAGATGCTAATGTAGTGGTGTGCATGCTTAGCAATCCAACACTTGGTTAATGATGGGAATATTTTACAACTTTTCCCCAAGTCCGAGATGAAGACCTTCCATCCATTTGAGAGTGACGACCTTCTAGTTCCTAAGCTGAATGACGGCCGTCTCTTATGCATGCTCAACCACTCCAGCTGTCCGTGACTCACTACCTGCAACAGGTGTCCTCCACAAATCTAGGGAGTTAAGCCCATGCAACGTCGCACAGCACTACACTTCTGACGAGTAACAACCTTCCAGGTGAAGGGTTGTTAATGCACCACGTGTCTTCAGATCCAACGGAGCCTGGAAGGCCACGTGCCATGACCAGAAGGCATAAAAAGCCATTCTCTCTCCTCTTCTCAGGTATGAACAGTACTTTCCGATACAGAAATTCACTCTTAAGGTTTTTCTGGGAATCAATACTGACAAAGGCATCGGAGCCCCTTTGGCCGGCCCCAAACCGGTGCCAATTCCGACCAGCTGTTATTCTTTTACAGGTCTTCCACTCCTCGGCTCCAAGGAAGGCCGTCTACTGATTTTCTAGCGCCATCAGTTCTTGGCTGGCTGTGCAACTGTTGATATGAAGATGCAAAACTCTAGTCATTTCCATGGAGATGCAAATTCCAGACATCAACAGTTGGCGCCGTCTGTGGGAACAACGACTTCTCCTCTTACAAATTGCATAGCTTGCCAAAACTTCTTTCTTAGCCTTCAAAGACGAGAAACGAACACCACTACGGTGTAGAACGTCGCCCGATCTATCGGTCCCCGACGAAATCTTCATCATCAGAGCTTTCACGCTCTTCCACGCACCGTCGGAAAGAAGACCTTCCTTTCCACGCGCCGGCGGAGTGACGCCCTTCCTCTTCACTCGCTTCCATGCGCCGGCGGAGTGACGACCTTCCTATCCATGTGCAACCTCTTCCGAGACGGGAAACAAACACCACTACGGTGTAGAACGTCGCCCGATCTATTGATCCCCGGCGAAATTTTCATCATCAGAGCTGTGACGCTCTTCCACGCGCTGTCGAAAAGAAGACCTTTCTTTCCACGCGCCGGCGGAGTGACGCCCTTCCTCTTCACGCCCTTCCACGCGCCGACGAAGTGACGACCTTCCTTTTCACGTGTCTTCATGTGCTCGCCACGTGCCTGTATGTGCCGACACGTGTCAAGCTCACGCCAACATGCTGCAAGCACATGCCATGTGCCACGTATCACGCCCCCATGATGCCACATCAGCATCCTTATTAGCCCTGATTGCAACGTCATCCGTGTGAGCATGAACTGTAAAAAAAAAAATTTATGACGACCTTCCAGCCCCGCCTAGAAGGAAAAGGAAGATAGATACACGGGCCTTGCAGGGATAGTCTTCCAACTTCTACAGAAAAGTGAGTCGAAGACATGATCCTTCCAACGACGGTCTTCCAAGTTCCTTAGTGAAGTGAAGACCTTCAACAATTTTCAGGGCTTTTAGCCCCGCCTCGAAGCTATGTCTCTTTCACCCTACTCCTCTTTTACGTATTCTCTCTTCATTAGAAAGATGATAAACAGTAAATTAATTGAGGCTGTTTTTAATATGTTTGTTATACACTAACAAATAATCTAAAAGGGAAATACCCGACCTCAAATAAAATATAGAAATCACATGAATATTTCTATATATATACATATGTGTGTTGCTTTAACCTTTGAAGATGAGAAATCCTGAAATGTCTATGTCTACATTTGGAAGGTTTATAAGACCAGCTTAATGTCCTTGAGCTAAAGTTGGCAGTGTTGTTTTACAACACAATTTAAAGTTACACTTTCCATGTGAGAATTATAACTCTTTGCGTACAAACAAATAATTGAAATAAGCTTTCACACAAGACTAATTATCTCAAATGAAATTACATGTAATGTAATTGTTCAATTCAGATAGTTAATTGATGATGCAAAATCACATTGTTCATTAATTGAGATATTATCATCTATATGCTTACTTAGACGATCTATTTATTGTTTTTTCCTCCACAATTATTGCAAACCAAATTATTACATAGATGGACGACCATCCATCCATTATATGCAATTTTATGTTTGACTTGATTAAAGCATGATGTTATCTTTTCTCATGCCATATTGGGCATTATGACCCCAAAAAATACATATTTGATTTGTTTATTAAGATCATTGGTAATCTCGCAACAAAGATGAGCCCTATAGAGAAGGGCCACAAGAGAGATCAGTTCAACCACACCATGATTAAGGTTTTAGGATCTACTCCTACTGTGGCTCCTATAAGCATCAAAGAGCTGAGGTCTAAGGACCTATTTCTACAAGCATGTGGCTTCTATAAGCCTTTCAAAGTAGACCTATATGACAGCTATGCATACGAACACAAGGTTGGACACCCATATGACGGGTGAAATAATTCTTCCAATATGCATGTTACTTTGTGCAAATGGTGGATAAAGACTGCTCAGATCTCCCAAAACTTAAGAAAACCTGAGAGACAAATACTATTATTTCTATGGGGACCAGAGCCTTAACATCGAAGATTGTTTTGCCCTCAAAAAGAAAATCAAAAAGCTTATTAAGCAAGGAAGATTGCAAAGATTTTTAGGAAGGGACCGAAGAGAAGACCGTCAAGAGTGTCCCTTCTCTACCTATTATCAAGTAAGACACCTAAGGGGTGCATCCAGAGAAGAAGACCGTCATGAATGTCCCTTCTCTACCTATTATCAAGTAAGACACCTAAGGGGTGCATCCAGAGAAGAAGACCGTCATGAATGTCCCTTCTCTACCTATTATCAAGTAAGACACCTAAGGGGTGCATCCAGAGAAAAAGACCGTCATGAATGTCCCTTCTCTACCTACTATCAAGTGAGACACCCAAGGGGTGCATCCAGAGAAGAAGACCGTCAAGAGTGTCCCTTCTCTACCTATTATTAAGCGAGACACCCAAGGGGTGCATTTAGAGAAGAAGCCCGACCGTCAAGGACATTCCGCTACATATTATGGTTAATTGTGGGATTCATCGGCAGACGGCCGTCAACAACACAGTATACACCACAATATGAGAAATCCACTTTTTGCTTAGCACAGAGGAACAGAAACAGGAGGCAAGAGGATAGGAGTGGACGGGGATTTAATGAGAGGTTCAACAGCTTTACTCCTCTCAACGCTCCTGTAGACCACATCTTCATGCAAATAATGAATGACCCGGCTTTGAAATGGCCAAGCAAGCTGTTGACGGACCCTGACAAAAGGCCGAGAGACAAGTACTGCCGTTTTCATAGAGATCACGGCCACAACATAGAAGATTGCTACGACCTGAAGAGACAAATCGAGGAACTGATCAAGCAAGGAAAGTTGCAGAGATTTATTGAAAAAGGTCAGAGAGAAGGCCGTCCCCAGGGAGCCCGTCAACAACGACCTCCAGGGGAAGCGCCTCCAAGACCCCCACTGGGAGAAATTCACGTGATCACCAGAGGAATGGCAGCAGGCGGAACCTCCCGTTCCTCACGAAAGGCTTACGCTCGCCAAATACATAATGTGCTCGTCACGTAGAAAAGCAACAAGAAACCGAGGGTGGAAGACCTTCCTATTACATTTACAGAAGAAGACGCCTGCAAAGTCTTCCACCCCCATGATGACGCGTTGGTTGTCACAATGGAAATCGCTGGCTATTCCACCAGACGGGTTTTGATTGACAATGGCAGCTCTGCGGACATCGTATATTTGACGGCCTTTCAGCAAATGAAAATTGATAAGGATCAGCTGCAACCCATCGAAACCCCTTTAGTCGGTTTTGCAAGCACCAGTATCTACCTACTTGGAGTGACTTCCCTTCAAGATCACTGCAGGTACCTATCCGAAACAAGCTACCAAGAAGGTCGATTTTTTAGTAGTAGATTGCCCTTCTGCCTACAATGTGATAATCGGACGCCCTACTCTGAACCGCCTTCGAGCTGTCACTTTAACATACCACCTCCTAGTTCGTTTTCCAACAGAAAATGGGATAGGGGAAATGAAGGGAGATCAAGCAATGGCCAGAGAATGTTACTTAACCTCTGTAAGCACAGAGCAGGTCCACCAAACGCTGATCGTGGAAGAACGGCAAAATACTGCCGAACCAACCGAAGAATTAGAAGAGATCGTATTGATAGAAGGCAACAAAAAAAAAGACGACAAGGATAGGAACTTCTATGACAAAAGAGATACGGGATTTGATAGTAAGTTTCTTGAGGAAAAATGCCGATGTCTTTGCTTGGAGCCATGATGACATGCCAAGCATCAGCACCAACGTAATAACCCACAAGCTGAATGTCAACCCTTCCACAACCTCCGTCAAACAGAAAAGACGAGTCTTCGCCCCGGAAAGAAACGCAGCTGTGGTGGAAGAGGTCGACAAGTTATTGAAGGCAGGCTTCATAAGGGAGGTTTATTACCCAGAATGGCTCGCCAATGTTGTAATGGTTAAAAAGTCCATGGGAAAATGGCGAATATGTGTGGACTTCACAGATTTAAACAAGGCATGTCCCAAGGACAGCTATCCCCTTCCACGAATAGACCAACTAGTGGATTCCACGGCTGGACACAAGTTACTCAGCTTCATGGACGCCTTCTCTGGCTACAACCAGATTCAGATGACAGAAGGGGACCAAGAGAAGACGGCCTTCATCACAAGCAGAGGCCTTCTTCTGCTACAAGGTAATGCCCTTCGGCCTCAAAAATACTGGAGCCACCTACTAGAGATTGGTAAACAAGATGTTCCATGATCAAATAGGGAGAAACGTGGAAGTATACGTGGATGACATGCTGGTAAAGAGCAAAAAAGATGAAGACCATCTCATTGACTTAAAAGAAACCTTCCAGACACTAAGAAGGTACAACATGAAGCTGAACCCGCAAAGTGTGTGTTCGGGGTCTCCTCCGGCAAATTTCTGGGTTTTATGGT